>OX377619.1:118515707-119115707 GCA_947397865.1 Polietes domitor | reverse complement strand
AATGGTTTAATTCAGGAATAAAAATTCATTTAACATTTTCTGTAGAAGCAAAATTCGGATTTCATTCCACTTCCAAACGGAATTTAACTCAGTGACAATTCATAATTTACTTTTCTACTTTTTCGTATTCAAAAGTGGATTTGGATTTTTCCTTTCACATTTGCATGGCGTATTTATAAAGGTGATAGCAGGAGCCCAGCTGACTGAAATTTTTTTCATTCAAAAGTAACCGAAACTGTCAAATCCCATATATTTTGCTTTGACAGTATGGCTCACCATTCAAAAAATTACTTGTATTTTGTTGTTGCCGAATTTGTTGTTGTTCTAGTGCTATCACCTGTATAAATACGCCTTGCACATTTATATTTTTTCAGCTTTGAAAAAAAGCCAACAACCCAAATACAGAACGTACTTTCTTGCTCTCTTAACAAAAGTGAAAATGTTTCTATGAATGAGTAAAGTTTGACATAAGCAAAACACAAACCTATTCCGTAATAAAACAAAAAAAAACATCTATCTATATATGTATATAAAAATCAATGTGTGTCTGTTTGTCTGTATGTTCCGTATAGGACACCAAGCCGGTGGACCGATTCGCCTGCAAATTTTACTATAGCTAACCAGTGGACAGAGAATGGTTTCTGACAATACTAAGGCTGTTTTTCTTTAAGACTGGATAACTAAACTGCGATAAGAAAAACATAAATAAAAAGGTAAAATTGCACTCAAAATAAAAATTTATTTTTTAAAATTATCGCCAACAGCAATATAAGTGTGTGTATGAAAACAAATTTTGAAAAAAATATTTTATATTAAAAATATTGGACTTAGCCTGGATAATTATCCAGTGTAAGTCAAATTTATGGTTATCGAGGCTAAGTCCAAAAAAGTCAACACAAACTAATTTTTTTGAAAATTTGTTTTGATACAAATATTTATATTGTAGTTGGCGACAATGTGAAACAATATTTTTTTAGTTTGAGCAAAAAAATAAATTTTTATTAACGTTTTTGTTATCGCAGCTTGTTATCCCGGCTTAAAGAAAAAGAGCCTTATTAGGTCATGATAGGACGACGGGGCGTGGTAATCCTCACACAAACTATACTTTAAAGCTATCAATTAGTACTCATTTTAAAAAACATATGAAGTAATGGAATAGGGAAGAATAGACCGGTGCAACGCCAAGTAAAAAATGGCAGTAATAAATATTAGAAATGATGATATTAACGTATGCACGTTCATCGACGACTATATTTTTTGAGAGATGACAGATAAGTACGTTACGCATTTTGATTGGAAACAAAGTCATCGTGTAAATTGGGCCTGAGAATACATATGACTTTCAAAACACCCTTTATTTCAAATTTTGCACGTCTCGTACTATTTTGGGCAATATCTAATATATTTCTCGTTATATACACATGTATGTATTACTTACCCCTTTGGTGGAATCTATTAAATTATTGCCAATACTCAGTATAACCAAGTTTTCCAGGGCATCCAGATTTTCAATTTTCGTTATCAAATTACTAAACAGTGACAACACTTCTAGATTGACTAATCTATCCAGATTTTCGATACGCTCGATGTAATTGAAACTTAAATCAAGTTCCTTCAAATTTACCAACATGTCAATGTGCTCGATCGCTTCGATTTTATTGCAATTTAGGGCAAGTTTTGTAAGATTTGGTAATATCCACAAATGATCAATACGTAAGATATCTGTAAATATGAAGACATACATACATGCATATGTATGAATTGTATTTATATATAGTAACTATTCTTACTTTTAAAGTCCAACCGCAGTGAGGTAATACGATCATAGACCACTGGCTCAATGCGATGTAGTCTGGACTCCTCCCCTTTGTAGCCTTCTTCCAGATACGACTTCTCTATCATTTCTTTACTGATGATGCCTGGTTCGACTTCAGGATAGATAACCTCCTCCACTGATTTGAGATTATCAATTTGTCTGTTGTTGTCACTCTCATTGTGTGTCATTTTCCAGATCAATCAAATACACAAAAACTAAAAGAAAGGTGGATAGCTTTATTGGGAATTTTATTTAAGATTTGGGGCGTTCTTTTGCAATCAGTGTCCTATGCAGGACTGACTCTTCATACAAAAAAGTTCATGATGCGTTTCCTTGAATTATCGACTAAGCTGAAATGGACTTCATGTTGAATAGAAACATATGTACATAAGTATTAGAGCGGGTCCAACAATTATTTCATATTTTCCCACCAATACTCTTTCACCATCCCTGGTTAAAAATAACCAAGTTATAGATGCCAAACTCCACACAAAATGACTGCTAATACTGTTGGTTGGCGCTAACTGTAGGGATCCGAGACTATGTGAACATGGGGGATTTTAGATTAATTTCCAAAATGAGCTGTAATTTCAGCTTAAATTGTTCTTTATTGTCCATAGCATGAACTCAAATATTCAATATTATTTTGGGAAAATACTCATTTTGAAAGATCCGAGGGCGCGAGCTATGCTTTCTTTGGCAAAGTTTCTTGGATTGACCCATCGGTGCCCTCCCCCTACAATTTGACCCGCCATGATATGCATGGACGTGTGGATCATTTGTATTATCAGCTATACTTTTCAATTTGGGTTTTCCTGAGTTTGAGATCCACACAAATCCATTTTCTAAAACGAAATAATAATACAATTAAGATGATATCTTACCGATTTTGGATGTTGTTTCTATTTGCTGACAACTGCCAATGAAATCAGTTATAAATGTATGTAAGTATATATTCTATGAGACGTTCTGAATTTTCTGAATAACTGTCACAAGGAGACAATTACCGACTATCAGATACTTTTTGGTCTGTATGGTTTCTTGTGGCCGACCGACGACAGACACACATGGTTTCCGTTTCCAAGGGTTACCATAAGCAAATTTCCACCCCAAGGAGTTTTCCTGCCCAGCCGGGCTCAGTTCACTGACACCCACCGCAATGTGTTCTTGCGATTGAATTACAAAATGAGGTCTGAAACGGTCAAACAAACAGGTGCAATTCTTTACCTCTAGAGCACTTGGACGTTTCTCTTCCTTTGCTTGTTGGCCTGTTCTTAAGCGGTCGGTCGGTCGGTTGGCTCGTTCGTTCGTTCGGTGTCCTACACTCGAAACGGGGTAGTTGAAGTTCGTTCTGTGCGTGTTTACACGTTTGCCCTTTCGCTCTTGACGTTGTTTTTTTGCTTTGTGCTGGTTGTTTGTGAGTGTGTGTGCGAGAGTCGAAGGAATTGTGTTCTAATGGCTAGATCCGTTCAAAAAGTCTTGGCAACGTTTTTACTGGTGCTAGTAACGGTTGTGGTTGTTGTGGTATCGGTTTTTTACGCTGCTCTTCTTGATAAAAAAGTTTTCAAGAGTCACGATTTCTCGGAGTAACAAAAAATCTAAATGCATATCGAAAACTCATCAAAAATTACCAGCTTTAATCAATGAAGTGCAGTTTCAAACAAATCGAGAATTCGCCAAGTGTTTCCAATTCGAATATTCGCAGAGTCGAAGGAAAATCAAAAGAAACCCATTATTTTAGCTTGATACGAGTACCACGGGAAATTTACCTGATTCAATCAATAATAACAGCAATTAAGTCCTGACGAAAAAAGTGAAAAATATAAAAAGCAACTCATCCTCCTTCCTTGGTCGTCAGTGCGGTCGTGACTTTCTTTCTTTGCTAAGTGTAAGTGAATCAGTAGCACCACCACCAACAGTGGCAGGACATTTAGAGCTTCTGTCCTATTTGTCATCTACGACTTTTTCCTGTCGCTGATGGTGCTGATGTTGTTGTTGTTGTTATTATTATTATTTCGTTGTATGTTGAATTTAATGACTATAATTTGTCCAAAGGCAATTGTGTATAATATCATTTAAAGGGCGACACACAAAGTGGAACTGGATCATTTCCGAACATTTCGAGTGTGCCGCCGACCGCGAGTATTAAGCGTTCCATTAAAATGTACTTTAAAGTTTCAGCATTAGAAACGGAGATTGTTGAAAGGAGAAGTTCGACTGGCGTTTTATAATTACAAAACATATGTATGTATGTATGTATGTATGTATGGACATGCTTATAGTACGAATTATATTAATATTTATATATGCATTCGTACTCAAAAGTATATAAAGATTAGGTCAAGAATTCGCCTTCGACTTCGCTATGTGTGCTTGTAATAAACGACCTCGATGTTTAGGAAAAATGTCGTTGGGTGGAGTTTATAAAAGCATTCATTTCAAAATTTCGTGTTAGGAATGCGTTTCTCCGCTTCCTGCTTCCAGCGACACAAAAGTGTGTAGAATTTGAAAAAGAAATGAATGAACGAAAAGTAGAAGCTTTTATTTACATACGATACTGTAGCTGTGGCATAGTCTGAAATTTTTTACTTTAATTGAACCAAAACAAATAAAAATATTAAAAAATAATTTTATAAATAAATATAGAATTTTTATTATTTCTTTTATTTTCTTTTCCTTTTTTATTATTTTATTTTTCACGCTTATAAGGCAAGACTACCAATACGTTTATAATATATATCGAAATAATACTTCAAGTCAATTCAAAAAGTAAATATAAGACAACAATATTCAAAAAAGCTTAAACACTACAGGTTGTGTTTCCATCCTATTTTAATTCCAAAAGTAAAAAAATTGAAAATCCATTATCTATCACGTACAAAGTGCAAGATAACCTAACTTCATAATTAAAAAAAATTGAACATATTTTTATTTTGCTTGTCTATGCCGTCAGCTGCGATCATTTGGTTGGTACCATTTTTATCCCCTACGTAATTAGAGGTATGTACACACCCTCTGTTCCCATTGTATCGTCTGAAAGTACGAATTTGGAAAAACCTTTATATTTTTCGTGTCTATGCAGTCAGAGGAATGTATATACCTAATTTCATTATTTTAGGTGCAGCCGTTTGGTTGGTACCATTTTTATCTCTCTTTTATCATTTTACCCCTTAAAAGTACGAATTTTGAAAAAATACTTTTAAATTATGTATCTACTCAATTAAAGGAACGTACACACCAAATTTCGTGTTTCTAGCTGTTGTCGTTTCATAGGTACCACTTTTATCCCTTTTTGCCCCACGAATGAGAATCACTTTTTGGTATGCCTTTTTGTTATAGGGGGAATGCGCATACCCAATATCAAATCAAGTAAGTACAAGCAGATATATTGAAAAAACATGCCTAAATACTCTAAAATATAAGGGATTATTATAGGTATTTTCAGTCCTTGTGAGGGAGATTTTTTTCCCTTTGGACCAATTTCACCCAGTTGCAATATCAACCGATCTACGACTATAAGACACATTTATGGAAAATTTTCACGTCCTAGCTCCTTCCGTTTGGATGCTAGCGTGCTTTCAACAGACGACGGATGGACATGGCTAGATCATCTTAGAATCTTATGACGATCAAGAATATTTATACTTCAATGGGGCTCAGGTCGATATTTCAAGGTGTTACAAACGGAATGACAAAGTTAGTATACCCCCATCCTGGAGGTGGAGGGTATAAAAATAAGTTCCAGCTGTCATTCCATTTGAAACACCTTGAAATGTTCATTGACATACCTCATAACATACCCCATAACATATTCTGGGTCGTGGTAAAATTCTAAGATGATCTAGCCAAGTCTATGTCCGAACGATATGAGCTAGGTTAGTATGTGGAGGCAGTTAGAAACCAGTGCAACTAAACGTAAATTAGTTAGAGTTGGACAGAGGTAGAGAAGATCAACGTTCTCAATCTCCTCCTCGTTGCCACAGCTCCTACAGAAGACGTTTAACACGATGCCCAGCCTCTGGGCATGTGCACCTTTCAATCTTTCAAGAAAGTAGCTCGACCTCTTCATATCATACTTTGGCCAGAGCATCGAAAATACCAGTGTCTTCTGCATGAGCTGAAGCTCGCTTGTCGACAGGGGTGTACCTAGAGAAACAAGTTCCGGTGGAACTTGTAGGGTAGTTACTAATCTGGCTTTACAGTTCCCTGGAAAGTCCCTATGCTCTGGCACCCAAATAAGGTAAATAGCGAACTGCTTGCCATCTCCTGAAGAGATGTGCGGCTGTATTGGGCTGTTCATGAATTAGTCCTGTTCCTTAATATGTCCCTATTGTATCAATCGACAAAGCATGATGCGGATCCTGTAATGTCTCGGTAACAATTGTCCTTATTGTTCCACTTATGCTAATACAGACCATTTTCAACCGACTCAAATAACACGTCTCAATGACCGTTCACCAAACCTAGAATCAGACGAACAACCGCTTCGTATATTCAGTGACCGACGGGTCCTGATAGCTATTCTGCGGGCATATAAGATGGTGGTAGCTTTTGTCACTCGGTTCATTGTTTTTCATTGAACTAAATCATTGTTATCTAAAGCTTTGTACTGTCCGAAAAACAGCTCAGTGTCGTTTATTGTGGGAGTGTTTATGTGAGGTATTTTGGTCCTCCTCGTAAAGAGAACCAATTCAGTCGTGACCGCGAACCCCCCAAGCCAACTAATCCTAGCCGATCTTATACGAAAGGTAGGTCGGAAATCATGATAGTGCTAGTGTGTCATGTCATTTGCAAATAAATTTGCATTCTATTAAATATAGTTGCAAAATGGTCTTGAGCCAGGACAATATCCCAGTTCAAATCAAAATATTCATCACAGATCGTAAGAAAGGGTATATGTGAAATACTAATCATTTCTAAACAATAATCGTGACTTCACATGCCGCAGGGAAGAAATAAGTGGATCCGAAGATGCTGACAACATGTTGAAGAGCTCCTCATTTTACATTTGAGCGTGTTCTGTAATCTATATTCTTTATAAAGGGTGATTTTTTAAAAGCTATAGGAAAGTTTTTCAAAAAAAAAAACACATAAAATTCAGAAAAATGCATGAAATCTTTATTTGAATCGATAGTACGGTCCATATAATTTAATTTTTGAAGATTATTTCATGCAAATGTTGACCTTGACTGCGCCTCAAATGGTCCACCCGCTTAGTCCAATGTTGGCATTTCCACGTTTTTGAGTAACAGAGGCCCAATTGCAGCGAATAGATAATTGATGGTCATCATTAACACTGGCCGATACAGCTGCGATATTTTCTTCAGTTCGCACTGTACGTAAGCGTGTTGGTGGTTTAATGTCCAACAATGTAAATTTGGTGCGAAATTTAGTCACAATAGCCCGAATAGCCGCTTCATTGGGTCAATTAAACTGACCATAAAATGGAAGCGCGCGATGAACTTTCTTAACAGAGCACGCATTTTGATAATAAAATTCAATAATTTGCAAGCGTTGTTCGTTTGTAAGACGATTCCTGGTTAAATTATAGACCAAACTGAAGATGTTTGACAGTGAAACAAAACACGAAACGTGTGTCAGCTGTTTAAACCAGTGTTGCCAAAAAGATAATAGCTAAAAAATCACCCTTTACAATTTGTTAAGAGATTCCTGTGCTCAGGCTCGTGCGCAAGATTTTCCCCTTGGGGGTGGAGGTGGGTTTTCATCTACACTCATAAAAAAGTTAACCCTATAATGAGTTAAAATTAACTAAAATTTAGGAAACCAAGTACATTTTTACTAAATATAAGTAGAATTTTGCTGAAATTTTCCTAAATCTAAGTACATTTTTTCTAAAACCAAGTAATTTTTTACTAAATTTAAGCAAAATTTTCCTAAAACTAAATCTAAATAAAATCTTAAATCTTATTAAAATTTTGCTGAAAATTTCCTAAAACTAAGTAAACGTTTACTCAAATCAAGTAAATATTTACTCAAACTGAGGACAATTTTGCTGATTTCTTTCCTCAAAATGAGTAAATTTTTACTTAAACTGAGGAAAATTTTATTTTATACAAGGAAAAAAGGTGAAATTAAAATAAGTTCAATTTAACTAAAAAATCAAAATGCAAAACTGATACAAAAAATGACAACATGAAATATTTCTCAAAAGTTTCATGATACCTATGCCATAAGGAGTTGAGCTTATTACTCCATGATTGTTGCGAAGTCAAGATAGGCGCCTTCGCAGTGTTTGTTTAGAATAATTTTAATAATTCAATGAAATGTTTTTAAGTAAATCTACTACCCTTTTTCTAGTAAATGAACTATTTACTATGGCTTTGAAAGAAGGAAACTTTAATCATACTTAGTTCATTTTTCAACTTTTTTAGGAAATTTTTACTGGAGCGTTTGGAAACCACTCATATTTTATTGCCAGGATATTCGAGAAATATTTTGATACATTCGTCCGACAGACATTGTCGGCAAAATTGCATTTCAGTAATCCATCATCAGTACACTCAAAGGAATATGTCAGTAAAAGAAAGCAGAAAGTCTACTGAAAGAGCAGATTTTCTGCTGTTAAAAAAGAGACAGCAGATTTGTATTTGTATATGATACGCAGATTGTCCCAAGCTAATATAAAAGAAAATTCGAGCAAAACTCGCTTATGAACGCTTATCTATTTTTATATTTTAATTAACAACAGCCAACTTTAGCAGACTGCAAACTCTTTAGCAGTGTGAATGGTGATGTAAGATTGCAAAAATCTGCTGTTATGCCAAAAAACAGCTGTAATAACAGAAAAGTGTCTGCTGATATGCAGCAGACAATCACTGCTTTTATTAACAGACTTGTTCTCTAAGTTTAGAACTTTTTTTAAATAGTTGCTTGAAATGACATACATACATACATATCGAGGGCTTATATTCATAAGTGGCTACGCACAAAAACATAACTTTTCAGGAGAGCGAAAAAACTGATTTTCTCCTTAATTTGAAGAGAAATTATTAATCGTTCTTCTAAGGTTTAATCTAAAAAGGTTTACTAATTGCTACGATTAAAAAGTTTTCGAAATTTCCTATTATTCGCGGTTTCATGGTTCATAGCCACTTTTGTATGTTTAAAATTGAGCACTATGAATGTTGAAATAAGAATAAGATTTATTGTAAACTCCATAACTTATTTCATGAAATCTTGGCAATGTTGCATAGAAATCGCATTTCCTGTGATGTACACAGCGAATTTAAAGATTCCAGCTTCATCCGTCAGATTGATCTCTTGTAACATATATGTAGCCAGTCGCGAAAATCGCTGCAATTGATGAAAAATCCAAAATTCGCCGTTGCAATTCCTTATATTTTAACTTTTTTCATTCATAATTCTGAAACTTTTCATACACAAATATTCCCCATGAAGTCAACAATCACATGCCAAAGGAATATTTTGGTATTCTCAATATAATAAAAAGTTACGCCGGTTTTTCTAAATATACTTTTCACAATTTTTGACTTTACAGCCACCATTTTTCCTATTTTAGCCTGATAACTGGGGAATCAAAATGCTATTAAACAAAATCGTTGTAGTGAATTATAACCTTCGGTTTTATGCCGCTCCATTGTTGAACTATTTTATTTCTATTATTTTTATGTTCATAGCTACTTAAACATGCGAAGGGATAGCCAAATCAAAAAATTTAAAAAAATGGCTTTAGAAAAAGATCTTTTCCAAATTTATATGACAGATGACATCCAAATCTGAGAATAGTTTGGCATCAAAAACTCATTTTCAAGAAAATGGTTCATATTTATTATTATTATATTTATTATTTTGAAAATAAACCCTCCATTTTGAAGAAATATTACCCAAAAAACGATCAAATTCCTCGGCTATAAACCCTTCAGTCCCGCATTTTTTCTATGATAAATGCAGAAAATTGGATATGCTTTTTGACAAAGCATGGGATGTCTAAAGAGTTTTGGGGTTTTTAATTTATATAGGACATGAGTAACAGGATGTTTACTCAAAATCTTTATACGCATATTCCGATTAAATAAAAAATATTTGGAAATGTTTCTTCATTTTTATAATCTTAAATATGTATAAATTCGAATAACAAATACAGTTTTTTGTATTCGATGAAATGCAAGAAGAAACAACTAGAAATTTTAATTCCAAAAAAAACAAATAATTGGTATTTTAGAGTTTCGTTTTCCTACGTAGATCCAAGTTAATGAATTTGTTGCTTCTCTTTTGAATAATACTTGTTACATATGCAAAACAAAAATACTATCTCTGAAAAATCCCTATTATCCCTATCCCTATTAATCCCTATCCCTATTAATCCCTATCCCTATTAATATTATAAACCTTAGTCTGTCTGTCTGTTTGTTTGTTTCGCAATCACGTGTATACGGCTGAACGGATGTTGTTGAAATTTTCAGTACAGATAGATGTAGGTCTGGAAGGAACTATAGGCTATAGAATTTTTAAAAATTTGCTCTGTGGGCGGAGGGGCCATGGCAATAGTGTTTTTGAGAGCTAGAAGGCTGGAAATTTGTACATATATATTACTGACCACGAGAATGATAAATATGATGCCGAATTTTGGATTTTCGTTTTTTGGGCGGAGTGGGCGTGGTAATAAATAGTGTTCTTTGAGCTAGAAGATTGAAACATGGAATGTATATATTACTAACCACGATAAAGATCAATTTGATGCCGAAATTTGGATTTTCGTTTTGTGGGCGTGGCAATAGTGTTTTTGAGACCACGAGAAAGATAAATATGATGCTGATTTTGATTGGTGGGCAGTGGCAGAGATACAAGCCGACCGATTTTAAGCCGATAAGCCGGCGCCGCCGCATGTTTCTGCACGAGCCGCTCCGCCGCCGATTTCATCGGCTCAAATCGACTCAACCACGCCGTCGATTTCATCGACTCATATCAACTTAGACAACCTACTGCTGTGAAATATATTGATCTATCTTTCATTTATATAAGTCAATTCCAGTACGTGTGGCCATGTGTTCCTATAAATAACAATATTTATAGTGCTTCTTTAGTGTGTCAAAGTAGGTAGAGTATTATCATTCTTTGGAAGGATTATGATATTCAAGAACGTCTGGTCAAATATGCATCACATGAAAAGCTGTAATTGCAAAAATATTTATATATTTATCCATATTATACATTTTGGGAAGAAAAATAGTAATTTCATATATATATATATATATATATATATATATATAAAGCATATGATATATATAATATAATTATACGTACCGTAAATTGCCGTGTCTTGTCTATATAACTCTAATTAATTATTTATTATTTAATTAAGGGGACAATTGTTCGATTAATCGGTTAATAGAATAACTCTCGACTTCATTATTCGATTAATTGGAATTTTTTTGTTTTCAATTGAACGAAAAATCGAATAACATAAAGGTCAGAATAATTGGATACCCTAATAACAATATTAAATTATTGGAAATTGGCTAATATTAACGAATATTGAACTACTTGCCAAAAAATAAAAGAAAATTCGAATGACGAACGAGCCGGCAAATCAGCCGAAAGCGCCGCCGCCGACCCATTTTGAACAGCGCCGCCGCCGCCGATAATTATGGTTCGGCTTGTAACTCTGGGCAGTGGGGCGTGGCAATAGTGTTTTTGAGAGGTAGTAGGCTGAAAATTGGTACATATATATTACTGACCACGAGAAAGGTCAATTTGATGCCGAAATTTGGATTTGGGCGTGACAAAATCGTTTTTGAGAGCTAGAAGACTGAAAATTAGTACATGTATTTTACTGACCACGAGAATGATAAATATAATACCGAAATTTGGATTTTCGTTTAGAGGGCGTGGCAATAGTGTTTTTTAAGCTAGAACGCTGAAAATTGGAACGTATATATTACTGACCACGATAATATCAATATGAAACCAGATTTTAATTTTACCATTTGTTTTTTGCCTGGCGAAGCGGGCGGGGTTCAGCTAGTATTTGACATAAGTGATAAATATAACAAAAATTTTTGTAAGGTAAAACTCATTTCTTATTGTTTCGCAACTTTAAAGTAGATTTTATAATAGAGACCTACACGCAAAGAAAAAATGCATTTCTTAGAAACGAAATTTTAAACACGTGAACATCGTTTTTGAGTTTCTTTTGTGGGAAAAATTAGTTTGTTTGCGGTAAACATGTCATCAGTTGTTGTAAATAAACAAAGAGAAATAAGTTTATGTATATCAAACAGTTTTCTTCGTTTGTCGAAATGGATTTGTATTATAATTGCAAACTCCCAAAACATTGGAAGTAAGAGAAACCGTTGTTGTTGCATCTGTGATGAAAATAGGACACATCGGTTCAGATTTAGATACAGCTCCCTAAAAATGTCCAATCGCAAATGTTACATCTTAGCGCTCTACAAGCATCAAGCAAATTATTTGCTTTTATTACGAATATTTTAGATTTCATTATGATATTATAGTGATTTTATCTACACTTTTTTAAAATTACTAAACGATTTTGTTATTAAATTTCCAAACTTTTATTGCAGTACACAATTAAAAGTTCATAAGATATAGCTCTAGTCAAATGTCAAGAAGTGGTATCGTTTAATAGAAATGAAAATTTTCCAAACAATTTGGCGTCCACTAGCACCACACAATCTTGAAATTAGCACAATTCGTTTAGTTTGTTTGTATTTTTCATAACCTTTGTCCGAAATTCAAGAAAGTTTCCACGATTTTTTATGTAATTTTGGTATTTTCATGATTTTACTGCAAAATTACCATTTCAGACGATTTATTTTAAAAAGACCTTAAAAATTCTATATTTTATTACTTCAAAAAGTCTATAAGGTTTTAAAAAAGTTTTCGAAACCTCTCTGGGGGGTTTGAACCCCCAAACCCCCCCCTGCACATGGCCCTTCCTGTGCTTCTTCAGAAAGCTCTCCAATTGGGGAAGACTGATATTCTATTATATCTTTACCATGCGCCAATATTTTATAGACTGTCGGGGTCATCTTCTTCTGTGGATTTTATTTCCGCTAAGTTTTGAATCTGCAAATCGGGCATGACAATGTTCAGGAACATTCACTTTTTTAGCACCCCCCCCCCGAAAAATGTAAGCAAAATTTGTTTAATTTATCAATTCCAATATTAGGGATGTTTACATATATATGTACTACTAGACTTCTATGAATACTTTTGATAGATGGAAAATACAAATTGAATCCTTTAAAAATCAATACCAACCTAACAACACCACATAAATTGTTTTCACACAGAAGCAAATTGTGGAGCTGTAAAGAAGAGTAATTGATAATTACTGTAAGATTTGCAATCAATTTGTTAGTACGATTCCTAGCGTTGGTATGTCTGTAAATAGATATTCTGTACATAAACTTATTTTGCTTTTCATTTTCCCCAAAAAGATGCAAACAATTCAAATATTTGGACAGTCTTATAATGGTGCAAACAAAAAATCCACTCACAAATTAAATTTGGGGACACAAATTAAATTTGGTAATTGACGACTAATGTTCAAACATAGAATCACCATTTTTCAATGCTGTGTTGCACATTTGTTTTTCATAGGGCATCATAGGAATACATTTACCAACATTTACACTTGGATCTTATAAGAATTTAAAAAAGAGAAAGACAAAGGGCATTTAACAAATATTTATTGTTTCATTTAACAGTTGGTAAAAGCAAAATATGTTGGTTTGCCTGATGATATGGCAGCATATGAATACTGGAAAAATAAACATTTATTACCCAATTACTAATAATATTGCAAATTTGAAGCACAGCCTTCCACTAGCTAAAATAGTAAGTTGCTCCTTGATTTTAATGGAGCTTCTGATTTGTTGATAATAATTAGGGATGATTTTCTTTAAGCATGGATTTCATGTTACGATAACAAAAATGTTAATAAATAGTTAGTTATCCAGTCTTAAAGAGAATCACCATTGTTAAAGTATCATACTAATTGATAATGAATAAATAGTAGCGGAAACTATCGAATCAACTTCAATATATTGAGAGAAAAGTTCGATAAAAATATTTAAGTTGCAAGTTGCAATAAGTCTTCCAAGCTCAGCTTGCTTTAAAAGAAGTTTTCCGACGATACGTGCATTTAAACTGGGTTAAGATCTACCATAAACTAAGATCGATTTTCAATTTTGGCCATCTTAAATATTTTAGTAGTAAAATTGTTTATTTTTTATTCCATTCCGGTATATATTACGTTCCTTATGAAAGACTGAATTCTTCTCTACAAATATATAAATTTATCCTATAAAAGTGGTAATAATTCTTATTTCAATGAATTAGCTTTTTACTTCTCATTGTTGTTTTCTCATAAAATTCACAAATATTTTTTGTTATTTTGAATACAAAAGCTGTGGGAGGCTATAGCCCTCCCCGGCAGAAATCTATTGCTACGCCCATGCACATTCAGTATATTTTCCTTCTCCAATTTGCAGCTTTGTGGGATTCATCTTGCTTAGTTTTTCTTCAATGTCCTACTCCGTGGTCCTTATGAGTTCGACCGATTCCCTTGCAAACTGAAACATTATTGGTCGGCAATAATGCACTGATGACGGCCGTGGATTTTTCCAATTTAGGGAAACATCAGATTTTAGCCGTAAATGAAAAACAGATGCATGTACGCCATGTAATTTCTGGAACCTTTTGAAAAAATAGATAGTTTTTAAATAGTCATTTACCTTGAGAAACACAAACTAATAATTATTTTTTTTGTTATTGTATATTTAATAAATACAGCAATCAATAGAAAAAAGCAGTTCGTTAGCTAGTTTTCGTGAACTTATATCTCCCAAACTAAAGAATCTGATATTACTAAGGATAGTATATCTAAAATTGTTGAAAAATTTCCTACAAGATGGGGTTATTCAAAATATCGTAGGCGCACATGAAAATTTTGATTTTTGCAACCTCTTTGCTGCACGGGCGCCACTGTGCGTCGTCCGCAAACGCAACCACCATTACAAATATGGGTTGTTTTGGGGAGTCGTGACTCGTGCTGCTGCGGCGATTGGAATTAAGGAAAAACAAAGGGGCCAATGGATAAAAATGGTACGATTATACGACTGTTAAAAATATGAAATTCTGACTGCCTCAAACAGTTGGTCCTCAGATGGTTAAATCTGATGTAAAAACTGAAATATAGGGTTATTTACATCGCCACAGAGTCTTTCTCTTTCTTTCAGGCTGAGTGCAACAGGCCTTTCCGAGTGGCGTGGTCCATTCTAAAAGGTGCCTTAAGCCACTATTTGACGCTCCCGTGAAAGCGGCCACGTAAACCAACCAACATTATCATCCCTATAAAATGACAAATTGAAGAAATATCTGAAAAGATTTATTTGCTTATTGATCGACCCTGAAATCCAAAATGACGAAAACTTAATTTTCATAACTTTTCAGTTTTATTTTCTAATTTTAGGACGTAAAGGCTTATAATTATCCGAGATAATATAGTTCAGTAACATGAAAATGCAAACTGGGTAAAAATGCGTTCGGCTGGGATGAATCTTATATATCCTCCACCACGGAGTGCGCTCATTGGCGTAGGAAAAATTTTGGAAAAATTAAAAATCATTGTCAACATAAAAAGAAAAAATGTGAGTTTTGAAATTTGAAAAGGTTAAATTTAATTAAAGTTGTTTCATCAGTTTTTATAATTTCGCAAATAAGGACAATATCCTCTGCCAAGTTATTTTTGTTTACTTGCCAAAATTTTATTAAAAATTTAAATGTCTCAACATCTAGCTGCGTGTGAATAAATAAATACAAAACATATTCATGTGTAAACGCCCCTAATGTTTCAAATCGTTGTAGGAGCATTCATTAAATGATTTATTTAACTGCAATAATAACACAAACTACTTTAAATCGTTTTCAGTGTACTGAGCAGAACAGGTGTACAGTGTTTAATTAGCACTGTTTCTTTAACCCATTATTGCCTGGTACCCGATCCTGACTCAATTATGAATATTTTAGACACAAAAATTTGATGCCTATATTGGTCTTCAAGATATGGCTGGGGTAGTTTCCTATCCCTTGTGCCGTTGCATGTTTAATTTATTAATAATAATGAAACAGTCATGACAATAGTAAATTGAATATGTCTTCAATTTACATTCTAAATATTTGTTAAGAAACCTACCCGTCTGGGCATTAATGGGTTAAGCCAACTACAATATAAATATTTGTATCCATTGCTGTTGGCGGAAATATAAAAAAATATATATTTTTTTGAGTGAAATTGTGAAATCAAATATCACAGGTTAAGTATCCATTCTTAAAGAACAGCCTTATTATCCGTACGGCTATAAATATTTTTTTGACTTTTTAACAAACAAATTGTGGGGGGCTATAGCCACCCCCAGAATAATATCCCTCCTACGCCAATGAGTGCACTCAACAGTATTACCGGTAGATTAGATGCTGTCGTAGAAGTGCAGTAACATATGAGGGAAACTATGATATTTAGTATGCACTTGTATACTATTACCAACTACTACGAACTTAAAGGTAGGAATTTGTAAAAATCCTTTTATTTTGCGCGTCTACGCAGTCAGGTCGACGTATTGGTACTCTCGTCCCCTTTTGCCCCCTTTCGTCCGTTCTTCCATAAAAGTATGAATTTCCATATATTCTTTTATTTTACGATTCTACGAAGTCAGTCAGTCAGTACACACCGTATTTCGTGATTTTATCTTCAGAAGTCAGTCGCACTATGGTCCCAAATTCATATTTTTTTGGCAGAAATTCAAAAAATTTAAATTGGAAATTGTCAAATGTGTATATATTTTCTGAATGGTAACACTCCAAGCTATCAAGAAAATGTATTGGAGAATACTAGATGGCAACACTGCCAGCCTGAGAGGCACAAAGATAATGGAAATATATAGATAAAATAGTTGTAGTTGCAGCCATGGCCATTAGGTGGCGAATGTGTAAAAAGTACATTATATTTCACTCAAAGTACATTCTAATTCACTCAATTGTGTTCTCTCTTTCGCTTATAATACTGAAAATTGAAAGAAAACGAATGAAGTAAAATTTACTTTCAATGATTTTTATGATTCTACGTCAAATACCACACTTTAGTTTATTTAATTTGCTCTTATTTTCCATTTATTGCAGTTTTTAGAAAAAAAGGGAAATTTTCTCTCCAAAATGACATTCAGTGCCATCTAAATAATTGTCTTCGTACTACGCATTTCTCTGAGAGTTTTGTTTAATCTATATACAGGGTGATTTTTTAAGAGCTTGATAACTTTTTTAAAAAAAAAAAACGCATAAAATTTGCAAAATCTCATCGGTTCTTTATTTGAAACGTTAGATTGGTCCATGACATTTACTTTTTGAAGATAATTTCATTTAAATGTTGACCGCGGCTGCGTCTTAGATGGTCCATCCGCTTAGTCCAATTTTGGCATTTCCACGTTTTTGAGTAACAGAGACCCAATTGGTGCGAACGGCGACGAATCGAAAATTGGTGGTCATCATTAACACTGGCCGATACAGCTGCGATATTTTCTTCAGTTCGCACTCTACGTAAGCGTGTTGGTGGTTTAATGTCCAACAATGTAAATTTGGTGCGAAATTTAGTCACAATAGCCCGAATAGCCGCTTCAGTGGGTCGATTAAACTGACCATAAAATGGAAGCGCGCAATGAACTTTCTTAACAGAGCACGCATTTTGATAATAAAATTCAATAATTTGCAAGCGTTGTTCGTTTGTAAGACGATTCATGATGAAATGTCAAAGCATACTGAGCATCTTTCTCTTTGACACCATGTCTGAAATCACACGTGATCTGTCAAATACTAATGCATGAAAATCCTAACCTCAAAAAAATCACTCTTTATTTCCATTATCTTTGAGAGGCATTTAAAGTTTGCCGTTGAAACAAGTGGGACTTATTCGGGTCTAAAACAGTTATACATACAAAATACTTAAAATTAAGGCGTAAAAAATAATGAATTGAATTTATTATTTAAATTGAAGGCCGGCGTAAGTAGTTGAAAACATGTATTTGACATTTTGTGATTGCTGTAGTCTTGTCAGTTTTCTTAAGTGTTGTAATTATGTGATTTGTAGTGAGCATAGCCTACAAATGTCGTGGATCAAAAGTTATATGTAGGACTCAACTTGACTCATAGCGTATATGTGAAAGTGTTCGTCTGAGTGTGTACTTTATGTTGAAATTAATATCTCATCAGCATTTTTCGGCAAACTTTTATAAATGCCACTTTATTTTAGCACAATTTCGATTAGCCATAGTACACATATTTAATCATATCTCTGAATCAGATTTGTGTATGAGAGACCCCATCAACATCTCATTTTAAAGGTATTGTAAGTACCTTTAAAATGGTATATAAAGTCATTCACTTTTCTGTACACATGTAGAAATTTTATATTATTTCCTGAAATAATTATTTAAATCGCATTGTCATGTATAATATTTGTATGCTATATTTTGCTTTTGTAATAATGTTCAGAGAAACATTGTACGTCAAAGCAAAATAAGTTTCATTATTTTAAGCTTTCATAATTTTTTTGGTCACCCTGTATTAATATAGGGTGATAATTATGTTGGTTATATATTGAGTTTATATGGGCGGTGGTAGTGGGCGTGGTCCGATAGGCTCAATTTTATTTTGATTTTTTAAGTATGTTATGTCTAGCAAATGTGTAAAATTATGAGATTATATTTTTCGACTTTATGCCATAAAAAATAGATTTGGGGCCAGTGTGAGTCGGACCAAACCGAATTTCATGTGTCTAGCTGTTGTCGATCGATTTGTACGATTTTATGCTTTTCGTCCTATTTCATTCCCTAAAAGTATGAATTTTGAAAAAATAACTTCATATTTGGTTCGCGTTCACGTTATAATGGAAATTTTCAAACAACTCTTAAATAGTCTACATAAGAAGAACAATTTTCCCTCTGGACCAATTTTCCACACTGATCTGCAACCATTGGGAAATTCTAATCCCCTAGTTCATTTTGTGCAGAAGCTAGCGTGATTTCAACAGACATACGGATATGGCTAGATCGTCTTAGAATTTTACCACGACCAGAATATACACCCCATAAAGTGTGGGTCTCCGGTGAATGAATTGGAGGACATACAAATATAATTGTAGGTTCGAAAATACCGATCGACTTAGAATCAATTTTTGAATCAATTTAGCAATGTCCGCCTGTTTGTCTGACCACATTTTCTTATTAAAGTACAGGTAGCAATTATAGCCAGAACTAAATGAAACTTTGAAGAAAATCGGTTCGGATTTAGATATGTCCCCATTCGAATTTCACTCCCGATTTGAATCTTTTACCATATACTTTTGACCTGTGGTCAAAATGGATCAGAACGCTTCTTATATTATATATAGCTTCCATACAAATTTCGCTCCTGGTTTGACTTGTAAACCATGTATTTTCACCGAATTTCCTAAAATGGAGCATAACACGTTATACTTGAAGTGGAACAATTGTGAAAGTGGGTCACTTCATTCCATGTTTGGATATAGCCCCGATACAAATATTCTAACCGATTTGACAAATCGGGTCTGGTCTAAGGTGACCATCCATGCCGCTTTTCGCGAGACTATCCCGACTATCCCAGTCCCGCTTAAATTTTCCATCCCGCATAATCCCGTTTTTTTTTTTTACAAAAAGTCCCGCTTTTTCGTCTTACATTAGGTTTGGTACATTATCGATTAAAAATTGAATTGTATTCGGATAGAAAGTGGAGGGTATCATCATATCGGCCCCACCCGACTTTAGCCTTCCCTCACTTGTTTTAATTGCACTGTAATCAATCCAGAACTCGATTTTTGTTGTTACGTCTTTTTGGATTTCAGGTGACGATTTATGTACGTTGTCGTGTAGTAGTTTCGGTTTTATTGAAATTAGGTCAATTATTTGGTATTACAGCATTGGTAGCACTGACAACCGATGCTTGACAAAAGAATAACTTAATTAAATTTAAAACGCAAAGACTTTAAGCAGAGGTCATCATGTGATTCAATGTATTTTTCACTATCTGTTGGCATAGGCGTAGTTTTTAAATGTTTGATAAATTTAAATATTTTTGCTGGGGGAGTCTAATACCACCCCAGAATTTGTTTAGCCCGCACCCCCAGCAAAAATAGTTTAATTTATCAAACCTTTAAAAACTTATTGTACAACTAGGAATGTTGCTATACTTCTGTGAATGCATTGATAGATGGAAAATACAAAATGAACTCTGTTTGAATTACTACTGTATGTTGCATATTAATATGAAATCGTAGTTAGCATAGTATTTTGTTTTCTTTTCTTGTCAGTATGTTTTCCCTCAATAAATTAGTATTCTAAAAACCTCTAAAACTAACAGAATCCTTTAAGAATCTTGGTCATCATCTCTAACAACACCACATAAATTGTTTTCACACAGAAGCGAATTGTGGAGCTGTAAAGAAGAGTAATTGACAATTACTGTAAGATTTGCAATAAAAGTGGAAATACGATTCCTAGCGTTGGTAGGTCTGTAAGTAGATATTATTTTTTTATTTTCCCCAAGAAGATGCTATATTTGGACAGTCTTATATAATGTAATGTCGGGCTGCAAGAATATATTTCAAATGAAATTAAAGAAAAATTCCACATACAAATTAAATTTGGGGACAGAAATTAAATTTGAAAATTTTCGAGTAATATTCGAACATTATTTGTTTTTCTAAACGTGACATCATAGGAATACATATACCCTTAGAGCTTAAAAGAATTTAAACAAGTAAGAAGGCGTTAAGTTCGGCCGGGCCGAATCTTATATACCCTCCACCACGGAGTGCATTCCACAGTATTACCAGCAGATTAAAGGATGTCGCCTTTACATAGAAGTACAGTACCATATTACGAAAATTGTGATATTTTATGCACATTTACTATTATTGTTTACTATTTCAAACTATAATGTATACTTATGCGCACTGTTTAAAATCGACTACTATATATAAATAAAATGCTGTAATTGTGAAAGTGTGCCTAAATATTAGGCGATTGCAAGTCGGCATTAGGAAGAAGCATTTTCAGATACAGACAAAATGATAAGAAAAGTATAAAATTTAAAGATATCCCCATTCGCCCCATTCTCCGCCCAAATGTACAAATTTCGAAAAAACCCTTTTCCGAGTCTTCATAGTCAGAATGTATACACCGAATTCCATGATTCTATCAGCGGCCATTTTGTTGGTACCATTTTGTTGGTACCATTTTTATCCCCTTTTACCAATTTTGCCCCCTCAAGAGTACAACTATCTAAAATCTCTTTATTTTACGTATCTACACAATTAGAAGGATGTACACACTGAATTTCATCATTCTAGCTGTATTCGTTTAGTTGGTACTATTTTTATCCCCTGTAGCCATTGTATCCCTTGAAAGTACGAATTTGGAAAAAACGTTTTATTTTTCGTGTCTACACAGTCAGAGAATGTATACTCCGAATTTCATGATTCTAGCTGCTGTCATTTGGTAGGTACTATTTTTATCCCCTTTTTCCATTTGAACCCCAAAAAGTACGAATTTTGGAAAGTTCTTTTATTTTACGTGTCTACGCAATCAGAGGAATGTATATATCGAATTTCATTATTCTAGGTGCAGCCGTTAGGTTGGTACTATTTTTATCCCTCTATCCCCATTTAACCCCTTAAAAGTGCGAATTTAGAAAAAATACTTTTATATTATGTATCTAGTCTATTAGAGGAATGTACACGCCAAATTTCGTGTTTCTATCTGTTGTCGTTTGATAGGTACCATTTTTATCCCTTTTTTGTCCCATTTCGCCCCCTACAAATAAAAATCACTCTATGGTGCCCTTTTATGCTATAAAGGAATGCGAATTGCAAATATCAAGTAAATACAAGCTATTATGTTAAAAAAAAAATGCTGAAATACTCTAAATATTAGGGGTATTTTCAGTCTTTGTGAGGGAAAAATTTTTCCCTCTGGGCCGATTTCGTCCACTTTCAATCCCAATCCAGATCTACAACCATAAGGCACATTTAGGAAAAATTTGAAACTCCTAGCTCATTTCGTTCGGCCGCTATCGTGCTTTCAACAGACAGCCAGACGGACAGACGGACATGACTATATCGTCTTAGAATTTTACCACGACCCAGAATATATATACTTTATGGGGTCTCCGATGAATATTTCAAGGTGTTACAAACGGAATGACAAAGTGAATATACCCCCATCCTGGAGGTGGAGGGTATAAAAAGAGAAAGACAAAGGAAACTTAACAAATATTTTTGTTTGATTCAACAGTTGGTAAAAGCCAATGTGTGGACTTGCCTGATGATATGGCAGCATATGGATGCTGGAAAAATAAACATTTATTACCCAGAAATTGATAATATGATTGCAGATTTGGAAGTCTTTCACTAGCTAAAGTAGTAAGTTGCTCCTTGATTTGAATGGAGCTTCCGAATTGGTTGATAATAATAATAATTAGGGATGATTTTCTGGATTACAAGTTGCGATAACAAAACGTTAATAAAGAGTTAGTCATCCAGTCTTATAGAGAAACACTGTTGTTAAATTATCATGCACATTCATACGAATCGTAGCGGAAACTGCAAGACTGTGACAATAATCGAATCAAATTAAATATATTGAGAGAAAAGTTCGATAAAAAGTTGAAATAAGTCTTCCTAACTCATCTTGCTTTGAAAGAAAAAAGTTTTTCGACGATATGAGGATTAAGCTTGGCTAAGATATACCATGAACTAAGATCGATTTTCAATTTTGGCCATCGTACAAAATTTAAGTAGTAAAATTGTTTATGACTGCATATCATATTCTTAAAGTTTTTAGAACGAATTTCTAGTTAATATTTTAATAATATTTTTATTTGTTATATTCCTTATGAAAGACTGAATTCTTCTTTATAAATATATTAATGTATCCTATAAAAGTGGTAATAATTCTTATTTCAATGAATTAACTTTTTACTTCTCATTGTCATTTTATCATAAAATTAACAAACATATTTTTGTTCTTTTGAATACAGAAGCCTCCCCAGCTGAAATCTACTGCTACGACCATGTCTATTGGTAACATTTTCGTGAATTAATTTACTGGCCTACATTAAGTGCTACCCGGATTGTGGGAAGTAAAACAAATGTTAAAGTTCCTGCATAAGGATTGATGCTTACTTTGTATACCGAAAAAATGGACGATTTCGTTTTCTCAGATTTTTTAAAGCTTTTGCTGGATGGTTCAAGTCGTGCTCGGTCGACTCTGTGATATATTATTTTGGTCCACTCTACCAGAATCTGTTGGTCGAACCTTGTTATTATTTTGTGAATACCACTGTATTCCACACTGACCACTATGTTACTGTACGAGTTTCGTCCACTGACAGAAAATGCTTCTTTCCCCCAATGAAATCTTACATTGATTGCATCAGTGAAATCTGTTATTGCTTTTGTGCCAACACAAAGCTTCATTGATACAACGTAAAATGTTTCATTAAACTAACAATCAATGAACATTGCTTCATTAGTGTTAGATAAATGTAAAATGGCGTTACTACAATGAAACGATGTCATTATATTACGTTAGTTTAGTGAAGGAGTTTCGTTGATTATTTGATATAACGCAAATGTTTTATTGCTGCATCGGAAAGCATTAAAAGAAAAAAGTACCCTTTTTGTTTAGGAAGGAAAAAGTAAAAAAAAAACTTAAATGAAATCGTCTAAATAAGTGTTATACCAGTAAATATAATCCACTGCATTATACGTTGGTCAAACATTCTCATAATATTATCTATGTTTTTCTCTTACATTTATACAAAACAGATATCTATTTCGTTTTAATGTGCAACCACGAAACATTTCTTTGCATCAATGTAAACACATTAATGAAACTCTGTCATCGATGTAAATTTGTAATTTGGAAATGCAATTGTACGGCTATTATCTGATCCAGTTTAGTTTCAGTTCATGATTTGTAAAATCCAACGCACAGTGACAAATATTATTAAAATAATTTCCAACCCGTGCTGTAACAAGTAGTTTCGTGGTGAAGCATTCGTTGTTCCAATTTCACTTTGGTCAAATAACGCGACGCGGCAAATCTGGCCAACATCATTTTCCCACAGAGTGAAGTAGAGTATACATATGTATGTTTGTCCACTCAGTTTACTTATTTCTCAAACATATTTCCCGAAATAATTTTCGAGAAAAAAAAATCGAAATATGATTGAAAATAGAAAATGTAGACCTACATACGCAAGTAGGCTTATCACAGTTAACATTCATCGATTTATTTCAAGGTTTCAATAATTCACTTTTAGATGACCGATTTGTACATTTTTAGGTCGACTGTCATTAAATGTTGTCCTTGAATTCAACAAAAGGAAAAACACAATGCCACCATAGTACATGTACAATGTACATTAGAGTGTCCCGTCCATGTATAGGGGAAAACAAATGTTCGAGTTTTGTATCGTAAGAGGTATCAAAAGTTGCGTATTGACGAGTAGATTAAGAATATGTACTTACTTTTTTATCTGGATATAACTTTTGGGCCTCTACCGACTGTTCTAATGTAAAAAAAAAATAATTCTTAAACATTTTCATACATATTTTATGTTATTTTTTATTAATCCAATTCATCTTTTTTTTAGTTTAATTAAAGTTATCTGTTATTTATAATGTTTAAAATGAGTTAAAATGGTTCTCAAAAAAAAAATACGGAAGCCGGAAACGCTTAAAAGCAGTTATATTTACATTTTAAATTGGCTCTTGAAGTTGAAAGAGGGCATTTTATTTCTGGATTCAATCTTGATCCTTATGAGTCCATCCCTTGATTTGGTTCCGATGACGCACTGGCTAGCTTCAGTCACAGATTTAATGCATCTTTCAACACTTTGTGTGTGACATGGAAAATCCGGAATTTTCAGTTCGTTTTTACCTAGCAGCAATGAAAGGTCCTCGTCAGAAAAATCTTGCAAGACAGGTGGAGAAGTTATATGACATTCATTCCAAAAAATTATGTCAAAATACTACGTAGCATTAAATTTTATTTTTGGCGGTTTAAGAATTCGGTTTGTTGTGGTCTCTTGCCTTGCTTTAAAAATTCGTTTAAGAGCAAGCTCTTTGACATAATTCCTTTTATCGAAAAGCATTGCTATCAAAATGTTCTCGGGGTGTGCAAAAAAGGCGTTTCTTTGAATTACTGGATCGATTATTGATTTTAAATTCTGTGGCAACCATCTTGAGAGAAAAATCAATTCAAAGACGTGATTTGCTCCATCTATCAATAACGGTTTGTTTTTAATTGAAAACCATACTGGTGCGTATACTTTGACTACGTATTCAACAAGAACTTTTAGATTTTCAGATGGATCACTGGATCCTACATACAGTCTTAATATTCTGCTAGCAGTGGTGACCCATCTTGAGTGTGCCATTTTCCAGGCTGTCGATTTGCTAATTCGGGAGCACAGTAACCTGATTTGATCGCTTGACACATTTCAAAGAGATATTTTTGTTCGGTACTCAATTGATCTACGATTCTTTGCTCAATATCAGGTACGTTTCCGGTAACAGGTGAAAATTGAGCAACAGTGGTATTTTCACAATCAGCTAGTGCCTTACCGATCGGGCCAGAATACTCGCGAGGTCCTGAAGTTGATCCATCCAAGTGGGTGAAAAGGTGTCTTAGTGGCAATTCATTTGCGTGGAGTAAACATATTGTCCACTGTAAAGGTCGACATAGCTCCTTTTCCATATAAGATATAACACCTCCTTTCCAACCAGTATTTGTTGCAGTGCCGTCACATCCAATGCAGACAATAGATTTCAAATCGAATTCTTTGTTTTTTAAAAAGTCTAGTATTGAGCAACTTATTTCTTTTCCTGTCCCACTTTTCGGAGTTATATGGCCCTCCTTCCGATAATTACGTCCATCTTTTGTTTCGGAAGCAAGGGTCTTATCTTTTCGTCCATCAAAATATATACTGTGGATTAAGACACCATCGTATTGGTTTGAAAGACTGTCTTAGTTAGGTAAGTATATATTGTATGCGGCTGAGATTAATAAAACAAATAGACTAACTTAAAATGCAATATTCGCGTCATTATGCTTGTAGTTATGATAATGGTAATTTTTTTGTATCTCTGTGAGAACGTAAGTTACACATTAAAACGGTTCAAATGGTAAAATTACTATGAGTTAACAACAGAAAACTAAATAAACTTGATTGGAAAAATAGGGAAAATAAAAAAATATTGAAAATTCGCTTATTTTTCAAAATTTCAACGGCTAGTAGAGGCCCAAAAGTACCCTAGAATATTTTTTTTAGTATTTTTCCCGTAATGTGCTATTGAATACGCAACTTTTGAGAGGTCTTACGTGAGGATACGCCACAAAAAAATTTGACGGGACGCCCTAATGTACAATGTACAATGGTACATTGTACGAGAATTGCTTCATAGATTAATATTCAAGAATTTTTTAAACAATTTCAAATGTTTTTTTATAAGTTCATTAATACCTAAATGTATGAAGAACTCGGCATAAATTTCAGCAAACATATTAACTTACTTTTAGGAAAAAACACATTTTTAAGTTAAAATTTCCTAAATGGAATTTTTTCCATACAAAAAATTTCAGATTTCTCACTTAAAACCTTGGAAATATTCTTCCACATAAGTTTGAATTTACTCAATTGTAAGAATTTTTTATTAGATCCTAAGAAATGATATTAAGTAAATCTTCTACCCTTTTTGTAGTAAATGAACTATTTACTATGGCTTTGAAAGATGGAAACTTTACTCCTACTTAGTTCATTTTCCAACTTTTTAGGAAATTTTTACTGAAGCGTTTGGAAACCACTCATATTGTATTGCCAGGATCTTCGAGAAATATTTTCATACATTCGTCCGACAGACATTGTCAGCAAAATTGCATTTCATTTCATATGTCAGTAAAAAAGCAGAAAGTCTACCGAAAGAGCAGATTTTCTGCTGTTAAAAAAGAGACAGTAGATTTGTATATGCTGAGATGGTAAACAGCTGTTTGCTGTTTTTACCAATTATATGATACGCATTTGTCCCAAGCTAATATAAAAGGAAATTCGAGCTAAACTCGCTTATGAACGTTTATCTATTTTTATATTTTAATTAATAACAGCCAATTTTAGCAGACTGCAAACTCTTTAGCAGTGTGAATGGTGATGTAAGATTGCAGAAAACTGCTGTTATGCCAAAAAACAGCTGTAATAGCAGAAAAGTGTCTGCTGATAGGCAGCAGACAATCGCTGCTTTTATTAACAGACTTGATCTCTAAGTGTATAACTTTTTTTTTAAAATAGTTGCTTGAAATTACATACATACATATCGAGGGCTTATATTCATAAGTGGCTATGAAAAACTGATTTTCTCCCTAATGTTGTATAGAAAATGCATTTTCTGTGATGTACACAGCGAATTTAAAGATTCCAGCTTCATCCATCAGATTGGTCTCTTGTAACATATATGCCATTTTCTTTTTCATAATTCTGAAACTTTTCATACACAAATATTCCCCATGAAGTCAGCAAGCATATTCCAAAGAATTATTTTGGTATTCTCAATATAATAAAAAGTTACGCCGGTTTTTCTAAAGATACTTTTAACAATTTTTGACTTTACAGCCACTATTTATCCTATTTTAGCCTGATAACTGGGGAATCAAAATACCATTAACGCGAAATGATGGAATTTGATAGTACGATATGCCCTAAATCTAGAAAAATGTTTTAAACAAAATCGTTGTAGCGAATTATAAACTTCGGTTTATGCTGCTCCATTGTTGAACTATTTTATTTCTATTATTGTTATGTTCATAGCCACTTATGCAGTCACAAACTAACGTGCGAGGGGATATCCAAATCAGAAAATTAAAAAATGGCTTTAGAAAAAAATGTTCTTTTCCAAATTTAAATGACAGATGACATCCAAATCTGAGATCTCATTTTCGAGAAAATGGTTCATAGCCACTTTTGAATATAAGCCCTCGATATATATTTTGAAGAAATATTACACAAAAAACTATCAAATTCCTCGGCGATAAACCCTTCCGTCCCGCATTTTTTCTATGATAAATGCAGAAAAATGGATATGCTTTTTGACGAAGTATGGGTCTAAATAGGATGTCCAAAGAGTTTTGGAGTTTTTAATTTATATAGGACATGAGTAACAGGATGTTTACTCAAAATCTTTATACGCATATTCCGATTAAATAAAAAATATTTGGAAATGTTTCTTCATTTTTATAATCTTAAATATGTATAAATTCGAATAACAAATACAGTTTTTGTGTATTCGATGAAATGCAAGAAGAAACAACTAGAAATTTTAATTCCAAAAAACCAAATAATTGGTATTTTAGAGTTTCGTTTCCTAGGTAGATCCAAGTTAATGAATTTGTTGCTTCTCTTTTGAATAATATTAATTAGTAGAAACGAAACATCGTTTTTGAGTTTCTTTTGTGGCAAAAATTAGTTTGTTTGTGATAAATATGTCATCAGTTGTTGTAAATGAACAAAGAGAAATAACTTTATGTATATCAAACAGTTTTCTTCGTTTGTCGAAATGGATTTGTATTATAATTGCAAACTCCAAAAACATTGGAAGTAAGAGAAACCGTTGTTGTTGCATCTGTGATGAAAATAGGACACATCGGTTCAGATTTAGATACAGCTCCATAAAAATGTCTAATCGCTCTACAAGCATCAAGCAAATTATTTGCTTTTATTAAGAATATTTTAGATTTCATTATGATATCATAGTGATTCTTATCTACACTTTTTTAAAATTAATAAACGATTTTGTTATTAAATTTCCAAACTTTTATTGCAGTACAGAATTAAAAGTTCATAAGATATAGCTCTAGTCGAATGTCAAGAAGTGGTATCGGTTATTAAACATGAAATTTTTCGGAACAATTTGGTGTCCATTAGCGAAATTAGCATTACACAATCTTGAAATTGGCACAATTCGTTTAGTTTGTTTGTATTTTTCATAACCTTTATCTGAAATTCAAGAAATTGTCCACGATTTTTTATGCAATTTTTGCGTTTTCATGATTTTACTGCAAAATTACAATTTCAAACTAGTTCTTTTAAAAAGACATTAAAAATTCTGTATTTTATTGCTTCAGAAAGTCTAGAAGGTTTTAAAAAGTATTTGTTCGAAACCTCTCTGGGGGGGTTTGAACCCCCAAACCTCCCACCTGCGCACGGCCCTGATCAAAAGGATGTGAAATTTTGAATTGAATTTCCTAAATTTACACGTCGTCAAAAGTCGATTTAAATCAAGAAATCGGCAATTGTGTCAAATTTGATTTTTGATATTTCTCCCCTTCTCGCCCCAAACTTCAATATTCGCCATTAAACGTCTCACTTTCCTTAGTGTGTCTGGAGTAGCATGAAAGACAAACGAAACGAAACGTTAATATCTCCATGCTATTTATCTGGACATAGGCTGTTGTGGCACGTTCCCGCAGCTAAGGAGTATCGACTACGTATGTACAATAGAGTGTCCCGTCCATGTATAGGGGAAAACAAATGTTCGAGTTTTGTATCGTAAGAGGTATCAAAAGTTGCGTATTGACGAGTAGATTAAGAATATGTACTTACTTTTTTATCTGGATATAACTTTTGGGCCTCTACCGACTGTTCTAATGTAAAAAAAAAATAATTCTTAAACATTTTCATACATATTTTATGTTATTTTTTATTAATCCAATTCATCTTTTTTTTAGTTTAATTAAAGTTATCTGTTATTTATAATGTTTAAAATGAGTTAAAATGGTTCTCAAAAAAAAAATACGGAAGCCGGAAACGCTTAAAAGCAGTTATATTTACATTTTAAATTGGCTCTTGAAGTTGAAAGAGGGCATTTTATTTCTGGATTCAATCTTGATCCTTATGAGTCCATCCCTTGATTTGGTTCCGATGACGCACTGGCTAGCTTCAGTCACAGATTTAATGCATCTTTCAACACTTTGTGTGTGACATGGAAAATCCGGAATTTTCAGTTCGTTTTTACCTAGCAGCAATGAAAGGTCCTCGTCAGAAAAATCTTGCAAGACAGGTGGAGAAGTTATATGACATTCATTCCAAAAAATTATGTCAAAATACTACGTAGCATTAAATTTTATTTTTGGCGGTTTAAGAATTCGGTTTGTTGTGGTCTCTTGCCTTGCTTTAAAAATTCGTTTAAGAGCAAGCTCTTTGACATAATTCCTTTTATCGAAAAACATTGCTATCAAAATGTTCTCGGGGTGTGCAAAAAAGGCGTTTCTTTGAATTACTGGATCGATTATTGATTTTAAATTCTGTGGCAACCATCTTGAGAGAAAAATCAATTCAAAGACGTGATTTGCTCCATCTATCAATAACGGTTTGTTTTTAATTGAAAACCATACTGGTGCGTATACTTTGACTACGTATTCAACAAGAACTTTTAGATTTTCAGATGGATCACTGGATCCTACATACAGTCTTAATATTCTGCTAGCAGTGGTGACCCATCTTGAGTGTGCCATTTTCCAGGCTGTCGATTTGCTAATTCGGGAGCACAGTAACCTGATTTGATCGCTTGACACATTTCAAAGAGATATTTTTGTTCGGTACTCAATTGATCTACGATTCTTTGCTCAATATCAGGTACGTTTCCGGTAACAGGTGAAAATTGAGCAACAGTGGTATTTTCACAATCAGCTAGTGCCTTACCGATCGGGCCAGAATACTCGCGAGGTCCTGAAGTTGATCCATCCAAGTGGGTGAAAAGGTGTCTTAGTGGCAATTCATTTGCGTGGAGTAAACATATTGTCCACTGTAAAGGTCGACATAGCTCCTTTTCCATATAAGATATAACACCTCCTTTCCAACCAGTATTTGTTGCAGTGCCGTCACATCCAATGCAGACAATAGATTTCAAATCGAATTCTTTGTTTTTTAAAAAGTCTAGTATTGAGCAACTTATTTCTTTTCCTGTCCCACTTTTCGGAGTTATATGGCCCTCCTTCCGATAATTACGTCCATCTTTTGTTTCGGAAGCAAGGGTCTTATCTTTTCGTCCATCAAAATATATACTGTGGATTAAGACACCATCGTATTGGTTTGAAAGACTGTCTTAGTTAGGTAAGTATATATTGTATGCGGCTGAGATTAATAAAACAAATAGACTAACTTAAAATGCAATATTCGCGTCATTATGCTTGTAGTTATGATAATGGTAATTTTTTTGTATCTCTGTGAGAACGTAAGTTACACATTAAAACGGTTCAAATGGTAAAATTACTATGAGTTAACAACAGAAAACTAAATAAACTTGATTGGAAAAATAGGGAAAATAAAAAAATATTGAAAATTCGCTTATTTTTCAAAATTTCAACGGCTAGTAGAGGCCCAAAAGTACCCTAGAATATTTTTTTTAGTATTTTTCCCGTAATGTGCTATTGAATACGCAACTTTTGAGAGGTCTTACGTGAGGATACGCCACAAAAAAATTTGACGGGACGCCCTAATGTACAATGTACAATGGTACATTGTACGAGAATTGCTTCATAGATTAATATTCAAGAATTTTTTAAACAATTTCAAATGTTTTTTTATAAGTTCATTAATACCTAAATGTATGAAGAACTCGGCATAAATTTCAGCAAACATATTAACTTACTTTTAGGAAAAAACACATTTTTAAGTTAAAATTTCCTAAATGGAATTTTTTCCATACAAAAAATTTCAGATTTCTCACTTAAAACCTTGGAAATATTCTTCCACATAAGTTTGAATTTACTCAATTGTAAGAATTTTTTATTAGATCCTAAGAAATGATATTAAGTAAATCTTCTACCCTTTTTGTAGTAAATGAACTATTTACTATGGCTTTGAAAGATGGAAACTTTACTCCTACTTAGTTCATTTTCCAACTTTTTAGGAAATTTTTACTGAAGCGTTTGGAAACCACTCATATTGTATTGCCAGGATCTTCGAGAAATATTTTCATACATTCGTCCGACAGACATTGTCAGCAAAATTGCATTTCATTTCATATGTCAGTAAAAAAGCAGAAAGTCTACCGAAAGAGCAGATTTTCTGCTGTTAAAAAAGAGACAGTAGATTTGTATATGCTGAGATGGTAAACAGCTGTTTGCTGTTTTTACCAATTATATGATACGCATTTGTCCCAAGCTAATATAAAAGGAAATTCGAGCTAAACTCGCTTATGAACGTTTATCTATTTTTATATTTTAATTAATAACAGCCAATTTTAGCAGACTGCAAACTCTTTAGCAGTGTGAATGGTGATGTAAGATTGCAGAAAACTGCTGTTATGCCAAAAAACAGCTGTAATAGCAGAAAAGTGTCTGCTGATAGGCAGCAGACAATCGCTGCTTTTATTAACAGACTTGATCTCTAAGTGTATAACTTTTTTTTTAAAATAGTTGCTTGAAATTACATACATACATATCGAGGGCTTATATTCATAAGTGGCTATGAAAAACTGATTTTCTCCCTAATGTTGTATAGAAAATGCATTTTCTGTGATGTACACAGCGAATTTAAAGATTCCAGCTTCATCCATCAGATTGGTCTCTTGTAACATATATGCCATTTTCTTTTTCATAATTCTGAAACTTTTCATACACAAATATTCCCCATGAAGTCAGCAAGCATATTCCAAAGAATTATTTTGGTATTCTCAATATAATAAAAAGTTACGCCGGTTTTTCTAAAGATACTTTTAACAATTTTTGACTTTACAGCCACTATTTATCCTATTTTAGCCTGATAACTGGGGAATCAAAATACCATTAACGCGAAATGATGGAATTTGATAGTACGATATGCCCTAAATCTAGAAAAATGTTTTAAACAAAATCGTTGTAGCGAATTATAAACTTCGGTTTATGCTGCTCCATTGTTGAACTATTTTATTTCTATTATTGTTATGTTCATAGCCACTTATGCAGTCACAAACTAACGTGCGAGGGGATATCCAAATCAGAAAATTAAAAAATGGCTTTAGAAAAAAATGTTCTTTTCCAAATTTAAATGACAGATGACATCCAAATCTGAGATCTCATTTTCGAGAAAATGGTTCATAGCCACTTTTGAATATAAGCCCTCGATATATATTTTGAAGAAATATTACACAAAAAACTATCAAATTCCTCGGCGATAAACCCTTCCGTCCCGCATTTTTTCTATGATAAATGCAGAAAAATGGATATGCTTTTGACGAAGTATGGGTCTAAATAGGATGTCCAAAGAGTTTTGGAGTTTTTAATTTATATAGGACATGAGTAACAGGATGTTTACTCAAAATCTTTATACGCATATTCCGATTAAATAAAAAATATTTGGAAATGTTTCTTCATTTTTATAATCTTAAATATGTATAAATTCGAATAACAAATACAGTTTTTGTGTATTCGATGAAATGCAAGAAGAAACAACTAGAAATTTTAATTCCAAAAAACCAAATAATTGGTATTTTAGAGTTTCGTTTCCTACGTAGATCCAAGTTAATGAATTTGTTGCTTCTCTTTTGAATAATATTAATTAGTAGAAACGAAACATCGTTTTTGAGTTTCTTTTGTGGCAAAAATTAGTTTGTTTGCGATAAATATGTCATCAGTTGTTGTAAATGAACAAAGAGAAATAACTTTATGTATATCAAACAGTTTTCTTCGTTTGTCGAAATGGATTTGTATTATAATTGCAAACTCCAAAAACATTGGAAGTAAGAGAAACCGTTGTTGTTGCATCTGTGATGAAAATAGGACACATCGGTTCAGATTTAGATACAGCTCCATAAAAATGTCTAATCGCTCTACAAGCATCAAGCAAATTATTTGCTTTTATTAAGAATATTTTAGATTTCATTATGATATCATAGTGATTCTTATCTACACTTTTTTAAAATTAATAAACGATTTTGTTATTAAATTTCCAAACTTTTATTGCAGTACAGAATTAAAAGTTCATAAGATATAGCTCTAGTCGAATGTCAAGAAGTGGTATCGGTTATTAAACATGAAATTTTTCGGAACAATTTGGTGTCCATTAGCGAAATTAGCATTACACAATCTTGAAATTGGCACAATTCGTTTAGTTTGTTTGTATTTTTCATAACCTTTATCTGAAATTCAAGAAATTGTCCACGATTTTTTATGCAATTTTTGCGTTTTCATGATTTTACTGCAAAATTACAATTTCAAACTAGTTCTTTTAAAAGACATTAAAAATTCTATATTTTATTGCTTCAGAAAGTCTAGAAGGTTTTAAAAAGTATTTGTTCGAAACCTCTCTGGGGGGGTTTGAACCCCCAAACCTCCCACCTGCGCACGGCCCTGATCAAAAGGATGTGAAATTTTGAATTGAATTTCCTAAATTTACACGTCGTCAAAAGTCGATTTAAATCAAGAAATCGGCAATTGTGTCAAATTTGATTTTGATATTTCTCCCCTTCTCGCCCCAAACTTCAATATTCGCCATTAAACGTCTCACTTTCCTTAGTGTGTCTGAGTAGCATGAAAGACAAACGAACGAAACGTTAATATCTCCATGCTATTTATCTGGACATAGGCTGTTGTGGCACGTTCCCGCAGCTAAGGAGTATCGACTACGTATGTACAATAGAGTGTCCCGTCCATGTATAGGGGAAAACAAATGTTCGAGTTTTGTATCGTAAGAGTATCAAAAGTTGCGTATTGACGAGTAGATTAAGAATATGTACTTACTTTTTTATCTGGATATAACTTTTGGGCCTCTACCGACTGTTCTAATGTAAAAAAAAAATAATTCTTAAACATTTTCATACATATTTTATGTTATTTTTTATTAATCCAATTCATCTTTTTTTTAGTATAATTAAAGTTATCTGTTATTTATATGTTTAAAATGAGTTAAAATGGTTCTCAAAAAAAAAATACGGAAGCCGGAAACGCTTAAAAGCAGTTATATTTACATTTTAAATTGGCTCTTGAAGTTGAAAGAGGGCATTTTATTTCTGGATTCAATCTTGATCCTTATGAGTCCATCCCTTGATTTGGTTCCGATGACGCACTGGCTAGCTTCAGTCACAGATTTAATGCATCTTTCAACACTTTGTGTGTGACATGGAAAATCCGGAATTTTCAGTTCGTTTTTACCTAGCAGCAATGAAAGGTCCTCGTCAGAAAAATCTTGCAAGACAGGTGGAGAAGTTATATGACATTCATTCCAAAAAATTATGTCAAAATACTACGTAGCATTAAATTTTATTTTTGGCGGTTTAAGAATTCGGTTTGTTGTGGTCTCTTGCCTTGCTTTAAAAATTCGTTTAAGAGCAAGCTCTTTGACATAATTCCTTTTATCGAAAAGCATTGCTATCAAAATGTTCTCGGGGTGTGCAAAAAAGGCGTTTCTTTGAATTACTGGATCGATTATTGATTTTAAATTCTGTGGCAACCATCTTGAGAGAAAAATCAATTCAAAGACGTGATTTGCTCCATCTATCAATAACGGTTTGTTTTTAATTGAAAACCATACTGGTGCGTATACTTTGACTACGTATTCAACAAGAACTTTTAGATTTTCAGATGGATCACTGGATCCTACATACAGTCTTAATATTCTGCTAGCAGTGGTGACCCATCTTGAGTGTGCCATTTTCCAGGCTGTCGATTTGCTAATTCGGGAGCACAGTAACCTGATTTGATCGCTTGACACATTTCAAAGAGATATTTTTGTTCGGTACTCAATTGATCTACGATTCTTTGCTCAATATCAGGTACGTTTCCGGTAACAGGTGAAAATTGAGCAACAGTGGTATTTTCACAATCAGCTAGTGCCTTACCGATCGGGCCAGAATACTCGCGAGGTCCTGAAGTTGATCCATCCAAGTGGGTGAAAAGGTGTCTTAGTGGCAATTCATTTGCGTGGAGTAAACATATTGTCCACTGTAAAGGTCGACATAGCTCCTTTTCCATATAAGATATAACACCTCCTTTCCAACCAGTATTTGTTGCAGTGCCGTCACATCCAATGCAGACAATAGATTTCAAATCGAATTCTTTGTTTTTTAAAAAGTCTAGTATTGAGCAACTTATTTCTTTTCCTGTCCCACTTTTCGGAGTTATATGGCCCTCCTTCCGATAATTACGTCCATCTTTTGTTTCGGAAGCAAGGGTCTTATCTTTTCGTCCATCAAAATATATACTGTGGATTAAGACACCATCGTATTGGTTTGAAAGACTGTCTTAGTTAGGTAAGTATATATTGTATGCGGCTGAGATTAATAAAACAAATAGACTAACTTAAAATGCAATATTCGCGTCATTATGCTTGTAGTTATGATAATGGTAATTTTTTTGTATCTCTGTGAGAACGTAAGTTACACATTAAAACGGTTCAAATGGTAAAATTACTATGAGTTAACAACAGAAAACTAAATAAACTTGTACCATTGTACATGTACATTAGGGCGTCCCGTCAAATTTTTTTGTGGCGTATCCTCACGTAAGACCTCTCAAAAGTTGCGTATTCAATAGCACATTACGGGAAAAATACTAAAAAAAATATTCTAGGGTACTTTTGGGCCTCTACTAGCCGTTGAAATTTTGAAAAATAAGCGAATTTTCAATATTTTTTTATTTTCCCTATTTTTCCAATCAAGTTTATTTAGTTTTCTGTTGTTAACTCATAGTAATTTTACCATTTGAACCGTTTTAATGTGTAACTTACGTTCTCACAGAGATACAAAAAAATTACCATTATCATAACTACAAGCATAATGACGCGAATATTGCATTTTAAGTTAGTCTATTTGTTTTATTAATCTCAGCCGCATACAATATATACTTACCTAACTAAGACAGTCTTTCAAACCAATACGATGGTGTCTTAATCCACAGTATATATTTTGATGGACGAAAAGATAAGACCCTTGCTTCCGAAACAAAAGATGGACGTAATTATCGGAAGGAGGGCCATATAACTCCGAAAAGTGGGACAGGAAAAGAAATAAGTTGCTCAATACTAGACTTTTTAAAAAACAAAGAATTCGATTTGAAATCTATTGTCTGCATTGGATGTGACGGCACTGCAACAAATACTGGTTGGAAAGGAGGTGTTATATCTTATATGGAAAAGGAGCTATGTCGACCTTTACAGTGGACAATATGTTTACTCCACGCAAATGAATTGCCACTAAGACACCTTTTCACCCACTTGGATGGATCAACTTCAGGACCTCGCGAGTATTCTGGCCCGATCGGTAAGGCACTAGCTGATTGTGAAAATACCACTGTTGCTCAATTTTCACCTGTTACCGGAAACGTACCTGATATTGAGCAAAGAATCGTAGATCAATTGAGTACCGAACAAAAATATCTCTTTGAAATGTGTCAAGCGATCAAATCAGGTTACTGTGCTCCCGAATTAGCAAATCGACAGCCTGGAAAATGGCACACTCAAGATGGGTCACCACTGCTAGCAGAATATTAAGACTGTATGTAGGATCCAGTGATCCATCTGAAAATCTAAAAGTTCTTGTTGAATACGTAGTCAAAGTATACGCACCAGTATGGTTTTCAATTAAAAACAAACCGTTATTGATAGATGGAGCAAATCACGTCTTTGAATTGATTTTTCTCTCAAGATGGTTGCCACAGAATTTAAAATCAATAATCGATCCAGTAATTCAAAGAAACGCCTTTTTTGCACACCCCGAGAACATTTTGATAGCAATGCTTTTCGATAAAAGGAATTATGTCAAAGAGCTTGCTCTTAAACGAATTTTTAAAGCAAGGCAAGAGACCACAACAAACCGAATTCTTAAACCGCCAAAAATAAAATTTAATGCTACGTAGTATTTTGACATAATTTTTTGGAATGAATGTCATATAACTTCTCCACCTGTCTTGCAAGATTTTTCTGACGAGGACCTTTCATTGCTGCTAGGTAAAAACGAACTGAAAATTCCGGATTTTCCATGTCACACACAAAGTGTTGAAAGATGCATTAAATCTGTGACTGAAGCTAGCCAGTGCGTCATCGGAACCAAATCAAGGGATGGACTCATAAGGATCAAGATTGAATCCAGAAATAAAATGCCCTCTTTCAACTTCAAGAGCCAATTTAAAATGTAAATATAACTGCTTTTAAGCGTTTCCGGCTTCCGTATTTTTTTTTTGAGAACCATTTTAACTCATTTTAAACATTATAAATAACAGATAACTTTAATTAAACTAAAAAAAAGATGAATTGGATTAATAAAAAATAACATAAAATATGTATGAAAATGTTTAAGAATTATTTTTTTTTTACATTAGAACAGTCGGTAGAGGCCCAAAAGTTATATCCAGATAAAAAAGTAAGTACATATTCTTAATCTACTCGTCAATACGCAACTTTTGATACCTCTTACGATACAAAACTCGAACATTTGTTTTCCCCTATACATGGACGGGACACTCTATTGTACATACGTAGTCGATACTCCTTAGCTGCGGGAACGTGCCACAACAGCCTATGTCCAGATAAATAGCATGGAGATATTAACGTTTCGTTTCGTTTGTCTTTCATGCTACTCCAGACACACTAAGGAAAGTGAGACGTTTAATGGCGAATATTGAAGTTTGGGGCGAGAAGGGGAGAAATATCAAAAATCAAATTTGACACAATTGCCGATTTCTTGATTTAAATCGACTTTTGACGACGTGTAAATTTAGGAAATTCAATTCAAAATTTCACATCCTTTTGATCAGGGCCGTGCGCAGGTGGGAGGTTTGGGGGTTCAAACCCCCCCAGAGAGGTTTCGAACAAATACTTTTTAAAACCTTCTAGACTTTCTGAAGCAATAAAATATAGAATTTTTAATGTCTTTTTAAAAGAACTAGTTTGAAATTGTAATTTTGCAGTAAAATCATGAAAACGCAAAAATTGCATAAAAAATCGTGGACAATTTCTTGAATTTCAGATAAAGGTTATGAAAAATACAAACAAACTAAACGAATTGTGCCAATTTCAAGATTGTGTAATGCTAATTTCGCTAATGGACACCAAATTGTTCCGAAAAATTTCATGTTTAATAACCGATACCACTTCTTGACATTCGACTAGAGCTATATCTTATGAACTTTTAATTCTGTACTGCAATAAAAGTTTGGAAATTTAATAACAAAATCGTTTATTAATTTTAAAAAAGTGTAGATAAGAATCACTATGATATCATAATGAAATCTAAAATATTCTTAATAAAAGCAAATAATTTGCTTGATGCTTGTAGAGCGATTAGACATTTTTATGGAGCTGTATCTAAATCTGAACCGATGTGTCCTATTTTCATCACAGATGCAACAACAACGGTTTCTCTTACTTCCAATGTTTTTGGAGTTTGCAATTATAATACAAATCCATTTCGACAAACGAAGAAAACTGTTTGATATACATAAAGTTATTTCTCTTTGTTCATTTACAACAACTGATGACATATTTATCGCAAACAAACTAATTTTTGCCACAAAAGAAACTCAAAAACGATGTTTCGTTTCTACTAATTAATATTATTCAAAAGAGAAGCAACAAATTCATTAACTTGGATCTACGTAGGAAACGAAACTCTAAAATACCAATTATTTGGTTTTTTGGAATTAAAATTTCTAGTTGTTTCTTCTTGCATTTCATCGAATACACAAAAACTGTATTTGTTATTCGAATTTATACATATTTAAGATTATAAAAATGAAGAAACATTTCCAAATATTTTTTATTTAATCGGAATATGCGTATAAAGATTTTGAGTAAACATCCTGTTACTCATGTCCTATATAAATTAAAAACTCCAAAACTCTTTGGACATCCTATTTAGACCCATACTTCGTCAAAAAGCATATCCATTTTTCTGCATTTATCATAGAAAAAATGCGGGACGGAAGGGTTTATCGCCGAGGAATTTGATAGTTTTTTGTGTAATATTTCTTCAAAATATATATCGAGGGCTTATATTCAAAAGTGGCTATGAACCATTTTCTCGAAAATGAGATCTCAGATTTGGATGTCATCTGTCATTTAAATTTGGAAAAGAACATTTTTTTCTAAAGCCATTTTTTAATTTTCTGATTTGGATATCCCCTCGCACGTTAGTTTGTGACTGCATAAGTGGCTATGAACATAACAATAATAGAAATAAAATAGTTCAACAATGGAGCAGCATAAACCGAAGTTTATAATTCGCTACAACGATTTTGTTTAAAACATTTTTCTAGATTTAGGGCATATCGTACTATCAAATTCCATCATTTCGCGTTAATGGTATTTTGATTCCCCAGTTATCAGGCTAAAATAGGATAAATAGTGGCTGTAAAGTCAAAAATTGTTAAAAGTATCTTTAGAAAAACCGGCGTAACTTTTTATTATATTGAGAATACCAAAATAATTCTTTGGAATATGCTTGCTGACTTCATGGGGAATATTTGTGTATGAAAAGTTTCAGAATTATGAAAAAGAAAATGGCATATATGTTACAAGAGACCAATCTGATGGATGAAGCTGGAATCTTTAAATTCGCTGTGTACATCACAGAAAATGCATTTTCTATACAACATTAGGGAGAAAATCAGTTTTTCATAGCCACTTATGAATATAAGCCCTCGATATGTATGTATGTAATTTCAAGCAACTATTTTAAAAAAAAAGTTATACACTTAGAGATCAAGTCTGTTAATAAAAGCAGCGATTGTCTGCTGCCTATCAGCAGACACTTTTCTGCTATTACAGCTGTTTTTTGGCATAACAGCAGTTTTCTGCAATCTTACATCACCATTCACACTGCTAAAGAGTTTGCAGTCTGCTAAAATTGGCTGTTATTAATTAAAATATAAAAATAGATAAACGTTCATAAGCGAGTTTAGCTCGAATTTCCTTTTATATTAGCTTGGGACAAATGCGTATCATATAATTGGTAAAAACAGCAAACAGCTGTTTACCATCTCAGCATATACAAATCTACTGTCTCTTTTTTAACAGCAGAAAATCTGCTCTTTCGGTAGACTTTCTGCTTTTTTACTGACATATGAAATGAAATGCAATTTTGCTGACAATGTCTGTCGGACGAATGTATGAAAATATTTCTCGAAGATCCTGGCAATACAATATGAGTGGTTTCCAAACGCTTCAGTAAAAATTTCCTAAAAAGTTGGAAAATGAACTAAGTAGGAGTAAAGTTTCCATCTTTCAAAGCCATAGTAAATAGTTCATTTACTACAAAAAGGGTAGAAGATTTACTTAATATCATTTCTTAGGATCTAATAAAAAATTCTTACAATTGAGTAAATTCAAACTTATGTGGAAGAATATTTCCAAGGTTTTAAGTGAGAAATCTGAAATTTTTTGTATGGAAAAAATTCCATTTAGGAAATTTTAACTTAAAAATGTGTTTTTTCCTAAAAGTAAGTTAATATGTTTGCTGAAATTTATGCCGAGTTCTTCATACATTTAGGTATTAATGAACTTATAAAAAAACATTTGAAATTGTTTAAAAAATTCTTGAATATTAATCTATGAAGCAATTCTCGTTCGTTTGCAGAAACTTAATTTTCAAATACTTTATGAATTATTCTAAACAACCACTGCGAAGGCGCCTATCTTGCCTTCGCAACAATCATGGAGTAATGGCTCAACTCCTTATGGCAGAGGTAACATGAAACTTTTGAGAAATATTTCATGTTGTCATTTTTTGTATCAGTTTTGCATACTCTGAAGCAAAACTATTTGTTTGATTTTTTTAGTTAAATTGAACTTGTTTTAATTTCACCTTTTTCCTTGTATAAAATAAAATTTTCCTCAGTTTAAGTAAAAATTTCCTCGTTTTGAGGAAAAAAATCAGCAAAATTGTCCTCAGTTTGAGTAAATATTAACTTCATTTGAGTAAACATTTACTTAGTTTTAGGAAATTTTACTAAGATTTAGTAAAAATTTACTTAGTTTTAGGAAAATTTCAGCAAAATTCTACTTATTAAAATGTACTTTGTTTCCTAAATTTTAGTTAATTTTAACTCATTATAGGGTTAATTTTTTTATGAGTGTAGATGAAAACCCCCCAGGGCAAAATCCTGCGCACGGGCCTGCTTTTGATACAAAAAGATCTGTTCTTGAGTTTGAATTCGCTTAAATTTTTCAAAGAGCCAAAAATAACATCTTGTGCAGTTGAAAGTTGAAAGGCTGCACCTAATCGTCTAAACCGAAGCAAAATAACCTCAATCGGCCAGGCCGAACCTTTATATACCCTCCACTATGTATTGCATTCCACTGAGGCTGTCGATTTTGCTAGAAGTGCAGTAATATAACAGGAAAATATATTTTTTTAATACAGGGTTGCCCATATTCGACGGACCCATGTTTTTTTTTTAAATCAAAGAAAAAAATAAAAATTTGGCGGTTGGCAATCTTAATCATTTAATTTGTTCCAAGTAGATTTGTTTACATCAATTTTTGAATATGATATCTCTCAAATGGCCGCCTCTGGCGTTGATGGCGTATTGTGCCCTTTTTGCAGCATTTTCCATCGTTTTCGCCAACATTTCGGCCGGAATAGCGGCTATTTCTTCACGAATGTTGTCCTTGAGCTCTTCTACGGTCCTTGGCTGGTTAACGTAAACCTTTGACTTCAAATATCCCCACAAGAAGAAGTCAGGCGGCGTCAAATCGGGCGAACGCGGTGGCCAGTCCAAATCACCACTTTTCGACATCAAACGGCCCGGAAGCAAATTCTTCAGAAAATCGATTGTTATGCGACTTGTGTGCGGTGGAGCGCCGTCTTGTTGAAACCAGAACTGCCTCATACGCTTTCGACGAATAATTGGCATCACAAAATTGGTCATCATGTCGCGATAACGCTCCTGGTTGATGGTAACAGCATGGCCATTTTCATTTTGGAAGAAAAACGGCCCAATGACCGTTTTCGCACTAACGCCGCACCAAACTGTGACTTTTTCGTCATGAAGAGGCACTTCTTGAATCTCCTGAGGATTTTAAGTGGCGTAAATACGGCAATTTTGCTTATTTACGGTCCCATTCAATGTGAAATGGGCTTCATCGGACATGATAATTTTGTTCCAAAATTGCTCGTCATCTTCGGCCATTTCGATGACTCTTTGGGCCCATTCCAATCGACGAGGCTTGTCCACAGGCAACAATCTTTGCGTCAATTGAATTTTGTACGGGAACAAATGCAAATCAACGCGAATAATCCGTTGTAAAGTGGACCGAGCCATGCCCAACTGCTGAGAACGGCGTTTTTGGGATGTTCTTGGGGACCTCTCAACACTGCGTTTTTCGTATAAACGCTTAATGGTGTTCTTAGAAGGCGCACTTCTCACATTTTTTAATATTTTAAAAGCACGTTGAGTTTTCACAATTGACTTGTTCTGTTGAATGTAAATTTCAACTATTTCAGAGCGCTCGCGTGGCGTGTATTGTTGCATGGTAAAAATCTGCTTGGACCGACGCTTCAAACGCGGTATGTCATTAAGCGATCTGACATCTCTGTCAAAAGTTATGGCGTTGCCAGATGGGTCCGTCGAATATGGGCAACCCTGTAGCCAAACCATAACAAATACAAATATTGAAAAAAAATTTTTAATAAATAAATATAATATTTTTATTATTTCAAACCACGCTTATAAGGCAAGGCAACCAATACATCTACATATCGAAATAATAGTCAATTCAAAAAATAAATATTCTTATATTTATAAAAAAGCCTAAATACCATAAATATTGGTATATAGTGGGTGATATAGTTGGTTGTATTTCAATTCTATTTTAATTCGAAAAGTAAAAATTTTAAAAATCCATTATCTCATGTACGTAGAGCAAAATAATCTTACTTCATGATTCAACCAATTCAACTGTGAAAGTAAAAAGTACGAATTTGGAAAAATCTTTTTCTTTTGCAGATCTATGCAGTCAGCGGAATGTATACACCGAATTCCATGATTCTAGTCTAATTTCATCATTCTAGCTGTAATCGTTCAGTTGGTACTATTTTTATCACTCTGTACCCATTGTATTCCTTGAAAGTACGATTACGAAAGTACGGTTTGTACAATTTTTATCCCTCTATTCCCATTTTATCCCTTACAAGTACGAATTGGGAAAAAATATTTTTGTATTATGTATCACTAATTTCGTGTTTCTAGCTGTTGTCGTTTAAAAGGTACCAGTTTTATCCCGTTTTGCCCCATTTCACCCTTTAGGAATTAGAATCACTTTATGGTGCTCGTTTTTGTTATAAAGGGGAAAGCGCATTCCCAATATAAGGCAAATATAAGCAGACATTGTAAAAAAAACTTGTTTAAAAACTATAAATATTAGGGGTTATTAGGGGTATTTTCAGTTGTGAGGGAAAATGTTTTCCCTCTGTGACGATTTCGTCCACTTTCAATCCAAACCGATCTGCAACCATAAGACACATTTAGGGAAAATTTGAACCTCCTAGCTCATTTCGGTCGTAAGCTATCGTGCTTTCAACAGACAGACAGACAAACGAACAGACAGACGGACAAGGCTATATCGTCTTAGAATTTTACCACGACCCAGAATATATATACTTTATGGGGTCTCCGACGAATATTTTAAGGTGTTACAAACGGAATGACAAAGTGAATAAAGTGGAGGGTATAAAAACTGCCCAAATGGAATTTTTTCCATAAAACAAATTTCGTCATCATTTTCTTTTTTAAAAGCTAATAAATTTTCTTTCGCACAAGTATGAGTATACTCAATTGTACGAAGTTTTTACTAGATCCAAAAAATGTTTTTAAGTAAATTTACTACCCTATTTTCAGTAAATGTTCTATTTCTTCTGGCTTTGAAATAAGCAAACTGCGCTCCTTCTCTTACGGAAATTTTAACTATATTTTTGAAATAAATTGGAGTATGGATTTTACTCAGATTTAAGACTGCTATTTTTCTGAGTGTATAATAATCCACTTTTTATATTATTGAGGCATGTAAACAGTCTAAAATGCTACGTTTCTCGAGCATTTCTCTTTGGCGCATAAGAACAGCCAGAGTGCTTGTTGACTCTGTCCAAGGTATCGTAAACTGTTGTAATACATATTTGTCGTATGTACTAATGGACCGGGAGCCAGTAACGTGTTCGGTTGCTCTATAAGTAACATGGCCAAAACGTTTAGAACGAGTTCTTTATAGAAAGAAAAAAATGTTAAGTCTGACTTTGGCCACCTATAATGTTTAAGGTCAAAAATTATATATGTATGTTATTTTAAATGGCATTTTGAAATATGAAAGCTGTTAACTTTTCGAGATGCAAACAAAGCAGCCAGACCAGTAACTGCGTGAAAGTTGATACCAGATCGAGTTAAAGTGTTCGATAATGTTGTGCAATCTAAATTAAATTAACTAGACTGACCCCCGTTAGTGTTAACTAACTGTTATAGATGTCAAATTCCACACAAACTGACAGCTATAACTGCTGGTTAGCTCTAACTTTAGGCTAACGGAGCTACATGAAAACAGGGGTGAATCCTCTTTCTAGATGTGGATATCTCCCAGAAAGCAATTCTCCTAATGCCAGACCAAAATTACAGTGGAGAAAACCCGCCAAATCAAAAACATCACACTATATCTTTAAATTACTCTGGTTCCCGATTTAACAAATTCGATATTTAATGAACGGGCCAATCTCCCAACCTCCAATTAATCATCCCGAAAAGATTGATTTTTAAGATGTCGGAGGTATTATTTCGATCGTGTGTTCCTTTTGAAAGCTTGAATTGGCTTTTTGGAGGGACTGGACTAGAGTAATCAAAAAACCGTAGTTTTGCATTCGTCGGATTTCGGTTTGTTCGAAAAAAACCGACTGAAAATTGCCGGTTCAATATGGAATGAAAGCGATAAGATACGATTAACAAGACAGAAATCTTCAAAAAAAAACTGAAATATCATAAATATTGGTAGTGGATTCTACAGTTGGTTGTATTTCCATCCTATTAACCTATCTTCATGATTCAACCACATTTTGCTTGAAAGAGTTTAATCTAATTTAATTTAGATTTTTCGAATTCATTAACTACTTTTTGTAACAATTATATGTAGTTTATTTAACTTAACCTTAACTTGTAGTCTGTAAGGATCATTGTAAAGGGTGATTTTTTAAGAGCTTGATAACTTTTTTTTAAAAAAAAACGCATAAAATTTGCAAAATCTCATCGGTTCTTTATTTGAAACGTTAGATTGGTCCATGACATTTACTTTTTGAAGATAATTTCATTTAAATGTTGACCGCGGCTGCGTCTTAGGTGGTCCATTCGGAAAGTCCAATTTTGGGCAACTTTTTCGAGCATTTCGGCCGGAATAGCCCGAATTTCTTCGGAAATGTTGTCTTCCAAAGCTGGAATAGTTGCTGGCTTATTTCTGTAGACTTTAGACTTGACGTAGCCCCACAAAAAATAGTCTAAAGGCGTCAAATCGCATGATCTTGGTGGCCAACTTACCGGTCCATTTCTTGAGATGAATTGTTCTCCGAAGTTTTCCCTCAAAATGGCCATAGAATCGCGAGCTGTGTGGAATGTAGCGCCATCTTGTTGAAACCACATGTCAACCAAGTTCAGTTCTTCCATTTTGGGCAAAAAAAAGTTGGATATCATCTCACGGTAGCGCTCACCATTCACAGTTACGTTACGATTCGCATCATCTTTGAAGAAGTACGGTCCAATGATGCCACCAGCCCATAAACCGCACCAAACTGTGACTTTTTCTGGATGCATTGGTAGCTCTTGCAATGCTTCTGGCTGATATTCACTCCAAAATCGACAATTCTGCCTATTTACGTACCCATTGAGCCAAAAATGAGCTTCGTCGCTGAACACAATTTCTTTCTTTCTGAACTTTCTTAACAGAGCACGCATTTTGATAATAAAATTCAATGATTTGCAAGCGTTGCTCGTTAGTAAGTCTATTCATGATGAAATGTCAAAGCATACTGAGCATCTTTCTCTTAGACACCATGTCTGAAATCCCACGTGATCTGTCAAATACTAATGCATGAAAATCCTAACCTCAAAAAAATCACTCTTTATTTCCATAGACTGAATAAATGAAATGAATTCCATGATTCCAGTTACGTCCATTCAGTTGGTACAATTTTTATCCCTCTATTCCCATTTTACTCCTTAAAATGACGAAAAAATACTATTCTATTATGTATCTACTCAATTAGAGGAATGTACACACAGAATTTATTTTTTTATTTTTATTTTTATTTTTATTTTTATTTTTATTTTTATTTTTATTTTTATTTTTATTTTTATTTTTATTTTTATTTTTATTTTTATTTTTATTTTTATTTTTATTTTTATTTTTATTTTTATTTTTATTTTTATTTTTATTTTTATTTTTATTTTTATTTTTATTTTTATTTTTATTTTTATTTTTATTTTTATTTTTATTTTTATTTTTATTTTTATTTTTATTTTTATTTTTATTTTTATTTTTATTTTTATTTTTATTTTTATTTTTATTTTTATTTTTATTTTTATTTTTATTTTTATTTTTATTTTTATTTTTATTTTTATTTTTATTTTTATTTTTATTTTTATTTTTATTTTTATTTTTATTTTTATTTTTATTTTTATTTTTATTTTTATTTTTATTTTTATTTTTATTTTTATTTTTATTTTTATTTTTATTTTTATTTTTATTTTTATTTTTATTTTTATTTTTATTTTTATTTTTATTTTTATTTTTATTTTTATTTTTATTTTTATTTTTATTTTTATTTTTATTTTTATTTTTATTTTTATTTTTATTTTTATTTTTATTTTTATTTTTATTTTTATTTTTATTTTTATTTTTATTTTTATTTTTATTTTTATTTTTATTTTTATTTTTATTTTTATTTTTATTTTTATTTTTATTTTTATTTTTATTTTTATTTTTATTTTTATTTTTATTTTTATTTTTATTTTTATTTTTATTTTTATTTTTATTTTTATTTTTATTTTTATTTTTATTTTTATTTTTATTTTTATTTTTATTTTTATTTTTATTTTTATTTTTATTTTTATTTTTATTTTTATTTTTATTTTTATTTTTATTTTTATTTTTATTTTTATTTTTATTTTTATTTTTATTTTTATTTTTATTTTTATTTTTATTTTTATTTTTATTTTTATTTTTATTTTTATTTTTATTTTTATTTTTATTTTTATTTTTATTTTTATTTTTATTTTTATTTTTATTTTTATTTTTATTTTTATTTTTATTCCATGCTTTATATAAGGTTACTTTCTATGTGTGCCACAAAATTTGAAATCAATTTTTGAAAGCTTTTTTCTCAACCAATTTTGCTCAAATTTTGCACACTTAATCATTTTCGGTGACAATACAAGGAAATGGAAAAATTTGACCAATTGGACAAAGGGGCGTGGCACCTCCCATACGAAGTTAAAACCTATTATTGAATATTGTCAGTTCTATGACACCTAGAATGCTGAAATTTTGTGTAAGTGCATCTAGCATCAATTCGCATAGTTGTGCCAAAAATGGGCGGTATTGGAAAAGTGGGCGTGGCATCTCCCATACGAAGTTAAAACCTATTATTGAATATTGTCAGTTCTATGACACCTAGAGTGCTGAAATTTTGTGTAAGTGCATATACCATCAATGTGCATAGTTGTGCCAAAAAGGGGCGGTATTGGAAAAGTGGGCGTGGCATCTCCCATACGAAGTTAAAACCTATTATTGAATATTGTCAGTTCTATGACACCTAGAGTGCTGTAATTTTGTGTAAGTGCATCTAGCATCAATGTGCATAGTTGTGCCAAAAATGGGCGGTATTGGAAAAGTGGGCGTGGAACCTCCCATACGAAGTTAAAACCTATTATTGAATATTGTCAGTTCTATGACACCTAGAGTGCTGAAATTTTGTGTAAGTGCATCTAGCATCAATTCGCATAGTTGTGCCAAAAATGGGCGGTATTGGAAAAGTGGGCGTGGCATCTCCCATACGAAGTTAAAACCTATTATTGAATATTGTCAGTTCTATGACACCTAGAGTGTTGAAATTTTGTGTAAGTGCATCTAGCATCAATTCGCATAGTTGTGCCAAAAAGGGGCGGTATTGGAAAAGTGGGCGTGGCACCTCCCATACGAAGTTAAAACCTATTATTGAATATAGTCAGTTCTATGACACCTAGAGTGCTGTAATTTTGTGTAAGTGCATCTAGCATCAATGTGCATAGTTGTGCCAAAAATGGGCGGTATTGGAAAAGTGGGCGTGGCACCTCCCATACGAAGTTAAAACCTATTATTGAATATTGTCAGTTCTATGACACCTAGAGTGCTGTAATTTTGTGTAAGTGCATCTAGCATCAATGTGCATAGTTGTGCCAAAAAGGGGCGGTATTGGAAAAGTGGGCGTGGCACCTCCCATACGAAGTTAAAACCTATTATCGAATATTGTCAGTTCTATGACACCTAGAGTGCTGTAATTTTGTGTAAGTGCATCTAGCATCAATGTGCGTAGTTGCGCCTAAAATGGGCGGTAATGCAAAAGTGGGCGTGGCACCTCCCATATGAAGTTAAAACCAAAATTACACCTACTGTAATTTTGTGTAAGTGCATCTAGCATTAATGTGCGTAGTTGTGACAAAAATGGGCGGTAATGGAAATGTGGGCGTGGCACCTCCCATACGAAGTTAAAACCCATTTTCGAATATATGCCGTTCTATGGCAGATAAAAAACTGAAATTTTGCAGTAATTTTTCCTTCTACAAAAGATAACTAAAAAAGAATTTCTAGGCCCAATAGAATTCTGCTTGCATAAAGCATGGATTTAAAAAAAAAAAATTTTTTTTGATTTACTAGTTTTTATTTTTATTTTTATTTTTATTTTTATTTTTATTTTTATTTTTATTTTTATTTTTATTTTTATTTTTATTTTTATTTTTATTTTTATTTTTATTTTTATTTTTATTTTTATTTTTATTTTTATTTTTATTTTTATTTTTATTTTTATTTTTATTTTTATTTTTATTTTTATTTTTATTTTTATTTTTATTTTTATTTTTATTTTTATTTTATTTATTCAATTTTGTAATTGTAAGGCATTTTGTGTTTCTAGCTGTTTTCGTTTGATGGGTAACATTTTTATCCGTTTTTCCCCATTTCACCACCGACGAAGAAGAATCACTTTATGGTGCACGTTTTTATTGTAGGGGGAATGCACATACCCTATATCAAGCATATACAAGCAGACATATTGTATGCAGTTATGTTCTGCATACTGATTCGTTCTTTCATCCTGGAACATATAATCCCAATAAGCATTTTTTGTGTTTCAGAAGAAGATTTGACAATATCCTCTTCCAGAATATATATATAATATATATATATATATATATAGTTCAGAGAGAGAGAGACCTTTTGAAATATTGTTTGTCTGCTCCTCTTTAACATTGCAATTTAGTGTTATGGGAAAACCGGTTAACCGACATGAAACAAACGGGTTAACCGAAAGTAGTTTCTTTCCGAAAACCGGTGAAGGTGGTGTCGATTTTAAAAATTTAAATGAAAAATGTTGGTCGTTGATTCGAAAATCGATTTTTAACTTTGATTACCAAACATTAGTCTTAAATTACAGTATTTAAAGTAGTATACAAAATAAATATAATTATAAAACATTAAAGAAAAGCATATAGCAGGAAATTACTTATGTGATTTTTTTAATACTAACACTAAATGCACACAATGCTGGCTTAAATAATAGAAAAATTAGAAATTATCGGTGCAGCGAAGCGCTTAGTTTTAGTTACCATTTTTAATGGAAACTTCCATTCTTTTTGAACGTGGTTCGTAAAATACTGTAATATTAAATTCGACTCAAACTTTACTTTAACTTTAATTATAGAAAAAATCAGTTCAGATTTTCGTAAAATACTGTAATATTAAATTCGACTCAAACTTTACTTTAACTTTAATTATAGAAAAAATCAGTTCAGATTAGTCTCTTCCTGAAGTAAGTAAATGTTTAGTAAGTAACTGTGTTTAAAATTATATAATTGAAATTCCACGAAAAAGTATTCAGTTTGACTTTGTTCGCGCGCAGGTTTTAAAAATACTATCTATGTATGTATGTATACATTGCAAATGGTATAGGAGTTATAGCAGCTTTAATTTTACGTAGTTTTGCGTGATTTGTGTTGGGGGGTACTGGAAGGGGCGTGACAAAACCCGCCATATTTAGTACACTTAAAGTGACTGTAAAAACATTATCAAATACCAAAATATAGCTAATTCCAATTATCCGTGTGGAAGTTATATGGGTTTTAATTTAATATTAGAATTTGGGCTATGTGCGTGGGAGGTACCAGAAGGGGCGTGGCATTTCGCCCATCTTCGAACTTAAAATAAGTTTGGCAAAAATATTACCATGTGCAAAGTTTGAATCGATTTCTTAACTCGTTTCGAGAGATATCGTGTACACCAGCCAGAGGGACGGACGCCTTATAAAGTCGTGATACGGATTTGGTCCAAACATTCTTAGGGTCTTAAGTCACTCCTTCAATGCGTTACACTTTTTTCTGTCCCAAATGTTATATACCCTCCTACTCTGTAGAGTGAGGGTATAAAAATATAATAGAATCATGAAATTCAGTGTAAACATTTCGACATGAACGCCCACAATAAAAGGATATTCAAAATTCATAGGGTCAAATTAGAAAAAGGAATAAAAATGTTACCAAGAAAACATCAGAAATTCGGTGGGTGCATTCATGGGCGTGGTTGTTTTAAATAATATACAAATATAGAAATTTTCATAAAAATTTCAACTTTAACCTCTTACGAAATTTCTGCTTGCTACTGTACGCATGTAAACAAACTTTGCAGCGGAAATACATGTTTACAAGGCATAAAATGTGTGCTAGGATAGCACCAGCGTCAAAGGCAACGACACTGGCACTGACCTTCAATGCATATTCAATGACAATTTCGGTCATTCCATACGTTGACCACTGTTTGTTGAACTAATGATTAAATAAATATTGGTTATTGGATTGATGGCGAACGTACGTAGTGCAAAGAAGTCCTTTTCAGTTTCATTAATTGCTACTCAAGGACGAAGCTTTCTGTATCCGACGACATGCGCGTCAAAGCCTTATCTTCAATTCTTGACTTTCATTCTTCACATATCTACATACATAGTGTGGATGGTACGAAAACACGTATACTCACCATTTTTAAATAACTTTTCATTCGAATTTGTTAATTAGATTTTTTAATTTTTATATTCTTTCTATTTGGCTACGATAAAATACTGTCATAATCGACAATTTAAATAAAATGAATAACACTAACCAATAACACTATTGAATCTTGTTTACGAGATATCGCAGAATCGAAATTCGAAAAAAAAACAGTTGATCCATTTTGTTAGTTTTTATTTACCAGCCCCTAGGAAACTTCACACACACACACAATACAAAATAAGTGATCAGCTACAATAATCACTTATTTTTATCGCCTCTGGTTTACGAGATATCACACAAAAATTCGGAAAGTTATTATTCTAGAGATTTTTGTCTGATATTTTATAAAGATACACTCCATGCCACATGAATAGTTTTCTCGCTCGATATCTCCCAAACCATTTACTTTAAATACATATATATTTTTTATTTTAGCTTTTTTAATTTCGAATCGACTACAGTTAGGTTGTTCTAATATCTCTAACAGTGCAATTGAATTGGAATTGATTCGTACAACTGGGAAATATAATTAAGAGGAATGGAGCTCCAGGCTAGTTTTATGGCTTGTGTAAGTTCAGGAATGGTTGAATATTGTTGTCCAGCCCCATAGATGGACTAGCCATCCCCAAACGTTTTCGATAATGTTGAGGTCCGGTGAATATGGGGGCCAGTTTAATAGCACTACGTTTTGTCTCTCTATATACGACTTTACGATCCGAGCAGTGTGAATTGGTGCGTTGTCATGTTGAAATGTTCACGGCAGAGGTACAAAAAGATTCGTAAAGAACGGGAATGCCGTTTTTAGGACGCCAATGTACGCCGTTGTATACATCGTCGTCTTCAAAAACTGCAGCTCACAGGTGCCATAATACGAAATCGCACCCTTTACCATGACATCCCCCATTCGGCTATGTAGGCGGTCCAAATGATGACTCTCTTTACGCAAATCATGAAAATAATAAGAGTTGCCATCAGCACCCTCCAAATTAAACTCTTTCTCGTCTAAGAAGACAACACGATGCCACTCTGTGGACCAGGTCATGTTAGCACGGCAGAAAGTAAGGCGTTGCATCTTATGGGTAGGATTGAGTGGTGGCTTATTCTTAATTTTTATTCTTTTTATGTGTTCACATTTCGAAATAACACGCCTGATAGTGGTTAAGCTTTCATTAATACCAGCGTTTTGTCTTATATTGGCAACTGAGTCATGGGGATTTGAAGCTTCTCTCAAAATATATCGCCTGTCCGCATTGGAGAGCACACTATGTGTACGGCCTTTCATGTTTTTTCCATATTTATACTTATTTGACAAAAAGGAGGATAAAACCTTTCGATTTCTTGCGATGTTTTTAGATATTTTCGATACGGAAATACACTTTGATTTTGACCTTTTCCGCCTCAGATAATGCATTTCCTCGACTCATTTAAACATTATTTTAAATTGAAATTGTATTTATACACTAACAAATAACGATTTTAGTTGGTGTGCTATCAAGTGGCGCAAAATTTGTACTCGATTTTCAAAGAAGAACAAAACAGCAAAAATCGTAAAACAGCTAAAGTAAGCACTCAAAATATAACTAAATAATAACCCGTTAATTGTAAAGCAATTTCCGATTTATTGACGGTTTCAGCGAGTGTATATGCTATTCATGTGGTGTCTAGTCTAGTCTGTAGATATATAAAAATGTTTTAGTTATTTCAATGCTTTAGTTCTATAAATCAATAAATATAAGTATGTACGAATATAGTCCGAGAACATGTTCTATCTCACAAACTAGAACTAACTCGAACTGAGACAATTTTTGAACTTCGCGGACAATATGAAACCAATAACGAAACAAATTTCCCAAATCTGTGAGGAAAAAAAGTGAAATTTGTCGTTCTTCTTAACATTTATATAAATGGAAAAAATTGAAATTGGACAAATAGTCACTTCTTAGCAATCACATTGCACAAAATTAAAAATAAAAAAGTCGTTACACTTTAACCGGATGATATACGTCTGTTACTATAGGCGAAATGGAGTTGATTGACGTTTTTAGTTTTTCAATTCGGTTGGTTGTTAGTGCTAAAATTATACAGATAATTTGACACTTATACCGTTGCATAGGGTGCGAATAAGTATTTAAAATAACGTTTGATCGTATTCGTTTGTAGCTAAAGGTCGTCATCAGGTTATTCAATCGGTTTCAGTAACCGTTAGATTTAAGATGAGCAGCTGACTAGGCTCCTGTGTCCGAGATAATATTTATGCTGCACCTTGGGGAGGGTTATATCGACTGCGGTCGGTCGCCAGAGCCTCGTTGGTTATCGGCAGGGTACATCACATGCGGGTGAGGTTGACATTTGAGTGGGAGAGGCTGTAAATGACGCATCGCTTCGCCATTAGTATCCCTTTTGGTTACACTGTCCAACAGCATTTTTGGATAAGAGTAGCGACCATATAATTCTGAAAGGATATGTTTTTGTATAATTGTTATAGATTTAAATTACTACCATAAAGATAGAGTGAAACCCTTTTTAAACTAGTTTGTAAAACCAAATTGTTGATAAATGTTCATTAATAATGCTAGCAATGGATATATATGTATTTGAAATAGATCTACAGTTTTGCATTTATAAAGTTAAACTATTTTAGTGCTCAAAATAATGAATAAAATATTTTTTAATATTTAATAATTAAATTATCACCCTGGCTGTCCCTCGCACTACTTTCACTTACACTTTTCTAAATTTCATTACACTACACATTGACATGATTTAATTTAGTACATGGTAAAAATTATATTAAATGATTTATTTTTTCTATTAATGTCAATATATTATTTTTCTGTCCCGTTCTTGGTTTGTACACTGGTCCCAAATCCATATTTTTTGGCAGAAATTCAAAAAATTTAAATTGGAAATTGTTAAATGTGTATATATTATCTTTATGGCAACACTCTAAGCAATGAATTGGAGAAAAAGAGGTGGCAACACCATCGTTGAAATAAGTGGGATTAAAATACTTAAAATTAAGGCGTAAAAAGAAATTAATATATTATTGAAATTGGAGGCCTGCGTAAGTAGTTTAAAATTCTTGTCAGTTTTCTTGTGAACATTCTTTATATTATATGTAGGACTCGACTTGACTCAAAGTGTAAATGTGGAAGTTTTCGTCTGAGTGTGTAGTTTATGGTAAAGTTAATATCTCGTCGGCATTTTTTGCAAGTACCTTTAGAATGGTATACAATATCATTCACTTTTCTGTACACTTGTAGACATTTTTTATTATTTCCTGAAATAATTATTTGAATTGCAGTGTCAAGTAAAATATTTAGAATATTTCTATGATATATTTTGCATTTGTAATAAAGTTCAGAAAAACACATTTCGTCAAAACGAACTAATAACGTTCATTCTTTTAAGCTTTCATAGAATTTTGTTTTTGGTCACCCTGTACCAATACAGGGTGAAAATTATATTAGTTATATATTGAGTTTATATGGAAGGTGATAGTGGGTGTGGTCAGATCGGCCCATTTTTTTATTTTTAAGAGATTGCATCTTTATTTTTCGACTTTATGCCATAAAAATGGGTTTGGGACCAATGTAGGGTTTTTAGTAACTCATTTATGTCCGCAATGGAAATCGGACATAACCCAAAACGATAAAACGGACATAGCCCAAAATTAATATTGGGTTAAAAACGTTAGCTTTACAGAGCCGGCTTTGTACATACGCCAAAGGAGAAAATCCTGGTTGATGGTTCGCAACGTACAAAACCTTACTCTGGGTAGACGGCTTTTGTCATGCCCCAGACTTGAAAATCGTTAAGCCTGATCGAAAGCCGGTAACGCAGAAAGCCTTTACTCTTTATAGCCGGCTTTGGACGTGCCCCAGAGGAGAAAACCTTTTAGACCGGACGAAGTCCGCCAATCCCGTCATTCTATTTCATTGTAGATTATGTCCGCGGACACAATCCCCAAAGAAGTTAGGGGTTATGTCACGGCGCCAAGTTTTCCATCAACAATATTCATGTTCGCGGACACAATCCCCAAAGAAGTTAGGGGTTATGTCACGGCGCCAAGTTTTCCTTCAACAATATTCATAAAATCAATTAATTTGCGTTTTGGCGTTCGTAATAAACGTTCACATTTACGTTCGTCATTTCACTGAGTTGTGTTGTAAAAAAAGGTTTGTATGTGAATATAAATATACGATTCATGTCCGATTCTTAAAAAAACATTCAATCATCATTTTGGAGAGTTTTGTAGCTCTTCGTCAGTCGCCTGGCGTCATTCCCCTATCGAACATATGCAACGACCCACGGAAGTTGCTACCTTATGCCCCGTCCATCCTCAGTTATGGGGCAGTTCATCTCCACAGAAGATAGACTCTGGTATCTTGAAATCAGAGAGTTAAACATACTGAGAGTAGAAATTTCTCCCTTAGCATGTTAAATCATTTGGGGCGATATTAGATTGTCAGCAGTTCGTTTTCTTTGAAACGTGCAATATTATTTATTTTTCAGATGTTTGAATATTGCGATTTACTACAATAAACATTGTTTTTAGATTTAGATTATAATCGATTTTTAACAATTAATCACATCAAATTATCTAGTTAACATCGCTGTTATAATGATATTGCTTGAAAACTAACAAACTACGGAAGAAATTCTGTGCTTGACATAAGGTAAAATTATGGTAGTTTTTAAATGTCTGATAGGGGAGATAAAGGGAAAATTAAAAGTGGCATTAATATGAGACATTAGCAGTAGATGTTAGTGGCCCATCCTGCCGCACTGGCATGAATTATTTCTTTCTATTATTAGCCCAATCAGCTATTACCCTGGGAGCCACATATTCAAAAATTTGGTTAACAATTAAAAAATAGATGTATAACTAGATGTATAATTGGGCAGGTATTCTTAGAAAGTCCCAAAGTTGACCAACTTTGGAGGGTCAAGCAGTAAATTCAATACCCACTATGTACACGATGTACTTTTCTGCTCTTTGGCAAATGCAAACTTAAGAACAGAACTTTGGTTCGTCACAAGAAATTGGCCGTTGTTGTTTGTGACAATGTGATAACTAAAAACTTGTGTTCCTTGGTAACATTTTGTAAAGAGCAAATTAACTCACTTTTGGTGTTGGTAGTGACTTCTCTCGATTTATATCGAGCTTCGCACTATACGTGTTGTTGTAGATGGGTTCTCATCCGACGAGCATAGGTTAACCGCAGGAGTACCACAGGGCTCTGTCCTTTCCCCCTCCCTTTTTCTTATTTTCATCGACGACCTCTTGGATCGGACTGTGAATCCAATATACTCATTCGCGGATGACAGCAACCTCTGTCATTCATACTCATTCGATCATAGACCAAGTCGTCAAGAAATTGAGGATAAAAGGCGATTGATGGATGAGTCACTTAGCCAGGATTTGATAGCCATTTCTGAATGGGGTCGAGAAAATAGAGTAGATTTTAATGCACGTAAGACCCAGTGCTCCTTGTTGTCTCACAAGCGATTCACTGATCCAACGGTGTCGTCGATTTTAATGAACGGTGTAGATATTGAGCAATCAGATGATCTAGTTGTTCTTGGCATAAAAATACAATGTGATGTTCGTTGGACAAAACATGTATTTGATGTGTCGAAAGATGCCTTCAAATGTTTAGGCTTTTTAAAAAGATGTAAGAAATATTTCACACCCTCTGATCTTCTCAATATCTACACTACCTAGATCAGACCAAAGATGGAATACAACTCCCATATATGGTCGGGTGCTCCAGCTTCATCACTGGAGCTACATGACCGTGTCCAGAGGAGGGCGATGGTGTTGATAGGTGACGGTAGGATATCCAATTCTATTGTCTCCCTTGAACACCGTCGTAATGTTGGTTGTGTGTCATTGTTCTATCGATACTTTCATGGTGTTTGTTCTTCGGAAATTCGTGGTCTTATACCGCCCGTGAGAACGTTCGGTAGAGATACGCGACTCTCTAGGAACGCTCACCCATTTGTTGTCGATTGGACAACCGACCGCACTACACATTACAGAATAAATTCGTTCTTCGCCCGTACTATCCGTTGTGGAATCGACTTCCGGCAAATATCTTTCCCTCCAATTACTACATTCAGAGATTCAAAACAGATGTCAACAGACACTACTCCCTCTTTCCTCCTTCCAATACCTTATCATCCTTCTACCAACGCAATGCACTGCATTTATAGGGGACATCCCCTGAGTGTTGGTTCAGTGAAAAAAAACTTAAGGGAACTATAGCTTTCGAAGGCCTCCTAAATAATGGATATCGGACGAAAGATGGTGTCGCTGACTCAATTTGTAAACCCTTACTCTACAGAGAGGCTATATATCATTTGGGACATACATAAGACCCAAAGTATGTATGTTTGGACCAAATCCCTTTCATAACTTTTTAAGCTGCTTGAACAATGTCCGTTCGTCCTTCTGGCTGGTGAACTCGATAACTCTCCAAAGGAGTTAAGGGATCAATTCAAACTTAGCACGTGGTAATATTTTTCCCAAACATAGTTTAAGTTTGAAGTTGGGCGAAATTCCACGCCCCTTGAGGTACCTCCCACACAAAAAGGCCATATCACATATCCATATGTTAAATTAAAACCAATGTAACTTCTAAACGGATATTTGGAATCAGCTATATTTTGGTATATGATTAAGTTTTTATAATCGGATGATCTATATATTTTTTATATACGGATGATCGGAATAATCTGAAATTTTACGTTCGGCAATGGTTTTATAGGCATTTCATTCACCTAAAATATGGGCGATACTGCCACACCCCTTCAGGTAGCTCCCATACATAAGTTTTGGTTAAAATAAACCTACACACATTAGTATTTTCCTTATTTTATTATAAGATCCGTAACCCAGCCTAATGTATATACACTCTATTCTTGTAAGGATTATAAACAAGCATATTTTGGAGTCGCATATCGAGAAATGACCAAATATTTTGTTTCGCTCCTTAACGATGCGAGAAGTTCTCGCAAAAGTTACAAAACATTGGCACTGCAAAGTGATCGAGACAAGTTTCGGCCCTGCCGTTCTCAACGCCTTTTACTCATTTTCATGTAAACTTCCCGGACGAGGAAATTCCCTGGAAAATGGGAAGCCATAACGCTGGAACATTTCCATTTGTACTACATTTAAATCTAATACAACTTTATATAATCCAGTGTGCGATATCAACTGTTTTGTTTTCTAGAAGGATAAATTAATGCACCATGAATCGGTATATAACATTGACCCAACTGGGTGATGGAACGTATGGCACTGTTGTGCTGGGCCAACGGAAAGACACCGGCGAAAAGGTTGCCATCAAAAGGATGAAACGGAAATACTATTCCTGGGAGGAGGCCATGAATTTGCGAGAGGTTAAGGTAAGTTATAAAAAAGTTCCGTCGATTTCGCCTAGGACCCATTGTCTACAGATGTCAAATTCGCATTGCAGTCCCTGAAGAAGCTGTCGCATCCGAACATAGTGAAATTGAAGGAAGTTATACGAGAAAATGACACTTTGTATTTTGTATTCGAGTACATGAAGGAGAATCTCTATCAGATGATAAAGGACCGCGAGACGCATCTGCCCGAGCCCACGCTGAAGAGTATTTTGTTCCAGGTACAATTACGCTTTCAGTAGCTTTCCGTGGGAACTTGCGAGTATTGTGTGAATTATTTTCAGGTTTTGACTGGGCTGGCTTTTATGCATCGACACGGCTTTTTCCATCGTGATCTTAAACCGGAGAATTTACTGTGTTCCGGTCCGGAATTGATAAAAATCGCTGATTTCGGTTTAGCCAGAGAAGTTCGTTCGAGGCCGCCATTCACCGACTACGTATCGACAAGATGGTGAGTATTGGTGGTGAGTAAAGTGAAGACGCAAATGATTTGATTCCGTTTTGTCTAGGTACCGGGCCCCGGAGGTCTTATTGCATTCGACCAATTACGGCAGCTCAATTGATATGTGGGCCATGGGTTGTATTATGGCCGAATTGTATACATTCCGGCCATTATTCCCAGGCAGTAGCGAAGTGGATCAGCTTTATAAAATTTGTTCTGTTTTAGGAACACCCGACAAGGTAAATGTCCCAATGCAAATCCAAAGCTATGCTAAGTCCATTTCATTGATATATTTCAGAGTGATTGGCCTGACGGATATCGTTTAGCCGGAGCTATACACTTTCGGTATCCGGACTGTGTCCGGGTACCGTTGAATTCAGTTGTGACTCGCTGCAGCCAACCTGGCTTAGATCTGCTTGAGGACATGCTACTCTACGATCCCGATAAACGGCCGACGGCCCAACAGAGCCTCAAGTATCCGTACTTCAATGCACTAAAACGCATATCACCCGCTGCTGCGACAAAGGCCAATATAAAGCTGACGACAAAGTATGGCGCTAACGTAGGTCTGACACAGCATTTGTCCAATAATGTGCTTCCGGTGCAGGAGAAACTACAGACCTTGACGGACATGATACACCGTAGCAACAATAACAACAACAAAAATGCCACAAACAACAACCTCAACAGGAGCGACATGATAGAGGCCAATTTGAACAATTCGAAGAATGGTCACGTCGTCGTTCAGCAAGCCAAAAACGTCAGCCATGTACAAATTCCCAAAATTAGCTTTCTCACCATGAACACAAACGACTTGATCAATCCTCCGCCCTCAGTCCGAGTGACCACAAAACAATCGAAGCCCTTGGACGAAGGCTCGTCGGTGAAGAGCGAAACGATTCGCTACAATACGATTCTGGCCCCCTCAAGTAATATTTACCTCAGCACCGGCAATCTCAACCAGAGCACAGAAAATTTGGCACGCACAGAATCCATAAATGACATATTCCTGAATCGCAACATATCTCAGCTGTTCGGAATTAGCCAACAACCGGCGCCGGCCCCCATTCAGCAACACCATCCCAATGTATCATTCCACAGTGGCAAACAGATGGCGGGTGGTGGCAATCGTGGAAGCAACGCCATCTACATGAACGGCGTGCGCAATTATGCCCTGTATGAGACTGCCGCAAAAAATGCCAAAAATTCTGCCAAAATCGGTGGATACTACGTCTACACCAGACCCACCCAGGACCTCTTCGCCAATGATCCCAGTAAAGTTTACAATATGTTTTCAAAGGTGGCCATGGCCAAACAGAATGCTCCCTCCGAGATTATTCTCTGCAACTCCTATGAAAAGGCCAATTTAATGGGCAGCAAGGTTTATACGAACAACGATCACTACTCGGCCCGATCACGACTCGGCTACGCAGATACCAACAATAAAATCACCGAAAGAGGGGCGATCATGCAAAGCAAACAGCAGGACTTTGAAAGTCATGCCAAAAACCTCGACAATGACGACGACCTGGATACGATACTGGGGTAAGTGCATATGTACACTGTACGTGGGCAAGTCCGATTACAGATATGGGCACTGTGCACGAGTGCACGTCCCGATGTTCGAAAACCTTTCGAGAATCACATCTCATTGAAAAGAGGATATATTTTGAACTTGAGTCTCGAGCAATTCTTCTTTGTACAAGAATTGCGATCTGCTCAATGAAATAAAATTGAGGAACGCTTTACACAAATGTATATTTCCAAATACTTTTACTAAAACTAAGTATTTGGTCTTCCAAAATACTCGGATCATTAAAATTATCAGATTTATTGTTGTTGTTTGTATGTACAGTTGGTCTGTTATGTTGTATGTGTTGTCATTTATTTTGGTTTAAGACCAAAGGTTGTGCTGAAGTCTTCAGCAGAACCCAACAATTAACAAAAACACATACAACATAACAGACCAACTATACATAGTAGAAGACGGGACATACCGTACAACAACAACCTTTGCATTGTTGCGAGCGATGCGAGCACATGCATAACATTGAATTGGCAGAGTGAGATTTTTAGTGTGTCGACTTAGTTCGGTGGAATATTTTGTTTATCAGCGCTTCTCATTTGTCATATGTGACGGCTGGTACTAATATGAACCCTGATTTAAGTCAAAGACATACATTCGTTGCGAAAGAAACTGCGCAGTCAACTTTTAGCTGCAACAATAAGGGTCTCATTTTGCCTTTTTGCTAATTTTTGGGTTCTGCTGAAGACTTCAGCACAACCTTTGGTCTTAACCCAAAATAAATGACAACACATTATCAGATTTAGTTAAAATTTCCTTAAAATTAGGAAAAAGTCTTCATATTTCACAGTCAGAGAAAATGGTTTTAATTTATATTTTGTTTGTAATTTGTAGTAGCTACAGTGGCTAGTGAAAATTCAATGCAGAAACTTTTGGTGAGAATCTGTCAGAATTTTGTATGATGAGAAAAAAGTTTCCATTTTTGCAATGAAAAATGCATTTCGATAGTTTTAAATGAAGTTAATCAAATTCTTCGTACTTTGAACTGCAGCAACACCATCCCAATGTATAATTCCACAGTGGCAAACAGATGGCGGGTGGTGGCAATCGTGGGAGCAACGCCATCTACATGAACGGCGTGCGCAATTATGCTCTGTATGAGACTGCCGCAAAAAATGCCAAAATCGGTGGATACTACGTCTACACCAGACCCACCCAGGACCTCTTCGTCAATGATCCCAGTAAAGTTTACAATATGTTTTTATTTTCCAGATTTACGATATATTTTCCTATCAAATTCCATCATTACGTCGTTCATTGATTTGTTGTATTTCAAGTTGTCAAGGCAAACTAGATGCGTACTACGACATATGTTGGGTGTAAAATCAAAAAATGTTAAAAGTGTCTCTAGAAAAACCAGTGTAACTTTTTATCGTATAGAGAATGCCAAATTTTCGCCATTTGATTGGTGACCTAATGGGGAATATTTGTGGCAGAACAGTTTTAAAAGCCCAGATAGAGAAAGTAAAAATATATGCAATTCCATCCGCGAATTTAAGATTTTTGACAGAAATGCAGCGATTTTCGCGACTGACTACATAATAACTTAATGAACATGCAAAAATGGGCCGGATCCGTTGAATAGTTCGCGAGAAACTCATAAACCATAAATATAATTTTTTGCCAAACCTCAAAATCATTTTGGCCATACCTCCCGTGAAAATGAAAATTTTACAAAAATATCCAATTAGTCTTTTTTATTTACCGTGCTCTACCGAAATATCAACTTTTTGTCGAAAAAGGTCGACCTTCCAAAAAACATAGACACGAGTTTTGGGGTTTTTAATTTATACAGGAGTTACATGAGTAATAGGATGTTTACTCAAAGTCTTCACACGCAAATTCTGATTAAATGAAAAATATTTGGAAATGCTTTTTTTGTACTCGATGAAAAGCAAGACGAAAAACAACTAAAAATTTTAATTCAAAAAACCAAATAATTGGTATTTTAGAGTTTCGTCTTCCTACGCAGATCCAAGTTACTGAATTTGTTGTTTCTCCTTTGAATAATACTTGTTACATATGTACACAAAAATAAAAAAAATATTAACTCTGAAAAATATTTGACAGTGAAGTGAGAAATATGACAAAAAATCAGTAAGTTAAAACGCATTTCTTATTGTTTCGCAACTTTAAAGGATTTTTTTTAAATAGAGACCTACACGCAGAGAAATGCATTATATAGAAACGAAATTGTAGACATGTGAACGTCGTTTGAGTTTCTTTTGTGGGAACAATTAGTTTGTTTGCGGCAAACATGTCATCAGTTGTTGTAAATGAATTACTTTTATATCAAACAGTTGTCTTCGTTTGTCGACATGGATTTGTGTTATCATTGCTATTGTTTCATCTGTGATGAAAAAAGGTCACATCGGTCCATATTTAGATACAGCTCCATAAAAATGCCGCATCGCAAATGTTACAAACCACGCATTGCAAACGGAATATACGAATAGCCACACCATATTATATTTGACCTGTGAACATCTGTTGTGGAAGTGGAATATGTGGGTCAATGTTTTGATATAGCCCTTATACATATGTCCCACCCGATTTCTAATTTCAGAGAGGGGTATATCATTCGTTTGAATCAAAACAAGTAAGAAGGCGTTAAGTTCGGCCGGGCCGAACCTTATATACCCTCCACCACGGAGTGCATTCCACAGTATTACCAGCATATTAAAGGATGTCAACATCGAAGTACAGAAACATATTACGAAAATTGTGATATTTTTATGCACATTACTATATTTGTTTACTATTTCAAACTATAATGTATACTTATGCGCACTGTTTAAAATCGACTATATAAATAAAATTCTGTAATTGTGAATGTGAACATGCCTAAATATTAGGCGATTGTCAGTCGCCATTAGGGAGAAGCATTTTCAGATACAGACAATGTGACTGCATTATTTTGATAAGAAAAGTACAAATTTTAAAGATATTCCCATTCGCCCCATTCTCCGCCCAAATATACAAATTTGGAAAAAACCTTTTTGTTTCGAATCTTCATAGTCAGATCCGAATGCACACTGAATATATACACCGAATTTCATGATATCAACTTACTTCAGCGGTTTGGAAGGTCCCATTTTTATCCCTCTTTTTCAATTATATCCCTTAAAAGTACGAATTTCGAAAAATCCCTCTATTTTACGTGTATATGCAAATTCATGATTCTAGCTGTTGTCGTATCATTGATAACATATTTTATCCCTTTTTGTCCCATTTCGCCCGCTAAAGCTTTTATTTTCTTTGTGGAGCTTCCAAGCTACAAGAGGAATGTCCGCTACAAATTTCAAATGTATGGAAATCAGAAATTTAATTAATAAACCAAGGCTATTAATATTTTTATACTATGTATATATATAATGGAAATAATACTTCAATTCATAAAGAAAATACAAGGCAGCAATCATAAATACCCTAAACATTGGGGGATAGAGAGTGTATTTTCAGCTGCAGTCCTTTGGTTGGTTGTATTTCTATCTATTTAAAATCGTGTCACTCAGTCAGAGGAATGTATACCGCGAATTTCATGGTTCTAGCTGCATCCATTTGTTTGGTACAATTTTTATCCCCTTTTTCCATTTTACACCCTAAAAGTACGAATTTCGAAAATTTCCTTTATTTTATGTGTGTACTCAATCAGAGGAATATATACACCGAATTTCATTATTCTAGGTGCAGCCGTTTGGTTGGTACTATTTTTATCCCTCTATCCCCATTTAACCCCTTAAAAGTACAAAAAATACTTCCATTTTATGTATCTACTCTATTAGAGGTATGTACACGCCAAATTTCGTGTTTCTATCTGTTGTCGTTTTATAGGTACTATTTTTATCCCTTTTCGTCCCATTTCGCCCCCTACAAATAAAAATCACTCTATGGTGCCCTTTTATGCTATAAAGGGAATGCGAATTGCAAATATCAAGTAAATACAAGCTATTATGTTCAAAAAACATGCTGAAATACTCTAAATATTAGGGGTATTTTCAGTCCTTGTGAGGGAAAAATTTTTCCCTCTGGGCCGATTTCGCCCACTTTCAATCCCAACCGATCTGCAACCATAATACACATTTAGGAAAAAATTGAACCTCCTAGCTCATTTCGTTCGGCCGCTATCGTGCTTTCAACAGACAGACAGACGGACAAGGCTATATCGTGTTAGAATTTTACCACGACCCAGAATATATATACTTTATGGGGTCTCCGATGAATATTTTTAGGTGTTACAAACGGAATGGCAAAGTGAATATACATACCCCCATCCTGGAGGTGGAGGGTATAATAAATTAAAAAATGCAAATTGTATTTTAATTAAAAACAACTAAGGAATGTTAAAGTCGGGCGTGGCCGACTTTATGATACCCTACACCTAGTCAATATACCCTGTGGTTTAGGGTATAAAAAGGTCGTCACATTTAAACCGGGTATATATGTACTACAAATTGCATACTTCTATCTGTATTTGTGAAAAAATTTGAACACAAACTTTGAATGAGAGCTATATATAAATCTGAACCGATCTGACACATTTTCAGCATAGGTTTTCTGAAATATAAGACGCTTTCCCAAATTTTATAGAAATCTGTTAAATATGTGGTTTCTGGAGCGGAAAGAATTAAATCGGGGGAGTCATTTATATGAGAGCTATATATAAATCTGAACCGATTCTCTTCAAATTAAATAGCGTTCGTCCTTATCCCACAATTGCGACCTGGACTTTGATTACAAGAATAGATGGACAAACGGACGGACGGACATCGTTAAATCGACTCAAAAAGTGATTCTAAGTCGATCGGTATAATCTTTCTCGTTTCCTTTTGGGTGTTACAAACAAATGCACAAAGACATTATACCCTGTGGTGTAGGGTATAATAAAAGTATTGTACTTTCTTTTGTGTAAGTAAAAAATGTCTACATAAAAAATTCTTAGGTTACTCCAATACTTTTTCGCAGAAACGAAGAATTTCATCTCGCCAATAGATTTTTACATAATTATTAATTTAGAGGTAAATTACTTTTGAATGATTTCATTCCAATTAGATATACTACAAATTTGTCCATGTCACTCATAGATAAGCTACGGGTTAGCATCAAGCAAATTGTTTGCTTTTATGAAGAATGTTTTTAGATTTCATTATGATATCACAGTGATTCTTATCTACACTTTTTTAAAATTACTAAAAGATTTTTTATTAAATTTCCAAACTTTTATTGTAGTACACAATTTAAAGTTCATAAGATATTGCTCTAGTCAAATGTCAAGAAGTGGCGAAATTAGTATTACACAATCTTGAAAGTCCGATTTTTTATGTAAAATTCGAGTTTTCATGATTTTACTGCAAAATTACCATTTCAGACGAGTTATTTTAAAAAGAACTAGAAAATTCTAAATTTGTTTGCTGTTTTAAAAAGTATATGTTCGAAACCTCTCTGGGGGGTTTGAACCCCCCTCCGCACGGCCCTGGAGCTGAAATTTACATAATATCGATTTCTAATCTCAGATCTCATACAAAATTGGCAATAACAATAAAATTTGTCCTCAGATTGAGTACACATTTACTTGGTTTGAGAAAAATATCAGCAATATTTTCCTCAGTTTAAGTAAATAAATACTTTTTTTTTTGAAAAATTTTCAGCAGAAGGTTCCCAGGATTTTGTAAAACTTTACTTGGTTTGAGGACAAATTTACCAAAGTAAACATTTTCCACAGTTTGAGTAAATATTTACTTGATTTGAGGAAAAATTGAACTAGAATCAAGCTCAGTACCACAGGGCTCTGGTTTTTCTCCCACTCTTTTCCTTATTTTCATTGACGACCTTTTGCATCAGTCTTTGAATCCAATTTGTTCATTCTGTCATTCAGACTCATTCAATCGTAAAGAAATTGAGGATAAAAGGCGATTGATGGATGAGTCATTTAACCAGTATTTACACCTAAGACCTAATGCTCCTTGTTGTCTCACAAACGATTCATTGATCCGGTTGTATCGTCGATTGCTATGAACGGTGTAGATATTGACATTCTGGGTATGAATGTACAACCTGATGTTTGTTGTCGAAACTTATCTTAAATTCGGAGAAGGGTGAAATTGACACGTCCACACTTGTCGCTGCCTGACCTATGGCATATTTGTCATTTCAATCGTATTCTTTCAGCATATATTCAAAAGAGAGAGCATGTAGGTTAGGTTAGGTTGGATAGGGGTTGGTAGTGGTCGTACATAGAGTTTTTTCGGGTTTTTCTTAAAACAATAAAAAAATCAATTGTTGGACGTTCCTGCTCAATATGTAGGGCTTATTTTCGTTTATAGTTTTAATTCCATCGATCTCCATATTTTTTTATAAACTTCTCAATTCTTCACTAACATAACTTAATTCAATTTTCGCAGCTTTACCATATTTAAAATGGTTCTTAGTTTTTTACAATAACTGGAATATAAATTAAGTTCCAAGCATCCTTAATCAAATTAAGTACAAATGTCTCCCATATATAATTCAAAGTAAACTTCATATTGATTGTCCCAATCATAGCTGATCATCTACTTATACAATATTTTCTGACATACGATGGTTTAGGCATAACTGAGAATTTGTAGATAAACTACACAGTGCTACAAAAAAGAATGAAGTAGAAAACTCTGGGAAGTGATAGTATTTTTCTGGGTATTGTCGAGTAGAAGTTCAGTTGACATCTCTCATTATTTTACGAATTGAAGTTAAATGAAAATACTATCGAGAGCTCCAGGTTTCTTCTCTTCATGTGCGGAGAGAAAGTTATAATCGGTTGATATCCAACTATGTTAGAGGTTTATAACTGAAGATTTTGGGGGTGTCTGATTCAAATACAGATTCCTGTTATACTCGGAAATACCTACCAGAAAAATACTATCACTTCCCAGAGTTTTTGGAGTGTCGCACAGTGCTATTACCACATTTCATCATTGGTTGTGTCAATAAAACATTTAGTCCTAAGTCTTAATTTTGTTGACCAGATGTTGACATATTCTTCATTCTTCATTTTTTTTATTTTTTTATTATTATTATTAAGTCTATAGATACAAATATCCTTACAGACTAAAAACATATACATATATACACTTAGATACTACAAATTAAGTATTTAAATACAGGATAATTTTTCTTTCAATAGAGTTTTTGTTTTCTCATAATTCAATAATGTGATAGAATTTATTAAATTGAACAAACAGGCGGCGCAAAGGATCATTATCGGTATAGTTTGAACGGAAATAATTATAGTGGATCAACTGAAAATATCTAGTTGGTCTTGTCGGAATATTTATCATCATTCTACTCAGAATAAGCTCGGAATGGATGTTGCCCTGGATAACATTCATAAGAAAAGTAATGTTCAACATAGTACGTCGACTCTTCAAAGAAGGCAACTTGATAAGGCCAAGCCTAAGTTCATATGAAGGCAGTGTACGGAAGTTCCATCCTCTTCATACATGCACTGAGCTAAAATTTGATTAAAGTCCCACGACGATTTTACTACAAATTTGTCTCGTCCTACGTCAATTTGGACAGATAGATGGTTCAAAATCGTCCCGTGAGGTCACATTTTATATTAAAAGTGACATATTATAGGGAAATTCGCACTGCAAAATTAATTTTTCTCCCATAATGGAAAACTGGTCGAGACCGACTACAAAAAACTGGTTTACCCGGTTTTCCGAAAACCGCGCTTCTGAAATGAAAAGCCAGGTTTCGGGTTTGATCACTCTAGACGCACAGGTGTTACATCACGCCAATTTCAGTACAAAATCATTCTCACAGTTTATCAAGCCGTGACCAAAGTTTCACGTTTATACCTTTCCTGGAAATATTTTTGGCTGCTGATTCCATACAATTGCGATAACCTATCGCACAAGTTGTGATAAGACGGAAAATTTAAAAAAATGCTTAGATACACAAAATATTAGGGTGTATTTCCAGTCCTTGTCAGAGGAAACATTTTTTCTCTCTGGACCTATTTCGCCCACTTTCAATCTAACCCAAGCGATCTACAATAATTAGAGGCATATGTGGAAAATTTTAATCCCCTATCTCAAGCATAACAGAAAAAAGATTTTCACTCAGCGAAATGGTCGCACCTCCCAATCTCATCGGGTTGAATAAGGAAAATTCTCGAATTTTCAGAAGAGAAGAATCAAATTCTATCATTGATATAACAGCAGCATCGATAAATACTGCGGGAAAGACAAACAAGTGGCAGGTGCTCGAGGATGAGACATAAGTTGTAGCTTACTGAGCGAGAACACATCTTGGCCTCGGTGAAATACCCATAATCTAACTGTTGACTTGAGCAAATAGTGATGGATATAAAGTACAGAGAGTAATTGGAAGATGACAATGTCGTAGATCGTCTCGTTAACATCCTAACTGACACATGTAATTCTCCAATGCCGAAAAAACAAGACTATGGGGAAATCTTGAAATCCTGCATATCTATCCTAAGAAACCAATGTCACAGAGCAAAAAGAAGAGCAACAGGAAGGAGAAGGAGAAGAGCCAGAAAAGCACTGACAGATGTTAAAAATATGTGAAAAACTATGCCAAGAAATAAACAGCGTTTCTTGGGGCCTTCCATACCGAATTGTAATGAAGAAACTTGAAAGTCGCAAGAAGATACCAGGTATTACAAACCCTGCGTGGGTCCTCACCATAGTAAGGACACTCTTCCCCACAAACGAACCACGAGTCAACACCAACATACGCTGGAAATAATTGAAAACGAATCGTATTATTAAAAAGGAGAAAGGCTCAGGAACCGGAATTCCAAATGATATAGTGTCAATAGTCGGAAATGTGTGGCCTGATTTTTTGAATAGTACTTCTATTTGAAGGAGATAAGCTAAGAACCCGTCGTCGTACAGACCTATTTGTGTGTTAGATATTTGCGGCAAATTACTTGAAAAACTTTAGAACTAGATGAATATGGTGGCATTTCATCTATCCAGTTCGGTTTCGTGACAAACAAATTAAAAGTTGATGCTATCATTGCTGTTGTGAATTTAGCAAGAGAAGGAATGGCACAAATGAGATTTTGTACCATCATAACACTACACCATTTTCAATTGAAATTGATAAAATACAACATCATATTGAGAAAATGCAAATTTAAATTGAGAAATACAAATTGAAATTGAGAAAAAACAAATTGTAATTCAGAAATGTAAATGAAATTGTGAAAAAACAAATTGAAATTCAGAAATGTAAATTGAGAATATACTAATTGATATTGAGAAATGTAAATTGAGAATATACTAATTGATATTGAGAAATAATTTGAAGACATGTGAAGAAAAGATATTGAAAAAGAGGAATGAATATCACCTTGCCATGGATAGGAGAACACGTGGATGGTCCAGACAACTACAAATGCCAAATATACATGTCATTGGTGGTATTTCATCCTCAGGCATTATACTGATGAATAGGAGGCGTGTATCATTTAAAACACTAAATAGAGGGAAGATCTCGGAAATCACTTAGAGTTTGCGAAAACGCTTCCTGGCACAGTCAAATTGAAACCGTTTTTGAAAATACAACAGCTATTCTTCTCAGTCTGGGCCCATAAAGTCCTATGTTAAATCCTATAGAATATATTGGTCCAAAATAAAGACGTATGTAAAAACCCATCTCAACATACCAAATGTATCACCACCTGGCGCTTGGTCTACTTAGAAAGTACAATAGACGAAACTAGAACAATAATTACTGCCGGTGACTGCACCAGAGCAGTACGACCATTTCACGACCAAAGTTAGAATTGGAGGATATGCCTGATGGAGAATAGTCTTTATATTCAATTTCGCGTTAAATTGTTTTTCATTATTCCTTCCCAATTTTCAATGTGGTTTTTATCATTTTAATATTTTAATTTCCCATATCAATTTGTCTTTTCTCAATATTCTTTTTTTTCGATTATAATTTGTCTTTTCTCAATATCAATTTGTTTATTCTCCATTTCAATTTTCATTTCTGAATTTCAATTTCAAATTTCCGAATTTCAACTTGATTTTCTCAATTTCAACTGAAAATGGTGTAGATATTAAAAACGCTTTCAACACTGCGAGCTGAGAGGTTATTCGTGAAACGGTGCGAGATCGCCACTTCTCAAACTTTCTAATGAGGATGATAGGTAGTTTCTTGAAGAATAGGGTATTAGAATACATAACGAATGATGTCGTCAAGCAATAACATTACTATACATTTCTGTGGAATCCGATGTACGATGTATTGTTAAACTTACCACTACCCGAAGGCGAAACGTTAATGCGATACGCTGACGACGCGTGGTGCTCTGACAGAAATAGTTGCAAATGACTGTCTGGAAGAATATGTAGATGGCTGAGATCGAAAGGCCTTACACTCGCCGCTGCGAAGACAGAAGCAATTATTGTGTCAAGGAAAAGCTCATTCGTTTACCCAATGATAAAAGTAAATGGCCACGAAATCTCTGCATAACGCGGTAGAAAATAACAAACCCCTAAGAAAATTGCCCATAAGGGTACAGAGAGCAATCGTCCTACGTATATAGGACAATATCTACTTTGGTACCCATTGGCCTCCTGATTAGTAGCCTCGTACATACCTTCGGACAATGATCGAATTGTCGAATGGTCTCAATGTTCGATATACGTGGAGAGTAAGGTGACCATCCATCCCGCTTTTTGATGTCCAGTCCCGCTTTAATTTTCCATCCCGCTTTTTTGCTATAAATTATTTTGGTATATTATCGATTAAACATTGTCTCTTAAATTTGTTGGTAACCGACAAATGTCCAGAATTTCTAAAATATTTAACTAATAGCCCTTATTCTATATTTAGGCTCTGGTTTTAAGGGAACATTTAAGATCATTAATAGTAATTTAAACACCATGATAAAATGTAATTCAATGATGTCCAATTGATTAATTTAAAAATATAAATTTATAAGACATGAATTAGAATGTCAAACAGTTTATGAAAGGAAACTATAATTGCTGTTGAGACTAGATGGTATAAAAATCACTTTCAATAATATAGTTGTTTCTGTGACAGGTTCACAAGCACCTGTAGAGCGTTTTTTACTATTAACAAAATATAGACCCATGGAATTCTAGTCAGCTCTTTAAACAACCTTTATAAAGGGTGTTTTTTATTGGGGTATATAACTTTAAGTTGGCATCACTTTTTTAACTGGCGGCCATTTTGTCAGCTGTCAAGTGATTAATATTTAGTTTGGTTTGCCATTTCATCATGAACAGGTTGACAAAAGAACAACGCTTGCAAATCGTGCAAATTTATTTCGAAAGTAATGGTTCAGTTCGCGAAGTTCACCATTTTATGGTCGACATAATCGTCCATCAGAGCAATTAATTCGGTTAACCATGGATCGTTTTCGCACTACGTTTACTCTATGTGATAATACGCATCCGCAGAGACGTCGAACAGTGCGCACCGAAGAAACAATTGCCGCTGTAGAGCAAAGTGTTGAAGAGGACCCGAATGAATCGATTCGCCACCGTGCACAGCAATTGGAGCTTTGTCCATCAACCTATATGCTCGAAAAAGTGGTTGAAAATTGGACCTGTAGAATTGGCTATATTCGAGCCAGCCGCGGCGGCCACATGCCCGAAATCATATTTAAACATTAATGACATAAAATTATCCTTCCAATAAAGCCAAATTGATGGACATTAAAACGATTTTCTTGTGTTTTATTTCAATTCGAAGTTCTATACCTCAATAAAAAACACCCTTTATATATACAAATTATGTGTAAATTTCATAAATATTCTTAACACAGCCATTTTTATTTATATTACATTATATAGCTTAGTTTTTTATGTTTACGTTTTTTGGTAGATTTTCACGATCCCGCCTTATTTCTACAAAATCCTGCTTTTTGTCCAATAAGAGATGGTCACGTTAGTGGAGAGTATCTTGAGAGAAAAAAAAGAAATCAGCAGAATATTCGTGCGATGAACCCGTAATCTTTTATAGGACGGGGGAGTATGAAGGGAAGACACCTGCAAAGTGCAGTAAATGAACCCCAACTACGAAGGAATGTATATTCATTTAGTTATTCCGTTTGTAACACGTTGTCATATTCATGAGAGGCCCTATAAAGTGGGGCCATCTAGCCATGTTCGTCTGCCTGTTGAAAACACGCTAATTTCCGAACGAAATGAACTAGGGATTTAAAATTGTCCACATATGTTGGCATTGTTTTATTATACATACTTCTGGCATTTTTTATATAGATAAAGCCGAAAATCACATGTTACCGCGCCATTAGTGGGTGTGGTTATTATAAGTAATTTATACATACTCCATGGGTAAAGAAGATTCGACCAGGTCGAGCTTAACGCTTTTTAACTTATTTTTATTTTGTTTCTTAAATTTGTCCTTTTGTTTTTTTGTTTTTTCGTTTTTGATAAATAATTAATTCACCTATTCACAGAAAGAAATTGAAGAGCTCTGCCAAAAGACAAAGAAATTCCAAGTCAAACATATTACTAGAAGACTTATTTGGCCACCTATCCATGGAATCGGATCTTAGCGACACCAAGTTCCCCGATCAAAACACCACGGATCGCACATCTGCTCTAGCCCTGACGAAACATTCGAATGTTCTGAGCAGCATAGAGGCCAATAACGGCAGTCGCACGGACTCATTTGCTACAAACGCGTAAGTGTTGTCTACGTCTTCGATCACAATTGGAATTTGTATTTAGTGATAATTTTAGATATAATTTTGGCACTTGTTCTTCCATACATTCACTGCATCATAATATTTCATAAAAACCAACATAAAAATGTATTTCATTTTGGTGTCATTACCTACCTACCTACCTACCACACCGCATACTGCATCCCACCATCTCATCATCTCATGTGTCTGTGGCACAGTGACCTCTCACCCAACCATCCAAATGACATGGGTACGCATGATGGAGACAGCGATTGCCAGTTCTGGCCCATAAGGTAATCAATCAAATCATAATTCCTAATAGAATAGTTTCCGTAGAGTACAAGTAGAAGAGTAGTAGTCCATATGATGTGCATACATACAGACGTACAGACATATTTACATACATACACAGTTGAAATTACAGTTTGAAATTACTAAGGAGTACATATCCATACCCAAAATATGATGGGAAGGCGCGTTATTTGCTAACGAGAGTAAATTTAACGTTCTTGGCTCCGACGCTACGGAGAAAACAAAACGAAGAATAGCCATCACAAAATTGTAATGGGCACGTCATGGTTTGGCGGTATGTTGGTGCAAATGGAGTTGATAAATTGGTACTTATTGACGGAAGGAGAAGAGAAAATTTGAAATTCAAGACAGCTTCAAATTTTGTCTGGGTAATGTTCCGAAAGACAAATCACGCTTAATCCAGCAGTGGCTTCTTTATAATTGCCCAAACGCGTTCCGTCACCCTCCCCAATCCACAGAAAACTTATGCATTGTCGCCGCCACACACACACACACACACACACATCTGATCTGAAAAAGAGATTACATAAAGAATGGGATAAAAATTTAATTTCCTATACCAGTACCCCTGCTACGTAACATTTTGTGAGAACCAGGCCCGTGCGCAGGATTTTCCGCCGGGGGGGGGGGGTTTCATTTACACTCATAAAAAAGTTAACCCTATAATGAGTTAAAATTAACTAAAATTTAGGAAACCATGTACATTTTTACTAAATATAAGTAGAATTTTTTCTGAAATTTTCCTAAATCTAAGTAAATTTTTCGTAAAACCTAGTATTTTTTACAAAATTTATGCAAAATTTTCCTAAAACTAAGTAAATTTTTACTAAATCTTTGTAGAATTTTGCTGAAAATTTCCTAAAACTATGTAAATGTTTACTCAAATCAAGTAAATATTTACTCAAACTGAGGACAATTTTGCTGATTTTTTTCCTCAAAACGAGTAAATTTTTACTTAAACTGAGGAAAATTTTATTTTATACAAGGAAAAAAAGGAGCAATTAAAATAACTTCAATTTAACTAAAAAAAATCAAACAAATAGTTTTGCATCAGAGTATGCAAAACTGATACAAAAAATGACAACATGAAATATTTCTCAAAAGTTTCATGATACCTCTGCCATAAGGAGTTGAGCTATTACTCCATGATTGTTGTTGGCAAGATAGGCGCCTTCGGTGTGGTTGTTTAGAATAATTCATAAAGTATTTAAGAAATAAGTCTCTGCAAACGAACGAGAATTGCTTCTTAATTTAATATTCAAGAATTTTTTAAATGCATGAAGAACTCGGCATAAATTTTAGTAAACATTTTGACTTAATTTTAGGAAAAAACACATTTTTAAGTTAAAATTTCCTAAATGGAATTTTTTCCATACAAAAAATTTCATATTTTTTTCTCACTTCAAACCTTAGAAATTGTAAGAATTTTTTATTAGATCCAAAGAAATATTTTTAAGTAAATCTACTACCATTTTTCTAGTAAATGAACTATTTACTATGGCTTTGAAAGAAGGAAACTTTACTCATACTTAGTTAATTTTTCAGCTTTTTAACGCTTATCTATTTTTATATTTTAATCTCTTTAGCATTCTGCTGTTATAGCTGTAATAGCAGAAAAGTGTCTACTGATAGGCAGCAGACAATCGCTTTTATTAACAGTCTTGTTCTCTAAGTGTAGAACTTTTTTTAAATATAGGGTCCGCCAAATAACTTTTTTTTTTGAAAATGCTATAAAAAAACTGCTGAATATTTTCTCAAATTTCTTTTTTTATTTGAAAGTACAATCCTTCCGGTTAATAATGGAAAATAATTTCATTCAAATGGCTGCCTCGGGCACCCCACAAATAATAGTCCAACGATTGAATAGTTGAAAAAAAAACGGTAGATGGCGGACCCTATAGTTGCTTGAAATTACATACATACATATCGAGCGCTCATATTCATAAGTGGCTATGAACAAAAACATAACTTTTCAGGAGAGCGAAAAAACTGATTTTCTCCTTAATTTGAAGAGAAATTATTAATCATTATTCTAAAGTTTAATCTAAAAAGATTTACTATAATTGCTACGATTAAAAGGTTTTCGAAATTTCCTTGTATTCGCGGTTTCATGGTTCATAGCCACTTTTGTATGTTTAAAATTGAGCACTATGAATGTTGAAATAAGAATAAGATTTATTGTAAACTCCATAACTTTTTTCATGAAATCTTGGCAATGTTGTATAGAAAACGCATTTTCTGTGATGTACACAGCGAATTTAAAGATTCCAGCTTCATCCAACAGATTGGTCGCTTGTAAAATATATGTAGCCAGTTGCGAAAATCGCTGCAATTGATGAAAAATCCAAAATTCGCCGTTGCAATTCCTTATATTTTAACTTTCTTCATTCATAATTTTGAAACTTTTCATACACAAATATTCCCCATGAAGTCAGCAATTACATGCCAAAGAAATATTTTGGTATTTTCAATATTTTTTTCTAAATACACTTTTCACAATTTTTGACTTTACAGCCACCATTTTTCCTATTTTAGCCTGATAACTGGGGAATCAAAATGTTATTAACGCGAAATGATGGAATTTGATAGTATGATATTCCCTAAATCTAGAAAAATGTTTTAAACAAAATCGTTGTAGCGAATTATATCCTTCGGTTTTATGCTGCTCCATTGTTGAACTATTTTATTTCTATTATTTTTATGTTCATAGCCACTTATGCAGTCGCAAACTTACGTGCGAGGGGATAGCCAAATCAGAAAAATAAAAAAAGGCTTTAGAAAAAAAATCTTTTCTAAATTTTTATGACAGATGACATCCAAATCTGAGAATAGTTTGGCATCAAAAACTCATTTTCGAGAAAATGGTTCATAAGCCCTCGATATATATTTTGAAGAAATATTACACAAAAAACGATCAAATTTCTCGGCGATAAAATCTTCAGTCCCGCATTTTTTCTATGATTGGATATACTTTTTGACAAAGTATGGGTCTAAATAGGATGTCTAAAGAGTTTTGGGGTTTTTAATTTATATATGACATGAGTAACAGGATGTTTACTCAAAATATTTATACGCATATTCCGATTAAATAAAAAATATTTGGAAATGTTTCTTCATTTTTATAATCCTAAATAAAGGGTGTCCCAAGAAGAACGCAATTTTTAAATCTGGCAACATTCGAAGTGTCATTGTTTGACATTTGAACAATTGTTATTGTTTGTTAGTAGAAGGTACGAGGTTAGTAAAAATGCAGCGCTACACGAATGAACAACGCATTCTCATTGTGAAATTGTTTTACCAAAATGGTGAAAGTTTTGCGGCTACAGTTCGCAAATTGCGATCAATTTGGAGTCAAAATAATGCTCCAAAAGAGTCAACTGTAAAGAGATTAATGGATAAATTTGCCGAAACTGGGTCTGTTAGTGATGTAAAGACAACAACGCGCCATCGACCAGGTCGATCGACCGAAAATGTCGCAGCTGTACGTGATGATGTCGCTCAAACTCCAACCACCTCAATTCGACACCGAGCTCAGCAAATTGGTGTCTCCAAATCCACTTTGCAGCGAATTTTGACGAAAGATTTGCATCTTCATGCATACAAAGTGCAATTGACTCAGGAACTGAAGCCAACTGACCATGGACAGCGAAGAGAGTTCGTTAATTGGGTATTGGAGAGACAACATGAAAATGCTGATTTTGCCGATAAAATCATCTTCAGTGACGAGGCCCATTTTCATCTTGATGGCTTCGTCAATAGGCAGAATTGTCGCATTTGGGGTGCGGAAAATCCTCGAGTGATTCACGAGAAGCAAATGCATCCTCAACGTGTCACTGTGTGGTGTGGTTTTTGGGCTGGAGGAATCATTGGACCTTTTTTTATGAAAATGAGGCAGGTCAAGCGCAAACAGTCAATGGTGTTCGGTATCGTGAAATGATAACCAGTTTTTTCTTGCCTAGAATTGAAGAAATGAATGTGGAGGGCATGTGGTTCCAACAAGACGGCGCCACATGTCATACAGCCAGAGAAACAATTCAATTGCTGCATCAGTCATTTCCCGGTCGTGTTATTTCGCGTTTTGGAGATCAGAATTGGCCGCCTAGATCGTGCGATTTAACACCATTAGATTTTTTCTTTGGGATTTTTTGAAGTCGATGGTTTACGCGAATAAGCCGACGACGACTCAAGCCTTAAAAGACGAAATTGGACGCTGCATTAATGAAATACCGCAGCATTCATGCAAAACGGTCATTGAAAATTTCATTAAAAGATCGCGTGCATGCCAGCAAAGCCGCGGCGGCCATCTGCACGATATATTGTTCCATACATAACCTCATTCTGTCTACTTTACGATATAATAAAGTTTCACGATTTTTTCTTAAATATCTGTATTTTATTTAAAATTAAAAAATTGCACTCTTCTTGGGACACCCTTTATGTATAAATTCGAATAACAAATACAGTTTTTTGTATTCGATGAAATGCAAGAAGAAACAACTAGAGATTTTAATTTCCAAAAAACCAAATAATTGGTATTTTAGAGTTTCGTTTTCCTACGTAGATCCAAGTTATTTGTTGTTTCTCTTTTGAATAATACTTGTTACATATGTACTCTACAAGCATCAAGCAAATTATTTGCTTATATTAAGAATATTTTAGATTTTATTATGATATCATAGTGATTCTTATCTACACTTTTTTAAAATTACTAAACGATTTTGTTATTAAATTTCAAAACTTATATTGCAGTACACAATTAAAACTTCATAAGATATAGCTTTAATCGAATGTCAAGAAGTGGTATCGGTAAAAAAAATGAAAATTTTCCGAACAATTTGGTGTCCATTAGCGAAATTAGCATTACACAATCTTGAAATTGGCACAATTCGTTTAGTTTGTTTGTATTTTTCATAACCTCTGTCCGAAATTCAAGAAAGTGTCCACGATTTTTTGTGTAATTTCTCGTGTTTTTCATGATTTTACTGCAAAATTACCATTTCAGACGAGTTATTTTAAAAAGACCTTAAAAATTCTATATTTTATTGATTCAGAAAGTCTAGAAGGTTTTAAAAAGTATATGTTCGAAACCTCTCTGAGGGGGTTTGAACCCCCCCCCCCCTGCGCACGGCCCTGGTGAGAACTTCTCGCATCGAGAATGTGTGAAACAAGAAATACCACTGTATCTCGATAAATTGGTACAGAAAAATCGAAAAAAAATGACGCTATGATTTTTGATGTAAATCAAATAATGTGTTTTTTATACCCTTCACTAGGGTCTTTGTGCATTTGTTTGCAACACCCAAAAGGAAACGAGATAGACCCATCGTTTATTATACAGATCGGTTTAGAATCACTTTCTAAGTCGATTTAGCAATGTCCGTCCGCCCGTCTGTCCATCTATTCTTGCAATCAAAGTACAGGACGTAATTATTGTCCGATCCTTATGAAAATTGGCAAAATTAAGTTTTGCGGGCCAAGGTCGGACGCTATTTAATTTGAAGCAAATCGGTTCAGATATAGCCACAATACACAATTTTGCGCTCTCGAAACCATATGTTCTGAGAGATTTTCTTCAAATTTGGCATAACACCTTACACGCAAAGAAAAAATATGTTTGGGGTGATCATAATGGAAGGGTATCATGCATGATTGGTATTATGATTGCAGCCAATCATATTATAGTTATCATGTTATGATCCCAATAATCTCAATCATAATATTGTCCTTAAATTATAATAATATGATCAACTTGTCGAAATATGGTCCCCGCAATCATATGATTCTCAGATAGTCATAGTATGATCAACCATCAATCATATTATGATCCCAAGTGAATCTTCACGTAATCATATTATGATCAATGAATTTCTATGTTGCTATATTTTTGCTATGAAGACATATAATACAAATGATTATTTAAAAGAAATAATAAAAAATATAACTTAATTCAATAGTAATTTCTTATTATTTTAAGTACTTAATCGTATATTCTTGTACAGATAGTTCTTCAGCGAATTTAAGGGGGTTATTACAGTTTTTTTTAGAAATCAGCTAATGGATTTTGAACCCTTCCACCGTTGAATATTCTGCAAAAGAAATCAAAGAACAAAATGAAAATTTAATTAAAGAGATAGCAAATTATAAATGTCTCAATAATTTGTATTTTAACCTTCTTAGTGTTCGGCAACTGATAGGGCTAGCCCAAGTTTTGGTTCTGAAAGATTTAGGAAAATAAACTAGAAAATGCTGAACCACAGTGAATATATTTTTTTTACAGATCACGCATCTCCTCCTTGTCCTTTATGTATTCCTTAAATCAAACTACAAGAATGTATTTCTTAGTTTTAAATGTTGTTCGTATTATCTTGATTGCCGCCACCTTCAACTTACTCTGTTGACAATGATGAAAATCAGTCAAACAGGTTTTTGCAAGCAAATGTAATTTTGACCATAATATGATTATAAAACAAACATGCAATGATCAGCAACAGTGATCAAACTAAATATAACGGGATTTTACAAGTACATGTAAATTTGACCATAAAATGATTATTTAACAAACATAGTATGATCAACAAGTCTAACGGGATTTTGCAAATAAACTTGCTTGGATATTAAAAAACAAAGTGTGATCTCTTTCAACCACCACACACTTGAGGAGAACAACAATTAGCTATGATACATTTCTTGGAAATTTGTACGTAACACAATATTAGTGCTGTTTTTCTTTAAGCCGGGATAACAAGCTGCGATAACAAAAACTTTAATAAAAATGTAATTTTTCGTTCAAAATAAAAAATTATTTTTTCACATTGTCGCCAACTACAATATAAATATATGTATCAAAAGAAATTTCCAAATTGTGTTGACTTTATTGGACTTAGCCTCGATAACCATAATTATGACTTACACTGGATAATTATCCTGGCTAAGTCAAAAACTTTTAACACAAAATTATTTTTTCAAAATTTGTTTTCATACACACATAGATATTGCTTTTATTTTTTATTTTGAGTGAAATTTTAACATTTTATTTAGATTTTTGTTATCGCAGCTTAGTTATCCAGTCTTAAAGAAAAACAGCCATATTGTCTTTTCCACATACGCACAAACTCAAAAAATATAAATCCGTCAGACTCTTTGATATCTGACAGTTACGTGCGATTAAAATGTAAATGAAGAATTAGATGAAGAATTGGTGTTTCAAAAAGAACATTTTTCCGGATTTTTGGTTAATTTTGAATGACCTGAAGAAAACAACTCAAAGATACGACAAAAAACATTAAAATACTGAAAACCCGTGTCGTGTTTTACTCGAATTTTGTGAACATTTTACTTATTAGTTTTTATTTAACTAATTGCAAAAAAATATATTGAAAAATAAGACAAAAATTATCCTATTCTTTTTTGTTCCCGGCGTTCTTAATTTTGAAATGTGCATGTTATTTTGAATGATTTCTGTCAAAACAGACGACAGCACTCTCTTAAATTTTATTATTCACATTTTAATCTAACGTAACTCGCTCAATTTTTGAAATGAGACGGACGGACCTTCTTATAGATTTATATTTTTTGCACAAACTTGTTTTCGATTGTAAAAACACATTAGAGGTTTTCAAATATTACTTACCCATCTGTTCCAATTTATACATTCACTGAATTTCCATCTTTTTTGATACACATGTCGCCGACAAACAGACCTTCTTCTTCCGCACTTAGAACTGAACTGAGACAAAAATATAAATTTCTCCGTAAAACTGATAATTGTATGATTGCAGATAACTTGACAATAGTATGATTGAGCTGTGACTATAGAATTGTTTGACAATTATCATATTTGTATTTTTAAGGATCACAACTGAAAACTTTTTCGTATTTGGTGGTAGCTGCAGTTAATACCTTTTCAATGGTAGCTAAATGATGAACATCGGAAGGCAATTGACGACGCTCATTTTATTAAAAAGAGTTGGAATTTTTTAATCCTTAAATGCATAGCGTACCTTATATGGTACATATTTTTAATCATGTGCTATTCTAAAGAGTGATTTTTTTGAGGTTAGGATTTTCATGCATTAGTATTTGACAGATCACGTGGGATTTCAGACATGGTGTCAAAGAGAAAGATGCTCAGTATGCTTTGACATTTCATCATGAATCGTCTTACAAACGAACAACGCTTGCAAATTATTGAATTTTATTATCAAAATGCGTGCTCTGTTAAGAAAGTTCATTGCGCGCTTCCATTTTATGGTCAGTTTAATCGACCCACTGAAGCGGCTATTCGGGCTATTGTGACTAAATTTAGCACCAAATTTACATTGTTGGACATTAAACCACCAACACGCTTACGTAGAGTGCGAACTGAAGAAAATATCGCAGCTGTATCGGCCAGTGTTAATGATGACCACCAATTTTCGATTCGTCGCCGTTCGCACCAATTGGGTCTCTGTTACTCAAAAACGTGGAAATGCCAAAATTGGACTAAGCGGATGGACCACCTAAGACGCAGCCGCGGTCAACATTTAAATGAAATTATCTTCAAAAAGTAAATGTCATGGACCAATCTAACGTTTCAAATAAAGAACCGATGAGATTTTGCAAATTTTATGCGTTTTTTTTTTTAAAAAGTTATCAAGCTCTTAAAAAATCACCCTTTATTAAGTCAAACCCAAATGAAAAACCGAATTCGTTAAATTGAAGCAGACAATATTTCCTTTCATTCAAATATTGTTACGGCGGTCTTGCAACGTGCTTTAGCTCATAATAAGCCTTCATAGTGGCCGATTGCAATTTTTGCACGCATTTTCAAAAATGGCGTTTTATATTGAAATCAAAATTGACAATACTAATTATTCTTGCGGAAATAAGTTCTTGTGAGTACGCAGAGCTTCGTTTTAGCTAATTATAATGAATCTTGAGCTAGCAGTTTATTCCAAATATGTATAGAAAGCCTAGTTTTCCACATGTGCTAAACAGCACAAATCGACCATATTAAGCCTTTCCCAGAAAAGTATGCATTTCCCAAGAAAATGAATGATGAATTCGTGTTTAGATAGCAAATTTGCATTAAAGCCTTGTCACACTGCATGCGAAATCTAGCTGAAATGACATAAGGTCGATTTTCAAACATCAAATTTATATGGGATCTGACATTTGTAAATCGACCTTATATCATTTAAGCTAGATTTCGCATGCAGTGTGACAAGACTATTAGGCACGCACTTAAGGGTTAACTCTGAAAACTCATCTCCTATATTAAATTATTTTAAATTAAGTAAGAAAACGTCTGACGGCTAAACCGACTTATGTATACCCTCACTCTCAAAGAACATATCTATGGACATTATAATAACTTAACTTAGGGCCGGATGACTTGTGTGGAAGGTACTAGAAGTTTCATGGTGACTATTTTGTGTGTGTACATCCTTCTAATCGTACATGTACGCTAGGGTTTCCATTTTCCCGTACTTTTATTTCCCGGGAAGCGGGAATTATTTTTTCGATTTCCCGGTATCCCGAGACTGGACGGGAAATCGTCAAGATACTGTTTGCTATATAAAAGCTTATTTTCCGGATAAAATATTCGAACTTTAATAAAGTAAATTTTTTTGTTTTTTTTTGGTCTAAAGTCAATATTTGATTTGAACTGGGATATTGTCCTGGCTCAAGACCATTTTGCATCTATATTTAATAGAATGCAAATTTATTTACAAATGGCATGGTGACATTTATTACTTGGCTGCAGACTACCACTATCATGATTTCCGACCTGTGAAAGTCTTCGTCAAGTGGCTTCGCAGCGATTTTTCAACAATATACCCGCCCTCTTTATGTTAATTAATAAGCTAATAATTATTATATTTCGGATTAAAAACATATGGAAATCAAGTTTTAAAGAATTTATAACAAATAACCCTCATGTGATTTGTAGAGAAACCATCCTGGTTCAAAATTAATGGGAAACATCATTCAATCCTTCTCCCTACATCATAAATCCTTTTTCCCTATAATACATACTGGCCCACAATGGCCCAAGTTTTTTTTAAATTAAGAGGTTTTTTGAAGTAAAAAAACTTTTAACAACAGACAACGCATTTTTAGACTCACCAGATAGTCTAATTTTATTGGAGAAAGTGAGCGCAATAGAGAATGATTAATAAATCTTACAGGTCCCTTTCCTGAAACGTCGAAAAAAAATATATATATATTGTGGTAGCAATATTGTTATTTTTTAATACATCTTTGTTACTTTATATTGTATGGATATTTTTTAGTTTATTAGTAAAATTGTATATAACCGATCAATAATTTCATGTTAGGTCTGCGATTTCGATGAAAATGTGTACGTAGGTTCAGTTTGAGGTTATAAGCAAGATTTAAAAAAATATTTGTTTTAAATTCAAAATCGAGAAAGTTATGTCATTTTTAAAAATGTCAATGCATGTTTTTAAAGATCTCATCTTTGGTTTTAGTATTCAAAACTGAAAAGGCTTCCTAATTTTTTTTATTATTACTTTTTTTAATTTATTTATTAATTTAAAAAAAAAAATATTTTTAATTTTTAAGAAAAATATATTTCCGATTTTTTTTAATATTTTTTTATGATAGGTATTTCTCTATATACACTATAAGTTTCAGGATGGCCACGAATCAATTTTCTGAGTTACCAAGGAACCAAAATTCCTTTTACAATTTTATAGTGAAAACGTCATGAAAAATGTGCGGGAAATAGGTAAAACTTTCTGAATTCTCGCAGGAATCCCATACAAATTTCCCCGGAAACAGAAAATGTGATCCGGGATTTCTTGAGGGAAAATCCCGGGATCCTAATGTACACGCAAAATAAAGGGATTTATGAAATTCGCACTTTTAAGAGGGAAATGTGGAAAATATGGAAAAACGATAAGATTGGTACCGACCAAAAATGGCTGCAGCTAGGATCATAAAATTCGGTGTGATTCTACTTTTAGGGAAAACTGGGCGAAAGATGACGAAAATGATCATATAATGATAAATATTTGAAATTGTTTTTGTTTTGTATGGAAATATGTACATATGTCAACAAACAATTATAAGTATCGTCGAAACGATAGAAAAATTCAAAAGTTATATAATGAACCAACAACAACCGGCAATGATCCATAAGAACAGCCGTTACTCCCTGGAAAGGATACCTTCCGCTCAAGATACATTTCCTGCATATACAGATGCGGTCAAAATAATAGCAGCGCATCACAGTTTCAAATAAATTTTCTTATATTTGTTTGTGTGATAATTTTTTATAACCTCCACCTTAGGATGGGGTTATATTAATTTTGTCATCCCGTTTGTAACACCTTGAAATATTCGACGGAGATCCCATAAAGTACATCGAGGTTTAAAATAACCGGCCCATCGGTTTTTCTTCTTCCACTGTCCCCGGTTAAACTGGGTTTTTCGTCTGATTCCAGCGTTTCTCACAAGTAAAAATTATTTATATATTTAAAACAAGTAAAAACGGCGTTAAGTTCGACCGGCGGAACTTTATATACCCTCCACCATGATTTGGATTCCACAGAGGCTGTTGATTTTCGTAGAAGTGCAGTAAGATTACAGGAAAATGTTTTTTGTTTTAATATAGCCAAACCAAAACAAACAAAAATGTCGAAAAAATATAAATATAAAATATAAATAAATATAAAATTTTAATTATTTTAAAACATGCTTATAAGGCAAGGCTACTAATATGTTTATACTATATATATCGAAATTATACAGCAAGTCAAGTCAAAAAGTAAAGCTTAACTATTGGGGGATAGTGGGTGTATTTTCAGCAACAGCCGTTGTTGGTTGTATTTCCCATCCTATTTTAATTCCTAAAGTACAAAGTTGGAAAATCCATTTTCTCTCACGTACACAGTGCAAGATAACCTATCGTCATGATTCTATCCATTTATTGCCGTAAAAGTACGAATGTGGAAAAATCTCACCGAATTTCATCATTCAAGCTGTAGCCGTTCAGTTTGTACCATATTTATACCTCGAAAGTACGAATTTGGAAAAACCTATTTATTTTTCGTGTCTACGCAGTCAGATGAATGTATACTCTGAATTTCATGATTCTAGCTGCGGCCATTTGATTGGTAACATTTTTATCCCCTTTTACCCCTTAAAAGTAAAAATTTCGAAAAATCCTTTTATTTTACGTGTCTACGCAATCAGTGAAATATATATGTACACCGAATTTCATTATTCTAGGTGCAGCCATTTGGTTGGTACCATTTTTATCCCTATATTCCCATTTTACCCTTAAAAGTACGAATTTGGAAAACAGAATTTTATATCTTGTATTTACTCAATTAGAGGAAAGTGCACACCGAGTTTCGTGTTTCCAGCTGCTGTCGTTTGATATGTACCATTTTTAACCCTTTTTTTCACCCCCTACAAATAAGAATCACTTTATTGAGCACATTTTTGCTATAAGGGGAATTCGCATACCAAATATAAACAAACATGTTCTAAAATCATACTGGAAATATTAGGGGTAGGGGGGCCAAGTCGATATTTCAAGGTGTTACAACGAAATGACAGAGTAAGTATACCCCCATCCTAGAAGTGGAGTGTCTGTATAGTGAGACATTGAAAGTTTATTTGATATATCAAAGTTAGTTATAAAAGTTAGAACATTTTTGAGCACAACTTTTGATAGAATTCACCTCGGAACTATATTTTGACAGATGTCTCCTTTTGAATGTTAGAACACTCCTCCTATGCTGTTAGAGCTCTCACCAAAAATCATCTCTACCCAACATCTTTCCAACATCGTAAACTTAAAGTAATTGGCAGAAGTGCAATTTTCATTAGAAGAAAAAAAAGGAAAGAATTATAAAGAATATTTCTATTTTTTCTTAGCACTGTTACTTATGGACTGGTATTATTTTTGACATAAATGGTTCCGCTGCTTTTTTCATTCATACTTCGGAATAAAACACTTACGACAACTTCATTTCTCGTTTCTCTTAGAACAGGCAGCGTTTTTTTTGGATAACGCTTTTGAGAATGCGCCATTCCAGATTAGGCTGAGGAACAAGAAACCCTCTTGAACCCCCTTGAATAAAAATATGGCCACGGAATGAATGGCCGAGAGAGATTATAAATATAGTCCGCTTATGGTACCCACAGTCGCCTCCATATTTTAGGAACACAATACAAACAGCACCTATTAAAAATTTGTTTCTCCTCTTCATATTCATCTATTGTTATTATCAATTTATCTATTTATTTATTAATATTTTAACAATTATATTTTCACTTACAGAGTTAAGGTGCAGACAAACCCGAACACATCGTTCCCCTGGGATGAAACAAACAAGACCGAAGATGAGAAGCTGACCGCATGGATGGTGTCCGATAACGTCAAACTGAAGTACGCCAACAATGTTTAGAGAGCTCAACTCCCGCTACCGTGGATTGTTGTTATCTGGTGATCATCAGGAGACAGGGTGACCAGCCTCATGTACACATCCAGAGCGAAGTGCATTGAGCTGCAAGGACGTCGTCTTCGTACCTGAAAACTAAAATAGAACTAAATTAAAACCCCACGGATGGATGGATGAGTGGATGTTCCTGATGATGACATTGGTCACAATGATGATGATGACGGAAAAACTAGCCTTTAGTATATTTAGATAACGAATAAGTGTTGCTGTGATACAATTAAGTTAAAACATTCGAAATAATTTATGATGGGTGTACATTTATTGTAAGAGAAGAGAAGTTGGTTGAAGAGAGGACGAAACGAAACGAAACGAAATGCAAACATTGTTTATTTATGTGGTATATGAAATGTAAATAAACATTTTATTGTTAAAGTTCGAAAATTCGAAATTATTATGAATATCTATGAGTGTTGTGATTGCAATGGTAAATCGTAAATCTCTAGTTTAACGGCGATGGGCAGGTGCTGGCCACTCTTCGACGACGGGTGCAGCAGCATGAACGCCGACCAGTTCGCGGCGCACTTGGGCCGAGAAGCCCAACAAAGGATCCGAGCTGTAGTCGACAACACGACGCTGGCCGTCGGGTTCAATCAGCGAATAGCGGCCGGTCACATACTCCCCACGACGATGTTCAAACTGATCCTTTATGTCTCCGGTATGGGCATCATGTACGGCATACTGAAATTCATAGTGGGGAGGACTGTCGCCACTAATCTCGATAGCGGGATGTCCAATAAGGCCGCCGCTGACCACCGAGCACACAGCCAACACAAATGAAATGCACTGAAAGAACACAACAAAGGAATCCATTAAATCCAGGAATTACCACAACCTCTGCGACTCGCTCACAATTAGTTTCATTGTTATACTTTGGAGGAGAATGAACCCGGAGATGTGATGATCGCTGTTAGTAAAACGAATGCAAGAAGTAGAATGTCATCTGTTGGCCGATGCACTGTCTTTTATACCAAGACGTTCGCTCGCTCGTTCATGTCTGCAGCCCAATTATGCAATTGTCATCATTTTAACTGACTTCAAAGAGGAAATGATATACAATATCAAGCGATGGCTTTCGGTTACAGACGTAGACGTTGGGTACTGGGTGCTGAGTGTTGGGTCTCCTCCGGCTTGAAATGGTGGTTAAAGTGTAATGATGCGTACAAACGTACATGTCTACCTGCCTGCACTAGAGGTCTGTCTACACATTCATGCGCATGCGTATGTTGCGGCCCTTCACATGCTTGCTAATGTTCATCACTTGTCTAGTGACTCACATATGTTCAGCGACAGACTCTTCTTAAATTTCCAAAGCTGGCGCATTGCGGTGGCGGTGTTGCAGTTTTCCATTTTCCCATTGACACATTGACAAAAACAAAAAAACGTCCAATCAGGTTTCATCTCAAACAATTGCAAGAACAAATACATAACTGTTGTCCTTAGCCGGATGGCAGGACGACAGTGTTATAGCAAAGGGTTTCTCCGAGAATAATCTCTAATAATGGTGTGTCTAAAACACACCAACTATTTGGACAAAATGCGAGATAATAGGTTTTACACACTCTGGTTTGTAGCAACACCAGCGCCATTTAGCGTCAATTTTGTATGAATCAAGTAAGTAAGTTTCAGTCGGTTAAACCGACCTTCACTCTCAGAGAACATGTGTATGGAATGACTTAAATTTTACTTAGTACCGGATTATGTATGTGGGAGGTACTGGCAGTTTGTGGCAATTGGACCCAGCTTCCACATTCGTAAATAATTGTAAAAGCATGACCAAATATGAAGTCATAATGGATTTCAGGCACCGGTATAGGAGTTGTAAAGGATTTAATTTTACATAGGGAAGATACAATTGTTTGGGATATACTAGGTTTAATGCGGTTATCAAAACATTTTCAAATATCAAATTGCAAACTGATTTTGACTACCCGTATAGAAGTTATATCGGTTTTATTTTAAACAAGGCTTATGCCAATTTGTGTGTGAGGTACTAGAAGGGGTGTGGCAAGTTCAAGCTTATCGAACGTCCATAAGAGCATTGTCAAATTTCAGAGTATTCCAACCATCCGTATATAAGTTATAACAGCTTTAATTTTAGGTAGGTTGGGGTGAATTGTGTGGGACGTACCGGAAGGGGCGTGTCAAAACCCGCCATATCTTGCACGCTTAAAGTGCTTCTAAAAAATTTATCATATACCAAAATATAGCTAATTCCGACTATCCGTGTGGAAGTTTCATTAATTTTTATTTAACACTAGCTGACCCGACGGAAACTTTCCTGTCCATATTTTAAAAACTTTAATTGTGATTGTAGTCTGAAGTTTTTGATAAGTTATTTCAAACGTTTAAACAAAATCGAAATGAGATCATCATCATCATCAGCATCAAGGGTTCGGGTTCAATTCGGATTGCGCCAATGGAAAAATTAACATGCGTGATGAATTCAGTATACTGCTGGAAATGTGTGTACGTTCGCTCGCCTAGATCTGGAACAATGTTTAGTACAACCTTTCGGATCAGTTCGTTTTTAATGCAGTGATTTTCCATTGGCCCATTTCCTGCAATTTTTGAATGTAATAGTGCAGATTGTTCGATCTGCAACTTTTTTCGCTTAAACGAACTTAATGTGAATGTCGTGACGTGTTTCCAGTGGCAGTGTTTGGTAAAAATCATTGCATCACCTAACCGGCTTTGATTGTTACAACGTTCGGTCTAATGCCTTCAACGACTTTTCGTGAGAAATCGTACATTCATTCCATAGACGAATTTTTACTGCTGCAGAACCTTAGCCTTTGCAAATTTCTTCGAAAGGTTGCACGTTGGATCTTCGTTAATTTGCATATTCAAGGGCAAATTGGATGTTGGATGAACTGCTCCACCTCTCTTTCAACGAAGTGCAACTGTAATTTAACTCTGTAAGAGAGTCGTTGTCAAAATCAAAATCTATACGATCAATGAAGTATGTGTCATGCAAAATGATCGTTTTGACTTTTTTTGAGAAAATTGGTCAAAAGTGACGCCTGACGATTTTTAATTCACACCCCATAAGATGTTGGCGATTTTCTGGAAACTGTAGTTTTGCTCTTGGAAATGAAAATATTAAAAGAGGATTGATGTAAAAGAATAGTCAGGACATAATGTTCAGTTTTTTTACCGAGATCATCTTATCATCAGACTTCTGAAAACACATTTCTTCAATGGTGATGTCTGCTAAAAAATGGACATCCCAACGATAACATTTTTGGATAGAAAGGGTTGTCCAAACCTACCGTAGCATTTATCTAGGGTTTGGGGTCCGGGAATTTCCGAATCGCTTTTCCCTGGAATTCCCGAAACAATTTGGACGGGAATTCCCGGGGAAAAATTTTAAATTTCCCGGGAACACGGGAAATATTAAAAAATATTTTATTGATTATTTTGAGCACTAATTTAGTTATACTATGTCTATGAAAGGAAAATTGCGAAAAACAGATAGGCGAATACACACTTTTTGCGAAGATATTTGCAAGATTTTTATCGTGAAACAAAAACATCATACTGACAATATTTTCTTCTGACATTAAATTTCTTGTTTTCCCAAAAAATCGACGAAATAAAAGGTGAAATTCTTCTCAAAGAAGAATTTACTTTACATGTGAAACCAGTAGGTAATGGTCTAAAAATAGGGATGAAATTTAAAATGGTCCACTTGGGAACTTTCAAGAGAAATCTAATATGAATATAAATATTTAAATGACCATTTGTGAGAACTAAGGACTGCACTATTTCAATGTATTTCATTTTTATGAATTTATTTAATTAATATTAACATTTTTATAATGTTTCTATTGCTTCTACAGTTTAGAATATTTTTCCTAGTTCGTTATTAATTTGTAAAATGACAGTATTTTAACCCTAAATTTTAAACCCTAATGTTATTTTCATTTATTAATTTTCTTTTCAATTATTTTCGAAATAACTACTGCAATAAAAAAATATTTATTATACCCTCCACCTCCAGGATGGGGGTATACTAACTTTATCATTCCGTTTGTAACACCTTGAAATATCGACCTGAGACCCTATAAAGTATATATATTCTTAAGAATAATATTCTAAAACGATCTAGACATGTCCGTCCGTCCGTCCGTTTGATGAAAGCAAGCTAGCATCTAAACGAAAGGAGCTATGACCTCCAATTTTTTCAGAAATGCGTCTTATAGTCGTAGATCGGTTGGGATTGTAACAGGGCGAAATCGGTCCAGAGGGAAACATTTTTCCCTCACAAGGACTGAAAATACCCATAATAACCCCTAATATTTTCGAGTAAATGGCCGCAATTAGAATCGTGGGGTTCGGTGTATACATTCTTTGACTGCATAGACACACAAAATAAGAAGATTTTTTGAATATTCGTACTCTTTTACTTTTACGGCAAAAATTGGTTTAATCATGAAGTAAGCTATGTACATTTAAAATAGAAAATATAACCAACCTCCTACTCTGTAGAGTGAGGGTTTAAAAACCAGTTATTATATGGGATGTATGAATGAGGTGGGCATTAGGGCGTACCTCAAAAAAAAAGTTCGCCGTACACCTTCGAATATGAAGTATTATTGAAAGGCAGTTTCAAAAATTTTTTTTTTATTTTTTTATGCCGAACGTAGGGGTCGCGCTTTCACATTTTTCTATATAACTTCTGCATTTATAAACGGATTTTAAAGTGTGATACATCGATGTTTTTGTCTCGACGAGGCCGATTTTTTTGTTTTTGAAGTCATTGAGCTCAAGCACCCCCTTCTGGTACTTACCCATCATATCTCAGTTGCTACTACCCTAATGTACCACTTTAATATCAGAAAATTAAAGCTCGCATAAAATCATGAATCTTGCTTGAGCTCAATGACTTCAAAGACAAAAAAATCGGCCTCGTCGAGACAAAAACATCGATGTATCACACTTTAAAATCCGTTTATAAATGCAGAAGTTATATAGAAAAATGTAAAAGCGCGACCCCTACGTTCGGCATAAAAAAATAAAAAAAATTTTTTTGAAACTACCTTTCAATAATACTTCATATTCGAAGGTGTACGGCGAACTTTTTTTTTTACTTGTAACCTGGTACGCTCTAGTGGGCATGGCCGATTTTGATGATAATTTTCGAACTTTTTCGTTTTAGGATCTGCAAAATTTCAAGACATTCGGATCGAAACAAAATTTTCATATGAGTTATATGGGCGGTATTGATATGATCGATATTGAAGAAACTTCATATTTTTTCTTGTCAAGTCTCAACACTTGACGAGCACGGCTTATATTTCTTTTGTTTCAAAGAATTCGACCAAAACAAAAATAAATTATGAATGATCATTCTACGTTGTGAACAAGCTTCTTACTTAAATTGATGAAAACATCATAATTTGACTCTGTTCAAGTACGTTTGTAGTTCAAATGAGTAAATAAAACTAATTTTAGGGGATGTTTCCGGATGACTACTTAAATACTACTACACGATCTAGGAGGGATATTCTTCTTTTATGTGTGCATGAAAACTAATTTTTTATAATAATAATATAATAATTTTATTTTAAGATATCGGACTTAGCATGGATAATTATCCAGTGTAAGTCAAATTTTTGGTTATCCAGACTAAGTCCACAAAATATTCTTTTGGATTTTTTTTTTGATGCAATTATTTATATTGTATTTGGCGACAATGTGAAAAAATATTTTCTTATTTTTGCAAAAAATTAAATTTTTATTAATGCGGCTTGTTACCCAAGCTTAAAGAAAAACAGCCCTAATATTATAACACTGTACTCCTGTTCTTTTCAGTACACTGAAAACGGTTTTAAGTTGTATGTGTAAATACTACAGTTAAAGAAATCACTACCATTAACGAATGTTCCTACAACGATTTGAAACATTAGGGGTGTTTACACATGAATATGTTTTGTATTTTTTATTCATTTAATAAATAAATTTTTAAAATTTTGGTAAATTAATAACAATGCAAAAATAACTTGGCAGCGGCTGTAGCCCTTAGTTGCGAAATTATAAAACCTGATGAACCAACTTTAATTAAATCCAACCTTTTTCACGTTCACTTTGAAAACTCCTTTTTATAGCCTCCACCTCCAGGATGGGGGTATACTAACTTTGTCATTCCCTTTTGTAACACCTTGAAATATCGACCTGAGACCCTATAAAGTATATATATTCTTGATCGTCATAAAATTCTAAGACGATCTAGCCATGTCCGTCCGTCCGTCCGTCTGTCCGTCTGTTGAAAGCACGCTAGCATCTAAACCAAAGGAGCTAGAACGTTCAAAAATTACATAAATGCGTCTTATAGTCGTAGATCGGTTGGGATTGAAATGGGGCGCAATCGGCCCAAAGGGAAAAATTTTTCCTTCACAAGGACTAAAAATACCCATAATAATCCCTAATATTTTAGCGTATTTAAGCATGTTTTTTTTGAATATATCTGTTTATATTTGGCATGCGCATTCCCCTTATAGAAAAAACGTGCACCATAAAGTGATTCCTATTTGTAGGGGGTGAAATGGGGCAAAAAGGTATCAAAATGGTACATATTAAACGACAACAGCTAGAAACACGAAATTCGGTGTGTACATTCCTCTAATTGAGTAGATACATAATATAAAAGTATTTTTTCGTACTTTTAAGGGGAAAAATGGGAATAGAGGGATAAAAATGGTACCAACCAAACGGCTGTACCTATAATAATGAAATTCGGTGTATACATTCCTCTGATTGCATAGATAAGTAAAATACACGAATTTTTCAAAATTCGTACTTTTTGGGGTTAAAATGAAAAAAGGGGATAAAAATAGTACCAATCTAATGACCGCAGCTAGAGTCATGAAATTCGGAGTATATATTCCTCTGAGTGTGTAGACACGGAAAATAAACTGATTTTTCGAAATTCGTACTTTTTGGGGTTAAAATGAAAAAAGGGGATAAAAATAGTACCAATCAAATGACCGCAGCTAGAGTCATGAAATTCGGAGTATACATTCCTCTGACTGCGTAGACACGGAAAATAGACGAATTTTTCGAAATTAGTACTTTCAAGGGATACAATGGTACAGAGGGATAAAAATAGTACCAACTAAACGACTACAGCTAGAACGATAAAATTCTAATTGCGTAGAAACGTCAAGGGGGTAAAAATGGTACCAACCAAATGGACGCAGCTGGAATCATGGAATTCGGTGTATACATTCCTCTGACTGTATAGACACGCAAAATATATATTTTTTTTCCAAATTCGTAATTTTTCTAGGTTATTTTGCACTATGTTCGTCTGATAATGGATTTTCAAAATTTGTACTTTTGGAATTCAAATAGAATGGAAATACAATCAACTGTAGCACCCACTATCTACCAATATTTATGGCCTTGAAAATATTTTTGAAAATATAAATATAAGAATATTTATTTTTTGAATTGACGTATTGGTAGCATTAACTTATAAGTGTGGTTTGAAATAATTATAATGTTATATTTATTTATAAAATTAATTTTTCAATATTTGTATTTGTTTTGGTTTGGCTATATTAAAAAAATTATATTTTCCTGTAATATTACTGCACTTCTACGAAAACCGACAACCTCTATGGAATGCAATCCATGGTGGAGGGTATATAAAGTTCGGCCAGGCCAAACTTAACGCCGTTTTTACTTGTTTCTCTTTGTGTTGACAACGATTTTTACTTTTTCCAACACTGAAAAAATTAAGTATTAAAATAAATAAGATTTCTGTGTGACGCAGACAAATTGTATTATATTAACTTAAAATGCTGGGGGCTACCATTTTTCTGGGGGTGGCTTAGCTTACCCCAGGACCACCCGTCCTACGCCAGTGACTTATTTGTATATCGTGATGTGTCAGGTGATCGTGGCATCATTGAGTGGCACGGATTACACTGAAACTTAATACAACGAGACCAATCTTAAATTTTTATAAATATAAAGAAACCTTCGTTGCATCAACGTCGTTAATGCCAAAGGAATTAAAAATGGCGACAATACAAAAAGGAACTTTAGTTTGCGGCGAATACGCGAAGGAATGAGAATGTCTAATTTTCAATATTTTTTTAACTAGGTGCTGGCGATGTTGTCTTTGCAAGAAATTAGGATGTTTTAAATACAATAAAGCAGTGCAATGGTGTTCTCCTGAATGGTAGAACTATGGTATGCAATTCTTGATAGATGTGTCAGTTGGCACATCTCCACTTGTTACAGGTAATGTTGGACCCAGTCCAAATAAGAGAATACTGGTTGTTTGCCACGGTGGCAAATAGAATACAAATGCTTTCGACGTATATTAGACTTATAACACCGTGCGACAGTACTTTTTGGAGCTAAACAATGTCATATGCAAGTGAAGTTAGACTCGTATACAGTAGAACTTTGTACTCAGTTTTTGATTTGGTGATCTTTCAAATCGGGAGCGACATTTGTATGGGGGCTATATCTAAATCTGAACCGATCTGACCCATTTTCACCACAGGTGTTCCTAGTTTAAATATAAGATGTTTTGCCAAAGTTCAAAACAATCTGATAAAATATGTGGTTTCTAGAACGGAAAAAGTCAAATTGGGAGCAAAATTTGTATGGGAGCTATATCTAAATCTAAACCGATCTGATTAACTTTTACTACAGATGTTTCCAGTTGAATATAAGGTACTGTGCCAAATTTGAAGAATATTGGTTAAAATATGTGATCTCTAGAGCGGAAAAGGTTAAATGGAGAACAAAATTTGTATGGGAGCTATATCTAAATCTGAACCGATCTGGCCCAAATTCACCACAGATATTTCCACTTTAATTATAATATACTGTGCCAAATTTTAAGCAAATGGAGTAAAATATGTGGTTTCAAGAGTGGAAAAGTCAAATCGGGAGCGACATCTGTATGGAGCCTATATCTTAATCTGAACCGATTTCCTTTAAATCGATTCAAAAAGTGATTCTAAGTCGATCGGTATACTTAACAATGGGTCTATCTCGCTTCCTTTTGGGTGTTACCAACAAATGCACAAAGACATAATACTCTCGTCGAGTGTAATACTTCATAAACTCACTTAGCCGCTGGTGGTGGCCTCGTCGAGGAGGAGCTCCAGCTAGGAATAAGTCTGCCGCCGGTGTTAACCCAACAACAACAAGTTCATATTAAGAGTTTTGGCCACGTTATCAGAGTTACAAGGGGGCTCAAACCCCCCCCAGAGAGGTATACTTTTAAAACCTTCTAGACTTTCTGAAGCAATAAAATATAGAATTTTTAAGGTCTTTTTAAAATAACTAGTTTGAAATTGTAATTTTGCAGTAAAATCATGAAAACGCAAAAATTGCATAAAAAATCGTGGACAATTTCTTGAATTTCAGATAAAGGTTATGAAAAATACAAACAAACTAAACGAATTGTGCCAATTTCAAGATTGTGTAATGCTAATTTCGCTAATGGACACCAAATTGTACGGAACATTTTCATTTTTATTAACCGATACCACTTCTTGACATTCGACTAGAGCTATATCTTATGAACTTTTAATTGTGTACTGCAATAAAAGTTTGGAAATTTAATAACAAAATCGTTTATTAATTTTAAAAAAGTGTAGATAAGAATCACTATGATATCATAATGAAATCTAAAATATTCTTAATAAAAGCAAATAATTTGCTTGATGCTTGTAGAGCGATTAGACATTTTTATGGAGCTGTATCTAAATCTGAACCGATGTGTCCTATTTTCATCACAGATGCAACAACAACGGTTTCTCTTACTTCCAATGTTTTTGGAGTTTGCAATTATAATACAAATCCATTTCGACAAACGAAGAAAACTGTTTGATATACATAAAGTTATTTCTCTTTGTTCATTTACAACAACTGATGACATATTTATCGCAAACAAACTAATTTTTGCCACAAAAGAAACTGATAAACGGTGTTCACGTGTTTAAGATCTCGTTTCTACGAAATGCAATTTTTCTCTGCGTGTAGGTCTCTATATTAAAATCTACTTTAAAGTTGCGAAACAATAAGAAATGAGTTTTAACTTACTAATATTTTTGTTACATTTATCACTTATGTCAAATATTTTTCAGAGTTAGCATTTTTTTGTACATGTGTAACAAGTATTATTCAAAAGAGATTCATTTCATCGAATACAAAAAAAGTGTATTTGTTATTCGAATTTATACATATTTAAGATTATAAAAATGAAGAAGTCCTATATAAATTAAAAACCCCAAAACTCTTTAGACATCCTATTTAGACCCATACTTTGTCAAAAAGCATATCCAATTTTCTGCATTTATCATAGAAAAAATGCGGAACTGAAGGATTTATCGCCGAGGAATTTGATCGTTTTTGGTGTAATATTTCTTTAAAATATATATCGAGGGCTTATATTCAAAAGTGGCTATGAACCATTTTCTCGAAAATGAGTTTTTGATGCCAAACTATTCTCAGATTTGGATGTCATCTGTCATATAAATTTGGAAAAGATTTTTTTCTAAAGCCATTTTTTTAATTTTCTGATTTGGCTATCCCCTCGCACGTTAGTTTGTGACTTCATAAGTAGCTATGAACATAAAAATAATAGAAATAAAATAGTTCAACAATGGAGCAGCATATAGCCGAATGTTGAATTGAGTTCGCTACAACGATTTTGTTTAAAGAATTTTTCTAGATTTAGGGCATATCGTACTATCAAATTCCATAATTTCGCGTTAATAGCATTTTGATTCCCCAGTTATCAGGCTAAAATAGGAAAAATGGAGGCTGTAAAGTCAAAAATTGCGAAAAGTATATTTAGAAAAACCGGCGTAACTTTTTATCATATTGAGAACACCAAAATATTTTTATAGCATATGATTGCTCACTTCATTCGGAATATTTGTGTCAGAAAGTTTTCAGAATCCTGGATAGAGAAAGTTAACGTCTGTCGGACGAATGTATCAAAATATTTCTCGAAGATCCTGGCAATAAAATATGAGTGGTTTCCAAACGCTCCAGTAAAAATTTCCTAAAAAGTTGGAAAATTAACTAAGTATGAGTAAAGTTTCCTTCTTTCAAAGCCATAGTAAATAGTTCATTTACTAGAAAAAGGGTAGTAGATTTACTTAAAAACACTTCTTGTTATAACAAAAAATTCTTACAATTGAGTAAATTCAAACTTGTGTGGAAGAATATTTTCAAGGTTTTAGGTGAGAAAATAATCTGAAATTTTTTGTATGGAAAAAATTCCATTTAGGAAATTTTAACTTAAAAATGTGTTTTTTCCTAAAAGTAAGTTAATATGTTTGCTGAAATTTATGCCGAGTTCTTCATACATTTAGGTATTAATGAACTCATAAAAAACCATTTGAAATTGTTTAAAAAATTCTTGAATATTAATCTAAGAAGCAATTCTCGTTCGTTTGCAGAGACTTATTTCTTAAATGCTTTATGAATTATTCTAAACAACCACTGCAAAGGCGCTTATCTCGCCTTCGCAACAATCATGGAGTAATAGCTCAACTCCTTATGGCAGAGGTATCATGAAACTTTTGAGAAATATTTCATGTTGTCATTTTTTGTATCAGTTTTGCATACTCTGAAGCAAAACTATTTGTTTGATTTTTTAGTTAAATTGAACTTATTTTAATTTCACCTTTCTTCCTTATATAAAATAAAATTTTACTCAGTTTACGTAAAAATTTGCTCGTTTTGAGGAAAAAATTAGCAAAGTTGTATTTACTTGATTTGAGTAAACGTTTACTTAGTTTTAGGAAATTTTCAGCAAAATTTTACTAAGATTTATTAAAAATTTACTTAGTTTTAGGAAAATTTTGCTTAAATTTTGTAAAAAATTACTTTGTTTTAGGAAAAATTTACTTAGATTTAGGAAAATTTAAGCAAAATTCTACTTATATTTAGTAAAAATGTACTTGGTTTCCTAAATTTTAGTTAATTTTAACTCATTGTAGGGTTAACTTTTTATGAGTGTAGATGAACCCCCCCCCCAGGGGAAAATCCTGCGCACGGGCCTGTACACTCTTCGAGAGTATTATGTTTTTGTGCATTTGTTTGTAACACCCAATAGGAAGCGATATGTACCCATTGTTATACCGATCGACTTAGAATCGCGATAACAAAAATCTAAATAAAATGTTATAATTTCATTCAAAATAAAAAATGATATTTTAAAAATAATTTTATTTAAAAAAATAAAAAATAATTTGTGTTTAAATTTCTTTTCTTAGCCAGGATAATTATCCAGCGTAAGTCATAATTATGGTTATCGAGGCTAAGTCCAATAAAGTCAACACAATTTTTTTTTGAAAATTTCATTTGATACAAATATTTATATTGTAGTTGGCGACAATGTAAAAAAAATAATTTTTTATTTTGAGCAAAAAAATAAATTTTTTATTAAAGTTTTTGTTATTGCAGCTTCCTATCCCGGTTTAAAGAAAAACAGCCCTAATGTTATTGCACAAAGTGTGTTGAATTTTTCATGTATGTTTAAGAGTCGTTCCTGTATTTCTTGGAATAGTACTTTCTTTATCTGGACGTGTCCGCTGAACCATATACATGAGAAGAAAGGTTAAAAGGTGCACGGCATGAATGGGCTGCATAAATTATGAAAATTTCAGATTTAAAATTGTATTAATGTAAAAATTAATAAAAAAAATCGGTTTGGTCGAAATGCCAATGATCTCCGCGAAATTCCACAGAAGTGTTTATAATTAATGTATATCTATAAATTCATAGTTAACCAAATTAAACGTAATTTGTAAAATTTTATGAATATATGTTATGATACTGCTACATGTTCCACAATGGGCCAAATGCCAATTTTTGAATTAACGCATTTTTAAAAATTAATAATGGCTGCATTTTAAAATTGGAGCCAGGTGGCAACTGATTATCCATCAGGATAACTACCATCCCACTGTAAGTGGCAGTAGGTTGAGAAGCTAATTTTTTTCTAAACAATTTTTGTAAGTAGCATAAAATATGTACGAAATTTAAAATGTCTACCTGTTCCTAAGGTATTTTTCATAAAAAAATCGACTAACATTCCACTGTAAGTGGGCGTGGCAACTTAAAATGTTTACAGACGACTTTGGTAAGCACCATAACTACATGTACGAAATTTCAAAGACCTTCTGCCTCAACGTGCATTGGTTAACTTGCGATGTTATGAGGCCCAATTTTAATGATAATAATAAAGCATTTTGTTTACTGATTTGTGTAATTTTATTAGTTTTAAATATATTTTAATAACTTCATTAGAACTGTTTGATTGATATAATTATGGAACAATTTATTGTAATTCTTCTCATACTCCCACTATATTGGTACCAAATGAAAGATGTTACTACGGGCAATCTAAATAAGTTTGTGTTTTTGTGGTAAAGTGGAACAATAGACTCGAAAAAATATCCGATATGTTTTAGAATTTAGCCCAAATTTCGCTACATTCCGCATTTTTGATTTAAAAGAAAATTATTTTTTTGTTTTTTCTTTTTCGTTTTTTGACACATTTGTATTTGTTAATAATGCGCAGAAAACAATTTTCGTATTACAGATCTTCTCCTTTTTCAGATTTCGAAAATTGAAAAAACTTAAGTTATTTTTTTCCAACTCTGACGCATATGCTCTCAAATTTGTTTTATTAGCTTTATTGTGACGCCAAAACTGCGTTTGTGTTTGTAATAATTGTTTTACATTACCTTGGGCTTTTTTCCTTTAAAAAAACTGAAGAATAAAATACATATTTAGAAAGGTTGATGGGTTCCGTTTCTGCAGGAAACGTTTGCCTGCACGAAATTGCACCCTTGGGAGGTAGGAGACATTTAGTGCAAAAAATCATTTAGTTAATTACAGATTTTTTTTCTCAATAACTTTTGAAAGGTAAAAATATGAGCAAATTTCCTCTATTAATAATTTTATGACAATCGGAGTTCAAAGTCATACATTTTTGCAGAAATGGTATTTTTGTAAATACAGGGTGCGGCTAAAGTAACTAATGATTTTTTAAGAGCTTGATAACTTTTTTTTTAAAAAAAAAAACGCATAAAATTTGCAAAATCTCATCGGTTCTTTATTTGAAACGTTAGATTGGTCCATGACATTTACTTTTTGAAGATAATTTCATTTAAATGTTGACCGCGGCTGCGTCTTAGGTGGTCCATTTGGAAAGTCCAATTTTGGGCAACTTTTTCGAGCATTTCGGCCGGAATAGCCCGAATTTCTTCGGAAATGTTGTCTTCCAAAGCTGGAATAGTTGCTGGCTTATTTCTGTAGACTTTAGACTTGACGTAGCCCCACAAAAAATAGTCTAAAGGCGTCAAATCGCATGATCTTGGTGGCCAACTTACCGGTCCATTTCTTGAGATGAATTGTTCTCCGAAGTTTTCCCTCAAAATGGCCATAGAATCGCGAGCTGTGTGGCATGTAGCGCCATCTTGTTGAAACCACATGTCAACCAAGTTCAGTTCTTCCATTTTGGGCAAAAAAAAGTTGGATATCATCTCACGGTAGCGCTCACCATTCACAGTTACGTTACGATTCGCATCATCTTTGAAGAAGTACGGTCCAATGATGACACCAGCCCATAAACCGCACCAAACTGTGACTTTTTCTGGATGCATTGGTAGCTCTTGCAATGCTTCTGGCTGATATTCACTCCAAAATCGACAATTCTGCCTATTTACGTACCCATTGAGCCAAAAATGAGCTTCGTCGCTGAACACAATTTCTTTCTTTCTGAACTTTCTTAACAGAGCACGCATTTTGATAATAAAATTCAATGATTTGCAAGCGTTGCTCGTTAGTAAGTCTATTCATGATGAAATGTCAAAGCATACTGAGCATCTTTCTCTTTGACACCATGTCTGAAATCCCACGTGATCTGTCAAATACTAATGCATGAAAATCCTAACCTCAAAAAAAATCACTCTTTATATGATTTGTTTTTTAAATAACTATTGAATGGAATGAAAAAAAAAACAAAAAAAAATATGATAAAAAGAAAGCTTATTTTATGTTATTTTTTTACATTGATTATAAAAATAATATCAGTTAAATGAGAACCGTTTTCTCTAACGCAAAAATGTGCTCTTTTTATGGCATTTTCCATAACTTTGTTGAGTGTTTCTTGTGGTATACGATCAATTTCTTCTTGAATGTTGTCCTTTAGTTGTAAAGATTTCTGAAGAAGATTTTTGGGATTTTGGGATCCCCAAAATCTTTTGTTTTGTTTATTTACGAAACCGTACAAGTGAAAATGCGCTTCGTCGGTCATCATTAAATTTGACAAAAAATTTTCATTTTGATCAACGAGATTTAAAAGTGCTCTAGCAAATTCCAAATGCAATTGCGCAATTGTATAGCGTTCCATTTTTAAATATTCTCCCAAGTTTAATTTCTGAAATAGGAAAAAAGAAAAAGTTAAATACTCGCAAGCAAAGAATTTACAATTGTTTTACATCATATAGTAACTTTAGCCGCACCCGTTATTTGCTATATTTGGCACAAACACTTGTTTTGAAATAATACAGCTAAGAAACCACAAATGTAAATTTGAGAGCGAAATGTCTTAAATTGTGTTAGAAATAGAAAGCAATAAATGTCACCATGCCATTTGTAAATAAATTTGATTTCTATAAAATATAGATGCAAAGTGGTCTTGAGCCAGGAGAATGCCCAGTTTAAATCAAATAGTTCGACAAAGTCGATAAAAGCATAAAAGCCATAATAATAGGTGAGAACATGTCAATAGCATACTAATTAAATGAAACATTACAACGAATATTTTGACAACAAAATTGGACAATCGTTTCTGTAACACTTATGATGACGTTTACATTATTGATTTCTGTAACCCCATGGGAATGGGTCAATTCAAAAAAATCGCGCACACAACCTGCTATATACACACATTTCATCGGACGATCACAACAAGCAGAAAATGTGTATTTGCCACAAAAAAATAATTTAATTTTTTGGCAACAAGCGTTAAAGGTTCAGTCACAATTAGAATTTGTAGGTCATGAAGTGCGTGATAACAATACGAAAATTGATTAAATTGACAATATTGAAAGTGAAAGAGGATATATATAATAATTAGTAGCAAAAGACAACTGCAGAGCCTAATAAAAAAGAGAAATATTTGGAAAAATTATTAAATGTTAGTCCAGAAGTACAACTAATTGAAAAGAGGGCAGATGTAGGAAATGAATGTTTGCAAGAGTTATTTGTTGTAGGAATGTAAGAAGAACAAAATACAGATGAATTGTTGAATACGTTGAAGAATATAGTGTAAATTTCGCCGTTAGTGACACGAAATAAAATGTCGGTATTAATGAAAAGCTGTCAGTCTGGTACTGGACCCACAAGCCAACTCGAAAATGTGCAGAGGATTTAAATAGTATTCTTAGGGAAGATAATATAAACATAATGCATTCAACAGTATTTTCTATGCTGTCGACATTGCATAGAAATTCAAATTTTTCCTTGAAAGTAGTAAAAGCTTTGAACGTGATTGTAGTTCAATTTTCCTCAAACCATGTAAATATTTACTCAAACTGAGGAATGTTGCAGTAAGTTTTTCCTCGAATCAAGTACATTTTTACTAAATCTAAGTGAAATTTCGCTGAAATTTTCCTAAATCTAAGTAAATTTTTCCTCAAACCAAGTAAATATTTACTTAATCTGGGTAAAATTTTGCTGATTTTGTCCGCTAAACAAGTACATTTTTACTTAAACTGAAGACAATTTTACATGATACAATGAAGAAAAGTGAACTTTAAATAAGGTCAATTTAACTACAAATGACTGCTTCAGAGTATGCAAAACTAATACAAAAAATGGCCACATGAAATATTTCTCAAATGTTTTATGATAAATAAATAAATAGTTGAGCTATTACTCCATGATTGCAGTGGTTGTTTAGAAGTATTGAACAGATTTCCATCAGGATGATGGCACAATTTATTAAAACAACACAAATTTGGTTTTTTAATATTTTATTTTGAGCAAGTGTGTTGCTGCATTTAATGTACACAAAAACTACTGATTTGAAGTCATAAAATAACTGGTAACGCCATCTGTATTTGGATGTTACTGCATTGCCATACGCACATCAGGTGATGTCGATCATGTGGTCGATTTCCAATCTGCCAGCATCAGCTGATGTCGATCATCGACAACAGTATTTAGGAACCTTCAACAGTATTTAGGAAATAAGTATCTGCAAACGAACGCGAATTTCTTCTTAGATTAATATTCAAGAAATTCCTAAATAATTTCAAGTGATTTTTTATATATTCATTTTCATGTGAGTTTACTCTAATGTAAGAATTTTTTATTAGATCCAAAGAAATGTTTTTAAGTAAAATTACTACCCTATTTCTAGTACATGAGCTATTTCCTATGGCTTTGAAAAATGGAAACTTTACTCATACTTAGTAAATGTTCCTACTTTTAAGGAAATCATTACTAGACTGTAGTAAAATTGTTGAACTAAATTGTAGTGTGGATTTTACTCTAATTTAAAAGCTCTAATATTGAAGAACCAATATGTTTCATAATACAGCCGTTAGCTTGGTACCACTTCTACTCCTTTTTCCATTTCGATCCTAATGTACGAATTTAGATAAATTCGTACATCTAATTTTCCGCGTCTACGCAGTCAGACGAGTGCAGATACTGAATAGCTTAAATCTAGCTTTAGCCGCTTGATTGGTGCCAAATTTAATCTCATTTAGATCCTGAAGGTATGAATATTGAAAGATATATTTATTTTTCTCGTCTACGCAGTCAAAGAAAATCACAACTTTTATTTTCTATTTGGTGCTTTTGGACTACAGAAGGAATGCACGCAACAAATTTCAAGTGCGTATAAAACAGAAATAAAGAACATGCTTAAAGAGTCTAAATATGTACCCTAAATTTCAGTCCTTGTTAGGAAAAAATGTTTCCATTTGGGCCGATTTCGCCCACTTTCAATCCCAAGCTATCTGCAACCATAAGACACATTTAGAGAAAATTTGAACCTCCTCCTATGTTATTTCGTTCGGCGTCTAGCGTGGTTTCAACAGACAGACGGACGGACATGGCTAGATCGTCTTCTAATTTTACCACGACCCAGAATATACAGTGGCTCACACCTTATTCCGTGCAGTATATATTTTAATATTCAAACCATCATAACAAGAAAACTAAGTTAAATAACGACAAAGTACAAACGTGTAATTGTAGACAATAATGTTTAATTTAACATATTGTTTTTATTTATTGTAAAAAAATGGTTAAGCTGCTAAAATCTAAAAAAAACTTAAAATTACGTAAAATTCAATGTGACAGCTTATTTCGAGCACGGCACTTCAGACTTTTACTGCTTAAGAGGTAATAAACAAATGAATTATATTAGTATTTGGTATGACCGCCTTTTTGGTCCTCAACAGCTTTTAGTCTTTTTGGCATAGAATCCACTAACTTTTGGGTGGTTTCTGGACCAACTTTCTCCCACTCCTCCAGAATCGCCTTCTTTAGTCCCTCTTTACTTGATATATGGTGTTTTCGAATATTCTGCTCCAGCAATGCCCACAAATTTTCGATAACATTCATGTCTGGCGACTGTGCTGGTGGTGACATAAGATGTGGACAGTTCCATATGAGCCACGACTGTACAATGCCCGATTTATGTTTCGGGTCATTGTCCTGATAAAATCGAAAATTATCCCGTACACCAAGATTTGTAGCACTCTGTATTAAATTTTCCTTCAGGATATTGAGATACATTTCCTTATTCATATTTCCTTCTATAAACACCAAGTTTCGAACCCCGGCTGCTGACATACAGGCCCAAACCATTACACTTCCTCCGCCGTGTTTTACAGTTGGTCTTAAGTTTTCATTATTTAGTTCTGTGTTTGGCTTACGCCATACATATGTCATGCCGTCGGAGCCGAAAATGTTGAATTTCGACTCGTCTGCGAAAATGACAGTATTCCAGTAACCTGGAGTCTTAGTAATATACTCTTTCACGAAGTCAAGACGGCTCTTCTGATTTTTCTTGGAAATAAACGGTTTTTTACGGGCTACTCGACCATTGAAGTCATGGTTGTGGAGCACGCGGCGAATTGTTTGTGCACAGCATGACTTGCCCAGGTGGTTTTCAACCTCCACAGCCAGTTTTGGTGCGGATATCCTTGGATTTATCTTCACTTTGCGGACAATATAGCGCTCATCTGACTCGTTGAATATTTTATTTGGTGCCTTTCTACCTTTGTCATGTAAACGATTTTCATGGATAAAACGCTCAATGATGCCTTGAACTGTAGATGAACTCATATTCACCATGTGAGCTATTTGCCGCTGTGATTTTCCTTTTTTGAAGTGTGAAATCACCAGTTCACGCTGTTCGATAGTGGTGCGTCGTCCCATTTTTCTGAAAAACCGCGTGTTGACACTAAGGTTCGCTAGATTGTATTCAAAACTAATGTAAATTACTTAGGGACACAAATAAAAAGAGAGTAAGAAGAAGTGCCGTTAGAAAAAATAATTTTCGGCAACTGGGAGAGTGATATATACATGAAGAACCGAGTGCACGGAATAAGCTGAATTGAATTTAGCACAATTTTAAGTTTTCATTGTTTTTCGCAGCTTAACAAATAATTTTATAATAAATAACAACTGTATGTTAAATTAAATATTATTATCTACAATTCTACGTTTATACTTTGTCGTTATTTCATTTAGATTTGATGTTATGATGGTTTGAATATTAAATCATGGACTGCACGGAATAAGGTGTGAACCACTGTATATACTTTATGGAGTCTCCGATGAATATTTCAAGGTGTTACAAACGAAACGACAAAGTGAATATACCCCCATCCTTAGGTGGAAGGTATAAAAAGCACAATTTTTCAATTCAAGGTGCCTATAAAAGCTGAAATAGAAGCTATTGCTGGATGATTGTATCTTCATATCAGTATAAGCTACCAACTTCTTAATATCGGTAAAGCTATTCATCTGTCAGATAAACTCAACGTAGATTTAAATATCGATGGACTACCCCTATATAGGAGTTCCAGAGCGCGATTATGGCAAATTTTACCGGTTGGTATTTTTTAGGAAAGAGCCAACCAAAGAATTGCGAAGAATATTTATTTAAATTTGTATCAGAGCTGTCACAAGACGTAGAAAGTTGTAAAGATTTTTAAGGCAGAAATATTAAAATTTCTATAAGAGCTGTAATTTGTGATGCTCCAGCAAGGGCGTTTATCTAGAATGTAAAACAGATGACATCCCTTACAAACAAGAGCTGTTATTATTCCCACAAAAGAACATTGGCGTTTAGCTGTATTTGTTTACAAGTGTCCATGATTGTGGAATTTTCTACAGAAACTACTATTTTTTAAAATTCAACTATCCTGACTGTATTATTAGAATATTAGAATACATTAAAGCGGGACAACATTTATGACAAATAAAAAGCCTATTGTTTTACTACGCAAGTTAACAAAAAATTATCTTCTTTTTCAGTTATTTCAACGCCATCAAACATATATGTATCTTTTTAATTTTAACAATTATTGTTAAATAACGCTAAAATCTATTTAATTGCTAATAAGTTATCTAGAGGATAATTTAGCCTTATTATATTAATTTACAACGGAATTCTTGCCACAAAGTCACGTAAACAACATTTACTGAATAAACAAAGTAGATGTTAAAATGGAAGATTCCTGCAGCCCCCAACCCCAAAAAAAAAATTAAACGTCTCGGAATGCTGAGTAACAATGATTTTTATTCTATGTAGCGTATTTCGTATATCAAAATGTATAAACAATTTGTTGTTGCTTTTACGTCGTAATAGTCCTCTTCACGAATACTCTAATCTATATATATAAAAGAGAGTGGCGTTAGTTACTACGCTTATAACTCAGGATATAGTAGAAGCGTTCGGGTGTCCCAGCAGGTCGTTCATCCGCTCTGATCAAGAGTTTATAGTCATCACTTGGCAGTCGATTCAATTTTCATAAAGTAGCTCCTGCAGATCTCGAAGAATTCCTCTTTATATTGCCGTTTTGATTGTTTGGCTGATCAAGTTGATTTTCCGAATTGCCCATGGAGTATATTTGGAAAAATTTATGTTGGTCGAATTCAAGCGGTTGCAATTATCCAATTGTGAATTTGGCCTTGGATCTGTGAATTCAATGACTTTTGTGCATGAAAAGGAAATGATGTGTTACATTATTACTTTGAATATCGGATTGAATCCACATTCGTCAATAATATCTGCTCCAAAGAAGTCATTTGAAAGCAACCGTTATATTTCTGTATGTTCGATAGAAAATGAAGTGATTCTGGCCTTTCACCATGAAGCAAATAATGCAATGGCTCTGGTGCTAAAGGCAATGGTGGTAATTTAACCTTGCCACTGAGACAACACAGTCCAGGCGATTCTCCAGGAACTTCAAACATAAACGTCTTCTATCATTAAGATGTCGTCGTAAAATCACTCAATACAAACGTGGATATTTCGGAAATTTTCTTGGGTATTCTTCTTGTTTGACCGGATACCAATCCGAATTGGTGCGAATCAGCGAAATCGGTCCATGCGTTCTTGAGTTATAAGAGTAGTAACTAACGCCACTCTCTTCTAAAGGGTGATTTATTAAGAGCTTGATAACTTTTTTTTTAAAAAAAACGCATAAAATTTGCAAAATCTCATCGGTTCTTTATTTGAAACGTTAGATTGGTCCATGACATTTACTTTTTGAAGATAATTTCATTTAAATGTTGACCGCGGCTGCGTCTTAGGTGGTCCATCCGCTTAGTCCAATTTTGGCATTTCCACGTTTTTGAGTAACAGAGACCCAATTGGTGCGAACGGCGACGAATCGAAAATTGGTGGTCATCATTAACACTGGCCGATACAGCTGCGATATTTTCTTCAGTTCGCACTCTACGTAAGCGTGTTGGTGGTTTAATGTCCAACAATGTAAATTTGGTGCGAAATTTAGTCACAATAGCCCGAATAGCCGCTTCAGTGGGTCGATTAAACTGACCATAAAATGGAAGCGCGCAATGAACTTTCTTAACAGAGCACGCATTTTGATAATAAAATTCAATAATTTGCAAGCGTTGTTCGTTTGTAAGACGATTCATGATGAAATGTCAAAGCATACCGAGCATCTTTCTCTTTGACACCATGTCTGAAATCCCACGTGATCTGTCAAATACTAATGCATGAAAATCCTAACCTCAAAAAAATCACTCTTTATATATATAGATGTATGATTTAATTTAAAAGCAAAGATTTACAGAAACGACCAAACAAAGTTGTAAAGGTTTTAATTTTTCCTGAGATAGGAACAATTGTGTGGGAGGTAGGTACTAGAAGAAATTTATTTGAAATTTATCATCCTTCCATGTGATTTGAAATATGTATCAGCTTTTTATAATTCCATTTATTTTTATAACGAATTTGACCTGCCTATTTAGCTCAAATACATACATTTATAACGAAAATGTACATATGGACATCTCCCTGTGGCCAGGACGCGACATTCACACGCTTTAAACTACGCCAAAAACAAGATAGAAATAGAAAAAGTCGATCTAAATTGTTAGTGTTCTAAAGCGTACATACATACAAACATTTTAAAAATAAATAAATAAATTATAAACAATTATACAATGAAACGGACGCAACTAAAAATAGAAGTCCCTCTCTAGGTAAGGAATCAACATATGATGTTAAAACAACTAAGTAAGTTTCAGTCGTTAAGTGACTTAAATTTTGGTTAGCGCCGGATTATTCGTGTGAGACGAACTAGAAGCTTTGTGGCAAATAGACCACGATCAAATATTTATTTGACCATATTTTTATTGAGTAGTTTATTTAGTCATGTTAGAAAGTATTATATATTCATTTTATAATTTGAAAAGTTGAAATAAATAAACCAAGTCAAATATGAAGTTAAAACTTATAAAGGATTTAATTTTACCAATTATGTACAAAAAGGTCGTGGCTAAAAACATTTTCAAATATCAATCGGTTTTATTTTAACCAAAGCTTATGTGCGAGGTACCAGAAGGGGTGTGTCAATATCGCCCCCACAAAAACATTGGCAAATATCACATTTCAAAATATACGACGACACTCCTATCTTACCAATAAATCTCGCGTGGATGATAAAAATAAACGGTTCCCAGAAGACAAGTCCAACGACATCCCATCTCATCCAGGAACCCACTTTTTCAGATTAGCTGTAGTGACTTTACATACTTCTTTGCCTTGTATTTTAATGTAATATATTATTTCTATGACTGACAATTGATAGCATTAATCATGTGAATTTAATTTAAAAAATTATTTGTCCGCAGTAGCCTTCTTCTTTCATATAACTCGTCTCTCGATACTTTTTACTTTCTTTTATATGGAAAAAAGTTCAAATTCTGAAACTTACAATGTTTTGGGAAATTGTTGAAAAACAATATGGCGAATTAAAATGTACTTTGAGTGAAAAAGAATGTTATTTCAGATATTTCGAATTATCTATTTTCACATTGGCCACCTAGTGGTTATGGCTGCAACTACAACTATTTTATCTATGTATTTCCATTATCTTCGATTCCAGCTACTGCACAAATGTCCGTACCATTTTGATAGAAAAAGTACTAATATTGAAGATCCAATATGTAGAATGTACAAACTTATTTTCAATGGCGTCTTACTTTCCGTGTCTGCGCAGTCGGAGGAATTTCGTGATTCTAAGCCGATTGATTAATGCCGAATTTAATCCCTACCATGCAATTTTTATCCCCATTCGCCCCATTTTACGCCAAAAAGTACAAATGTCGAAAAAAAACCTTTATGTTTCGCGTTTATACAGTCAGATGAATGTATATACCGAATTTCATGAGTTCAACTTCAGCGGTTTGGTTGGTACCATTTTTATCCCTCTTTTCCAATTGTATTCCTATATTTCGAAAAATCCTTCTATTTTACGTGTCTACGCAAAATTGTCATATCATTGGTACCATTTGTATCCCTTTTCGTCCCAAAAGTACGAATTTCAAAAAATCCCTCTATTTTGCGTATATACGCAATTGGAGGGATGTGCATTCAAAATTTTATGTTTCTAGCTATTGTCGTATCAATGGTACCATTTGTATCCCTTTTTGTCCCATTTCGTCCGCTAAAACTGTTATTTACTTTTTGATGCTTTTTGACTACAAGAGGAAGCAGGTACGCAACAAATTTCGAGTGCATATAAAGCAAAAATATTAAAAAAAAAACAAGTAAATAAGGCGATGATTTATATAGCCTCCACTATGGATTTTATTCCACAGAGGCTGTCGATTTTCGTAGAAGAGCAGTAACATTACAGGAAAATGTACATTTTTTACTGTAGGCAAACCAAAAAAATAAAATTATTGGAAAAATAATATTATAAATAAATATAAAATTTTTATTATTTCAAACCATGCTTCTAAGGCAAGGCTACCAATACTTTTATAAATATAATACAGCTATCTTCAAAAAAGCTTAAACTCTACATTTGGTTGTATTTCCATCCTATTTTACTTCCAAAAGTTCAAGTTCATGAATCGACCAATTTTTTCCGTAAAAGTAAATGAGAATTTGGAGAAAATCTTTTTATTTTGCGTGTCTATGCATTCAGAGGAATGTAAAAACCGAATTCTATGATTCTAACTGCGGCCATGTTTGGTACAATTGTTATCCCCTTTTTCCCATTTTACCCCCTTAAGAGTACGACTTTACAAAATCTCTTTATTTTACGTGGCTACGCAATTAGAGCGTTGTACTCACCGAATTTCATCGTTCTAGCTGTAGCCGTTTAGTTGGTACCATTTTTATCCCATTGTATCCCTTGAAAGTACGAATTTGAAAAATCATTTTTTTTTCGGAGGAATGTATACTCCGAATTTCATGACTCTAGCTGCTGCCATTTGGTTGGTGCTTTTTTATCCCCATTTTCCATTTTAAACCCAAAAACGGCAAAGTGGGACAAAAAGGGAAAAAATGGTACCTATCAAACGACAACAGCTAGAAACATGAAATTTGGAACGTACAAATTTTGTGTAGACACGTAAAATAGAGGGATTTTTATTCATGAAATTAGGTGAGTATAGTCCAGTTAACAATAACTTTTCCTATCAAATGGTACAGACATTAAGGATGGATCAAGAAATTGCAAATGGGGAAAATTGGGCTTGTGGGAAATTGTTTCTTCATTTCTTATTTTCGATTGTTCCGACTCGAATCTCTTCAATGGCAACTTCGATTTCGTGTTTCAACGCTTCAATTGTCTCTGGATGGTTTGCGTAACATTTATCCTTAATGGCTCCCAACAGAAAATAGTCCAAAAGGCTCAAATCACAGCTCCGAGGCGGCCAATAGACATCACAGTTTCGGCTGATTATTCGATTTTCAGAAACAGTACGTAAGTCAATTGACGTCTGCCTATGACATCGCCATGTTAAATACGTCAGTTGTCAGCGTGTAAAAGCGATTGAAGCTAGGCCAGTCCTTGTCTCCTTGTTGGGCCGACAGAACGAATGATAAGCACGAATACTGATCGGCACGAATACTGAGCCGACATAAATGAAGACAATGAAAACACAGCGCTATCGCAACATAATTTGGGCAAAGAGAGAATAGAGAATAAACGATGTACATAGGAGAGAACCACGTCTTCACAAGTCAATAAACACAAAAGAAGATTAAGACAACACAAAACTTCAATACTCCATTGCTAGGCTTTAAGATAACTTCTGTGATTTAAGTTTTTTATTCCACTGCGATATTTTTTCGATTATTATTGTTACAGTCGAACTTCCATATAGCGAATCTCAAGGGGGCCAAAAAAAAAATCGTTATATAGAAAATTCGTAATATAGAATTATTTTAATTGATTTTTCAAAAGAAAATACCTAAAAAACACCACCAAAATCAGTTAAGAAATACCATCGGACTTAATCTTGTGTAACTCGAGAAAAAGCACTGAGAGCGGTGGCACATCTATACGGTTTAGTTGTCTATGATGTGAATCTCACACACAAAAACAAATAAAAAATGAAAATATGTGTGTGTATGGTGAGAGTGAAAAATGTGTTTACCCAATAAGCACAAAGTCGGACTCGGATCCGATTTGAGTCCGACATCTCGGTTTCTCTGTTCCGATTCGGATCCGATTTGAGTCCGAGATGTCGGACTCCGTTTTCTCTGTTCCGATTCGGATTCGATTTGAGTCCGAGATGTCGGATTCCGCTTTCTCTGTTCCGATTCGGATCCGATTTGAGTCCGAGATGTCGGACTCCGCTTTCTCTGTTCCGATTCGGATCCGATTTGTGTCCGAGATGTCGGACTCCGCTTTCTCTGTTCCGATTCGGATCCGATTTGAGTCCGGGATGTCGGACTCCGCTTTCTCTGTTCCGATTCGGATCCGATTTGAGTCCGAGATGTCGGACTCCGCTTTCTCTGTTCCGATTCGGATCCGATTTGAGTTCGAGATTTCGGACGCTTTCGATTCAGGTTTGCAGTAAAAATTTGGAGTTTTATTTTTATATTTATTAATGAATTTATTTATTATTTTGAATTTATTACTTAGTATATATGTGGTGAAATAAGTAACATTTAGATGAAAAGTAATATGACATTAAAATTTAATATATTAATATGTATATGACTCACATGTAACAGACATCATATTAGTGTATAAGTGGTACAAAATACAATTCGTTTGTCAATTTTATTTTGGAAACCAGTTTTATATGTAATATGTTGTGCTCATTGGGCAAATCTTCAAACTCAATATTATTAGTCTTGAATATACAGTTTATATTAATGGTAACTGAAGAAGAAATGTCTTCGACTGATTTCAATGGATAGCCATGCACAATATAGTCCTATCAACTCGTTTGATATCAGAATTAATTTCGTTTTCGGATACGAAATCATTTGGAGATCGGATTCGAACTCATATCTATTTGGTTTCGAGAACGGGTCCGATTTCGGTTCGAGATCGGTCACGAGAACGGGAGCAATTCCCTCTTCGATATCGGACCGAGAATTGAGTCTGATTTCGAAATGATATCGGACCCGAACTCAAAACGATGTAGGAACCAACATCGAAGTGAGTTCGGATCCGATATCATTTCGAAATCGGACTCAATTCTCGGTCCGATATCGAAGAGGGAATTGCTCCCGTTCTCGTGACCGATCTCGAACCGAAATCGGACCCGTTCTCGAAACCAAATCAGAGAATTCGGATCCGATGTGCTTATTGGGTATGTAAAACTCGTTATACGGAGATCAAAAACGCATGAGCATTCGAGTTACGGGCGTAGAAAAAATTCGTAGTAAAGAAATATTCGCTATAAGGAAACTCGTTATAAGGAGATCAAACATACTGAAATTAACGAAATTGCAGTGTTCTGGAAATAAATTCGTTATATAGAGAACTTCGTTGTACGGAAGTTCGTAATAGAGAAGTTCGACTGTATTTATTTTATTATTAATTATCTGTCTAGTGAAGTCCAGAAGAAGAAGGACGTTAGTTTGTCACAATATTAAATTTATTTAAAATACAAGTAAAAATTACAATTATCGTCATAACTTCTTATTATTAATTAACGAAACAGCCAAAAGATAAACTGTCATATATTTAATCCACAACATCGTATAGGCCACATAATTTAGCAATAACTTCCTCTCTGCTGGACACGTACAGCTGATTATGTGGCCCTGTAGCTCTTGACTCCCATTTATTTATTGCTAGCTTCTTTTTTATTGGCGACTTCTTATCTTCTAGAAAAATAATTTATCAAAAAGTGTACAAGAATTAATAATAAAGTATAGAATAACTTTTTCCTCCATTTATTTTCAGCCAAGACTGAAATATATATATATATATGAAATATAACAAGAAAAAAGTTACAGGATTCATCATACACTCTGGCTTTACCAGATAAGAGGTAAATACAAAAAATATTTTTTTCGAGCAGTCAATGAAGGTTAGATATTTTTTGTTTTATAAAGCAAAGAGATTTTTTCCTTTGTATTAGATGAAATTGATCCCCGTCTACATTCACATCAATTCCTCTCATCGTATAATTGGCAGCAGCTCCCAGATTTTTTGCCGAAGCGAGGTTTCGACGTTCCATGGAATGCACAGAACCAGCTTCTCAAAACCGTTCAGCAGTTTCAGAAGAGGTTTTTGTGCCAACAATGGATTGTAATTCAAACAAACCCACAGGAAACTAAAATATATTTTTTTTTGAAAAGTTTATACTACCGGGCGTAGTAGGTACACACACAGCAAAAACGCTATGATAGTAAGTGCATCTTACATATACTTAAACATTTAATTTAATATTGGTGAATTTTGTGACTACAATCTTAATATAATGACATCCGATGCTATCAGGCCAGGCTCAAGTCACGACCATTTCGTTTGGAATTTAAGCGAATCTCGAGATTTATATCTATCTAGATACAACTACGGAGAACGGGAGTGGATGTTGGTTGATTCCGGGTATCCCCTTGAGCCGTTTGTTTTAACCCCAAGTCCAGGGTCTCTTCAGCACAGATCTAACAAATCGCACGCATCTGCGAGAAATGTGGTTGAAAGAACCATAGGAGTACTAAAAAGCCGATTCAGATGTCTTTCTCGCGCCTTATGGTACAAACCCTCTATGATTGTAAAAATTACAAACAATTCTTGTGCACTTCACAATATGTGAATTTTTTTTTAGTTTTTTCGTTTGTATTTTTTTGGTCTGTAATCAATATTTGATTTGAACTGGGATATTGTCCTGGCTCAAGACCATTTTGCATCTATATTTAATAGAATGCAAATTTATTTACAAATGGCATGGTGACATTTATTACTTGGCTGCAGACTACCACTATCATGATTTCCACCCTGCCTAAAGGTTTCGTTCAGGTGGCTTCGCAGCGACATTTCAACATCAAACCCGGCCTCTATAAGGAGATGATTCTCACAAACGAACGAGAATCCCAACTCACTTGCCGAATTTGCGTTTAAAAAATCGCACCAAGTAATAAAGTACACATGCCATCTTACAAGCATCTCATTGAGTTGCATATGTAAGTATGTGTATATGCAGGTATAGTTACCCAGCAATACTTCTGCCGTGCCAACGCTCATTTGTTTTAGTTTTTTCGTTTGTATCCTCGTACTTTCTTTTTTTTGGGAATGGACACATTTTCCTAGCACATAAATTGTATTTGGAAGCAAAAATATAAGTTTTTTAAGCTTTATAAACTACTTTATACTTACCGCCATTTCCATCCGTCACTTTCTCGTTCATCCTCAGTAAATTTTAAAGTGTGACCGTTGGGGCACATATGACTGCCCTATTGTGGAATTAAACCCCATTGGACTAAGTGGTCCAAACCGGCACCATTAATAAATGCTTGAAATGTCGGCTTTAAAATAACACCAAAATACATACCTCAATATCTGCCATATTTTCATATAATCGACATTTCTCCCTTACACACAATGCTTAAAAACACAAAAAATTCAATTGCGAAGCATTGAGTAAACCGTATTATATATAATTATATGTCATTTTGAAGACATTTTCATAAGCTTTCCAATGAAATGTCCCTCCAATCCTATATTTTTTGCGTTCTTTATTGCTTCGGAAACCCTACGACTACAAAAAAATAAAAAATTGACGTGCGGGGTAAAGGCATTTCTTCCAAAAGTGAGCAAGAAGTAAGAACTTGTTTAGAATAAATTTTTCCAACCATCGGAATTCATTGTTGGTCCCCCCACACTACTTAAATTGTCCGTAAGGCTGTGCCAAAGTTTTCGTTAATATATATATAGCATCAATGATTGTAGATGTCATAGACTCTAGTGTAACTACTACAAACTATATCAAACGTATTCCAAGACATATACAAAAATGCGAAACAACTCAAGGAGAAATTGGATTAGGTACAGATTTACACATTACAAGATGGAAATGAAAGAAATTCAAATTGGAACAGTACATTAAAAAGTTTGAGTAAATCGTCTTCAAATATTTGGAATATTTCTAAAATAGTGAAAAAGAAGTCGAAATCTGTCCCATGTCTTAAACAAAATGGGCATATTTATACAACAAATGTTGAAGAGGCTGAAATGCTTGCTCACAAAATTCTTTTCAAACCACTCCATTTCTTCTAATTTGAGTAACCAACACACGATACAACTACTATCTGAGATAACAAACAGTCTAAACGTTGACCAGGAAAATATTCAAAGACAAGATGCCATTTCAAATGAAAATGTTAAGCATATTCAAAAAACTTAAAAAATAAAAAGTCCTGCTTTAGACAAGATTTCTAACAAATCTTTAAAGGAACTTCCACCAGATGGCTTCAAATTATTGACAAAATATATAATGCGTGTATTAAACTCAGTTACTTTCCTAAAATTTGGAAGCAATCTAAAGTGATTGCTATACCAAAACCCGGAAAGGATATTACTAATCCGGATTCTTACCGCCCAATCAGCCTTCTAAGTACAATGAGTAAAATTCTGGAAAAATTGTCAATGAAAAGGTAGTTAATTTTATAGATGACAAAAATGTAAAGAGTGATTTTTTTGAGGTTAGGATTTTCATGCATTAGTATTTGACAGATCACGTGGGATTTCAGACATGGTGTCAAAGAGAAAGATGCTCAGTATGCTTTGACATTTCATCATGAATAGACTTACTAACGAGCAACGCTTGCAAATCATTGAATTTTATTACCAAAATCAGTGTTCGGTTCGAAATGTGTTTCGCGCTTTACGTCCGATTTATGGTCTACATAATCGACCAAGTGAGCAAACAATTAATGCGATTGTGACCAAGTTTCGCACTCAGTTTACTTTATTGGACATTAAACCAACCACACGAATGCGTACAGTGCGTACAGAAGAGAATATTGCGTCTGTTTCTGAGAGTGTTGCTGAAGACCGTGAAATGTCGATTCGTCGCCGTTCGCAGCAATTGGGTTTGTGTTATTCGACCACATGGAAGATTTTACGCAAAGATCTTGGTGTAAAACCGTATAAAATACAGCTCGTGCAAGAACTGAAGCCAAACGATCTGCCACAACGTCGAATTTTCAGTGAATGGGCCCTAGAAAAGTTGGCAGAAAATCCGCTTTTTTATCGACAAATTTTGTTCAGCGATGAGGCTCATTTCTGGTTGAATGGCTACGTAAATAAACAAAATTGCCGCATTTGGAGTGAAGAGCAACCAGAAGCCGTTCAAGAACTGCCCATGCATCCCGAAAAATGCACTGTTTGGTGTGGTTTGTACGCTGGTGGAATCATTGGACCGTATTTTTTCAAAGATGCTGTTGGACGCAACGTTATGGTGAATGGCGATCGCTATCGTTCGATGCTAACAAACTTTTTGTTGCCAAAAATGGAAGAACTGAACTTGGTTGACATGTGGTTTCAACAAGATGGCGCTACATGCCACACAGCTCGCGATTCTATGGCCATTTTGAGGGAAAACTTCGGAGAACAATTCATCTCAAGAAATGGACCGGTAAGTTGGCCACCAAGATCATGCGATTTGACGCCTTTAGACTATTTTTTGTGGGGCTACGTCAAGTCTAAAGTCTACAGAAATAAGCCAGCAACTATTCCAGCTTTGGAAGACAACATTTCCGAAGAAATTCGGGCTATTCCGGCCGAAATGCTCGAAAAAGTTGCCCAAAATTGGACTTTCCGAATGGACCACCTAAGACGCAGCCGCGGTCAACATTTAAATGAAATTATCTTCAAAAAGTAAATGTCATGGACCAATCTAACGTTTCAAATAAAGAACCGATGAGATTTTGCAAATTTTATGCGTTTTTTTAAAAAAAAAAGTTATCAAGCTCTTAAAAAATAACCCTTTATTACCGATACAGCAATTCGAGTTTCTGTCGGACCATAATACTGTGCAACCACTAATCCGAATTAAGAAAATGGTGAAGAACAGTTTCAAAGTCAGCTTTCGGATTAGATATACCAATAGTAAAAATTCTTAAAAGCTATCTAACAAGCATATCGAGAGCGAAAAATCCAATATATTTACCATTCCAACTGGTTGTCCCCAAGGCTCTTGCCTTTCACCTGTTTTGTATAATATTTACACCCACGATTTTCCCCACTTGAATGGTTGCGAACATCAATATTCGCAGACGATACTGCCATTTTAAGTTCAGATGTTTATTCTTCAGATATTTTGCGGAATCTTGAGAAATCAGTGGACGATGTCATAAACTATTTCAATAAATGGAAAATATTAGTAAATCCAGCAAAAACACAAGCCATCTACTTTTCAAGGAAAAGAAAAAACACCAATATTAAGATCAACGGTGAGATGTCCCTTGGGAAACAAAAGTAAAATATCTTAGTGTAATCATACTTGACAAAAAATGTTATTCAACGAACATATAAGTTACACCATTAATAAAATCAATATCACTACCAAAGTCTTATACCATTTCATCAATTGAAAATCTGAATTAAACGTGGAAAACAAACTTATCATTTTTAAAGTGATTTTTAAAGCAATATTTTTCTATAACGCGTCACTATGGCATAATGCATCAAATTGCCACCTGAAACGCTTGCAAATTAGCTAAAATAAAATTTTAAAAATTATGGGTAATTTGCCGTACCATTTTTCATCATCAAAACTTCACTCATGCTACAATTTACATTTAGTTAAAGAAAAAAAGATCTGACAGAACGATTCTTTGCTAAATGCATACGATCTCTATGTTCTTAATAAATGTTCTTTTATCACACGACGCCTATCTTTTAATTAACAGTCAAGGGTTTTCTATAGCATACTTTTCGCCCTTAAAATTAAATCAGACACTCGTAAGTTTATAATCATTTTTCAAATAATATGTTTAAGTAGAAATGTTATATCTTGTAACTAAACTCTAGCAGTTATTTGTTAATTTTATCCGTCTTTGTTCTTGGATAGTAAGTTACGATTGCCTCTTGTTACGGCGTTCAGCTTGGCCCTCCGACGCTCAGCACTCTCAGATGGTGGATTCTCAACCCGCCAAACTGCAACCCAGAGGTGAACAGAAAAATGAAAATAAAAAAGAAACATGATATTATCTTACACATAAGGGAATCTTCACTCTGACACCGAGACTTTGGTGTTTAGCCTCCCACTTAGCCCTCCCATCCTCGACTCGACAATTCCACAAAAATAGATTTTTTTTAGCCCCGATTCCGACACTCTTTAGACCAAACTCACCTCATGCTGTTACGCACCCCTCTCTAATAAATAACACTTAGCACAACATTCTATTATACGACAATAAACATTTTATTTAATATATTGACCTTTATCGGCTTAACATTAACTATAACCCTAATATACAATTCCTTTTTTTCTTTTGACACCTAATAACGAATAATACCTGATGAAGTTTATTAGTGATTTTTGTTTTACTTTATTCTTACCTACTAAACGAGCTCTCTTAGTGGTAAATTTTCAGCGATTTTTATCGCTTTTTTTTACTAACCCAAGATATCGTCGCCTACGGAAATCTAATTTATTTTTCCATTGCCTGTTTTCTACTGAAATTAACTTTTCAAGGTTTTTGCTTATATTATATTAACCTTACACTAATTAAACTATATATACATTTTTTTAATCTACTTCATCTAACTAATTTCGCAGTGTTTTCGAATATTTCTTGTCTTTATTCCCAGATTAGCTTGACAGGATTACATAAACTGGGGTATTCCAAAGTTCACACATCGGTTACAGCACACGAGAGTCACACAACACATATATCAATTACCTCGTTTTCTGGGTATAATATGCAATGGAAATATAATCGGAAAATTGTCCTAATTTCCACACACAATATTTTCCGTCATTAAATACTTTCGTTTTTTTTTGTAGATGCTGATGTTTTTTTTGGGTATTTCGTTCCAGTATCTCAGTGTTGTCGTGACCCACTCGCCAGTGGCCCTTTACTGATAACGCCGATGCAGATCCCAAACTGGAGCCTTTCCTGGCCAAAAAAATCGCTGGCTCGTATTGCGGAGGCCAGATATGAATTCCTTCAGGAGTTGGAATATCTATTTTACACATAACAAAAAGAAAACAAACACACATGTTATAAAGTTCTACTTTTACTTTACAAAACACTCACTTTATTTTATTTCAAAACGCGACAACACAGGTTAGTACAAGGCCAACGGCAATAGTTCACACTATATTTTTAAAACGTTTAGTTAACACTGACTGTTTAGTTAAAATTAGCTTCACCGTCAAGTTGACAACGGTTGTCTGTTGTTTCTTTACTAGATTTAGCCAGCCAGTTTATAACTTTCTGCACTTCTTTCCCAAAAAGTACACATTTTGAAAAATCACTATAGGTAAAATGTGTTTTTTTTTCTTCCCCTAAAAATATGTACTTTATTTGGTAACACATTTCTTCCTTGTTGTCCCGTATCCCCCCCTTTTAAGTACAAATTTTGAAATATCCATTTATGTTCCGCGCTTACATAATTAAATGATTGTACAGCATTTTTATCCCTTTTCGTCCCGAGCACCCCTTAAAAGTACAAATTTCGAAAAATCAAACTACTGCGCTTCTATATGGTCAGAGGAATTTACACACTAAATTTCACGATTCTAGCTGTAATACTAAATTTGGTACCATTTTTATCCCTTTTTGTCCCGCTGGCAACTTAAAAGTACAAATTTAGAGAAATCCATTTATGTTGCAAGTCTACGTTGTCAGAGAAATTTAAACACAAAATTTCACGGCTATAGCTGAAATATTTTAGTTGGTACTATGTTTATCCCGCTCATTGTTTATAAGTACAAAATTAGAAAAATTCGTTTAGATTTGCGCTTCTCGTTGTCAGTGGAACTTACACACCACATTTCACGACTATAGCTGCAATACTTTAGATGGTACTACTTTTATCCCTTGTTGCTCACACCCTATAAGAAAATTTCAAAAAATCCATTTAGATTGCGCTTTACACACAGTTTACACTCCAAATTTCCCGACTATACCTGCAATTCCTTAATTGGAACCCTTTTTGTCCCGCATAACCCCTAAAAGTACAAATTTCGAACAATTCAATTATACTGCGCTTCTACATGGTCAGAGGAATTTACATACCAAATTTCACGATTTTAGCTGTAATACTTTAGTTGGTACCATTTTTATCCCGTTTTGTCCCACTCGCCCCTTAAAAGTACAAATTTCGAAAAATCCAATTTTACTTCGTTTCTATATGGTCAGAGGAATTTACATACCAAATTTCACGATTCTAGCTGTAATACTTTAGTTGGTACCATTTTTATCCCTTTTTGTTCCACTCTCCCCTTAAAAGTACTAATTTCGAAAAATCCAATTTTACTTCGTTTCTATATGGTCAGAGGAGTTTACATACCAAATTTCACGATTCTAGTTGTAATACTTTAGTTGGTACCATTTTTAACCCTTTTTGTCCCGCTCGCCCCCTAAAAATATAAACTTCGAAAAAATCTAATTTTACTTTGTTTCTAAAGGGTTTTTTTATTGGGGTATAGAACTTTAAGTTGGCATCACTTTTTTAACTGGCGGCCATTTCGTCAGCTGTCAAGTGATTAATATTTAGTTTGGTTTGCCATTTCATCATGAACAGGTTGACAAAAGAACAACGCTTGCAAATCGTGCAAATTTATTTCGAAAGTAATGGTTCAGTTCGCGAAGTTCACCGCAAGCTCCGTCCATTTTATGGTCGACATAATCGTCCATCAGAGCAATTAATTCGGTTAACCATGGATCGTTTTCGCACTACGTTTACTCTATGTGATAATACGCATCCGCAGAGACGTCGAACAGTGCGCACCGAAGAAACAATTGCCGCTGTAGAGCAAAGTGTTGAAGAGGACCCGAATGAATCAATTCGCCACCGTGCACAGCAATTGGAGCTTTGTCCATCAACTTTATGGAAGATTTTGCGCAAAGATCTTGGCTTGCGACCTTACAAGATCCAGCTTGTGCAAGAATTAAAGCCGCGAGACCATGCAATGCGTCGTGATTTTGGTGTATGGGCCGAAAATGAGATTCATCTCGATGCTGATTTTCATCACAAAATTTTGTTCAGTGATGAGGCTCATTTTTGGTTGAATGGCTACGTCAACAAGCAAAATTGCCGCATTTGGAGTGAAGAGAATCCACATGAGACCCTTGAGACGCCATTACATCCACAAAAACTGACTGTTTGGTGTGCTCTATGGGCTGGTGGAGTCATTGGGCCATACCTGGCCTGTCAATTGGCCACCAAGATCGTGTGATTTGACACCATTGGATTATTTTCTTTGGGGATATGTGAGGTCGCTCGTCTACGCCAACAAACCAGAAACGTTAGGGGACTTGGAAGCCAACATTCGTGGCGTTATTGCCAACATACGGCCCCATATGCTCGAAAAAGTGGTTGAAAATTTGACCTGTAGAATTGGCTATATTCGAGCCAGCCGCGGCGGCCACATTCCCGAAATCATATTTAAACATTAATGGCATAAAATAATCCTTCCAATAAAGCCAAATTGATGGACATTAAAACGATTTTCTTGTGTTTTATTTCAATTCGAAGTTCTATACCTCAATAAAAAACACCCTTTATATGGTGAGAGGAATTTACATACCAAATTTCACGATTCTAGCTGTAATACTTTAGTTGGTACCATTTTTATCCCTTTTTGTTCCGCTCTCCCCTTAAAAGTACTAATTTCGAAAAATCCAATTTTACTTCGTTTCTATATGGTCAGAGGAGTTTACATACCAAATTTCACGATTCTAGTTGTAATACTTTAGTTGGTACCATTTTTAACCCTTTTTGTCCCGCTCGTCCCTTAAAAGTACAAATTTCGAAAAATCAAACTACTGCGCTTCTATATGGTCAGAGAAATTTACACACTAAATTTCACGATTCTAGCTGTAATACTAAAGTTGGCACCATTTTTATCCCTTTTAGTCCCGCTCGCCCCTTAAAAGTAAAAATTTCGATAAAATCCAATTTTACTTCGTTTCTATATGGTCAGAGGAATTTACATACCAAATTTCACGATTCTAGTTGTAATACATTAGTTGGTACCATTTTTATCCCTTTTTGTACCGCTCGCCCCTTAAAAGTACAAATTTCGAAAAAATCTAATTTTACTTTGTTTCTATATGGTGAGAGGAATTTACATACCAAATTTCACGATTCTAGCTGTAATACATTAGTTGGTACCATTTTTATCCCTTTTTGTCCCGCTCGCCCCTTAAAAGTACAAATTCCGAAAAATCCAACTTTGCTTCGTTTCTATATCGTCAGAGGGACTTACATACCAAATTTCACGATTCTAGCTGTAATACTTTAGTTGGTACCATTTTTATCCCTTTTTGTCCCGCTCTCCCCTTAAAAGTACAAATTTCGAAAAATCCAATTTTACTTCGTTTCTATATGGTCAGAGGAATTTACATCCGAAATTTCACGATTCTAGCTGTAATACTTTAGTTGGTACTATTTTTATCCCTTTTTGTCCCGCTCTCCCCTTAAAAGTACAAATTTCGAAAAATCCAATTTTACTTCGTTTCTATATGGTCAGAGGAATTTACATCCGAAATTTCACGATTCTAGCTGTAATACTTTAGTTGGTACCATTTTTATCCCTTTTTGTTCCGCTCTCCCCTTAAAAGTACTAATTTCGAAAAATCCAATTTTACTTCGTTTCTATATGGTCAGAGGAGTTTACATACCAAATTTCACGATTCTAGTTGTAATACTTTAGTTGGTACCATTTTTAACCCTTTTTGTCCCGCTCGCCCCCTAAAAATATAAACTTCGAAAAAATCTAATTTTACTTTGTTTCTATATGGTGAGAGGAATTTACATCCGAAATTTCACGATTCTAGCTGTAATACTTTAGTTGGTACCATTTTTATCCCTTTTTGTTCCGCTCTCCCCTTAAAAGTACAAATTTCGAAAAATCCAATTTTACTTCGTTTCTATATGGTCAGAGGGATTTACATACCAAATTTCAAGATTTTAGCTGTAATACTTTAGTTGGTACCATTTTTATCCCTTTTTGTTCCGCTCTCCCCTTAAAAGTACTAATTTCGAAAAATCCAATTTTACTTCGTTTCTATATGGTGAGAGGAATTTACATCCGAAATTTCACGATTCTAGCTGTAATACTTTAGTTGGTACCATTTTTATCCCCTTTTGTTCCGCTCTCCCCTTAAAAGTACAAATTTCGAAAAATCCAATTTTACTTCGTTTCTATATCGTCAGAGGGATTTACATACCAAATTTCAAGATTTTAGCTGTAATACTTTAGTTGGTACCATTTTTATCCCTTTTTGTTCCGCTCTCCCCTTAAAAGTACTAATTTCGAAAAATCCAATTTTACTTCGTTTCTATATGGTCAGAGGAGTTTACATACCAAATTGCACGATTCTAGTTGTAATACTTTAGTTGGTACCATTTTTAACCCTTTTTGTCCCGCTCGCCCCCTAAAAATATAAACTTCGAAAAAATCTAATTTTACTTTGTTTCTATATGGTGAGAGGAATTTACATACCAAATTTCACGATTCTAGCTGTAATACTTTAGTTGGTACCATTTTTATCCCTTTTTGTTCCGCTCTCCCCTTAAAAGTACTAATTTCGAAAAATCCAATTTTACTTCGTTTCTATATGGTCAGAGGAGTTTACATACCAAATTTCACGATTCTAGTTGTAATACTTTAGTTGGTACCATTTTTAACCCTTTTTGTCCCGCTCGCCCCCTAAAAATATAAACTTCGAAAAAATCTAATTTTACTTTGTTTCTATATGGTGAGAGGAATTTACATACCAAATTTCACGATTCTAGTTGTAATACTTTAGTTGGTACCATTTTTAACCCTTTTTGTCCCGCTCGCCCCCTAAAAATATAAACTTCGAAAAAATCTAATTTTACTTTGTTTCTATATGGTGAGAGGAATTTACATCCGAAATTTTACGATTCTAGCTGTAATACTTTAGTTGGTACCATTTTTATCCCTTTTTGTTCCGCTCTCCCCTTAAAAGTACAAATTTCGAAAAATCCAATTTTACTTCGTTTCTATATGGTCAGAGGAATTTACATCCGAAATTTCACGATTCTAGCTGTAATACTTTAGTTGGTACCATTTTTATCGCTTTTTGTCCCGCTCGCCCCCTAAAAATATAAACTTCGAAAAAATCTAATTTTACTTCGTTTCTATATGGTCAGAGGAGTTTACATACCAAATTTCACGATTCTAGTTGTAATACTTTAGTTGGTACCATTTTTAACCCTTTTTGTCCCGCTCGTCCCTTAAAAGTACAAATTTCGAAAAAATCTAATTTTACTTCGTTTCTATATGGTCAGAGGAATTTACATACCAAATTTCACGATTCTAGCTGTAATACTTTAGTTGGTACCATTTTTATCCCTTTTTGTTCCGCTCTCCCCTTAAAAGTACAAATTTCGAAAAATCCAATTTTACTTCGTTTCTATATGGTCAGAGGAATTTACATCCGAAATTTCACGATTCTAGTTGTAATACTTTAGTTGGTACCATTTTTAACCCTTTTTGTCCCGCTCGCCCCCTAAAAATATAAACTTCGAAAAAATCCAATTTTACTTCGTTTCTATATGGTCAGAGGAGTTTACATACCAAATTTCACGATTCTAGTTGTAATACTTTAGTTGGTACCATTTTTATCCCGCACGCCCATTAAAAGTACAATTTTCGAAAAATCCAATTTTACTTCGTTTCTATATGATCAGAGGAGTTTACATACCAAATTTCACGATTCTAGGTATAATATTTTAGTTGGTACTATTTGTATCCCTTTTTATCCCGCAAGCCCCTTAAAAGTAAAATTTTCGAAAAATCCAAATTTACTTCCCTTTTATATGGTCAGAGCAATTTACATACCAAATTGCACGATTCTAGCTGTAATACTTTAGTTGGTACCATTTTTATCCCTTTTTGTCCCCCCTTATAAGTACAAATTTCGAAAAATCAATTTATATTGCAAGTGTACGTTGTCAGAGAAATGTAAATACTGATTTTCACGATTCTAGCTGTAATACTTTAGTTGGTACCATTTTGATCCCTTTTTGTCCCGCTCGCCCCTTAAAAGTACAAATTTCGAAATTTCTCGTCTGCAAGGAACTCACCGAATTTCATGTTTATAGCTACTGCCGTTTAGTCTGGACGAAGGTTCGATGTTTATCCCTTTTTTGGGCCATTTTATCCCCTAAAAGTACGAATTTCGTAAAACCCTTTCTTAGTCGACGTCTACGTCATATTTGGGAACTACCCTGAAAATTGCATGACCCTGGTCACTGATAAGTCAGTCAGTCAGTCAGTAACGCAACTCTTTTATATATATATATATATATATATATATATATATATATATATATATATATATATGTGTGTTTTGCATAAACACTATTGCCACGCCCACTCCGCCTACAAAACGAAATTCCAAATATCGGCATCAAATTGATCTTTCTCGTGGTCAGTAATATATATGTACCAATTTTCAGCCTACTACCTCTCAAAAACACTTTTGCCACGCCCACTCCGCCCACAAAACGAAAATCCAAATTTCCGCATCAAATTGGTCTTTCTCGTGGTCAGTAATATATACGTTCCAATTTCCTTCCAGACTTGCATCTACATATCTATACTGAAGATTTCAACAACATAGGTTCAGCCGTTTACGCGTGATTGCGGGACAAACAAACAGAGAGACAGACAGACTAGCTGAACCCCACCCGCTTCGCCAAGCAAAAAAAAATGGTAAAATTAAATTCAGGTTTCATATTGCTCTTATCATATTCATATTATTGTGGTCAGTAATATATACATACGTTCCAATTTTCAGCCTTCTAGCTCAAAAAACAAAACATTTTTACAAATTCTGTAATTCCTTCCAGACCAGCATCTATCTGTACTGAAGTCATTTAAGCGTGATTGCGGAACAAACAAACAGACAGACAGACTTACACTAAGGTTTTATAATATTAACACATTGAGTGCCACGTCGTACGTTTCCATGCGATACCGTACGACAGTGATCGCTTTTACTTATAGCCCAAAACATTTTTGGTCTCCTGGGAAGGTTTGCGTCAAAACCGCTTGGCACTCAATGTGTTAATAGGGATAATAGGGATAGCGATAAGTTGTAAGATTGAGAAATAGTTTGCATGAGAACTGAGGACATTTTCTATTCTTCAACTTAAATGAAGAGCATGGATGTTTACTTAACTCGGGAACACACCACATTTATGCAGTTGGCCGTGTGGAAAGCATGACATTTCCAGTTTCATGGAGAACACTTCCTGCGAATGCGATTGTGACATTTCTATGGTCATCGCATATGCAAGTTTCACTGGGCGCTGAACACGATTGAACTGCAACGGCTATTCGGTTGGTTGAAGTCAAGATAATTCGTGGAATTAGACCGTATTCTCCCTTAAAATCCTTGTCACTATCATATTGTGCAATAGCTTCGTCACTGCCAGACGGGTTCCATTGCACAGATCCAACTTTGAGACGCAAGTGATGAGACGGCATTCCATCTTCAACGATTAGTACGAACGCAATTTTTCCGGAATATGATTTCGAGACGTAAAATTCAATATTTTTCGCTGCTAAAACTGCGATAATTTTGACCAATGTTCGGATATACATCAGTGATCTATATATATAAAAGAGATGCGTTACTGACTGACTGTCTGTCTGACTGACTTATCATTGACCAGCCCCCAGACCAAACGGCTGAAGCCAGGGCCATGAAATTTTCAGGATAGTTCCCAAACATGACAAAAGTCGACTAAGAAATTATGAAATTCGTACTTTTAGTGTAAATTCGTCTGACAGCGTAGACTTGCAACATAAATGGATTTTTCGAAATTTGTACTTTTAAGGGACAAAAAGGGATAAAAATGGTACCAATTAAAGTATTACAGCTAGAATCGTGAAATTTGGTATGTAAATTCCTCTAACCATGTACAAGCGCAAATCTGAATGGATTTTTAAAAATTTGTACTTATAAGGGCTGAGCGGGACAAAAAGGGATAAAAATGGCACCAACTAAAGTATTGTAGCTAGAATCGTAGTAAAATTGAATTTTTCGAAATTTGTACCCTTTAGGGAGTGCGCGGGACAAAAATGGATAAAGCTGGTGTACATCTCTTTAACGGGACGACAAGGGATACATGTGTTACCGAATAAAGTTCATGTTTTTAGGAGAAGCAAATACACATGTTACCTACATGGTGATTTTTCAAAATGTGTACTTTTTGGGAAGGAGGTGCAAACAGTTATAAAGTTTGCGGCTACATCTGGAAACATAAGGTCGAGGATATAAAAGGTTCTGCGGTTGTAATTTTTTGTTCAAATCTGAGTAGAAAATGATAAAAATAACACATACGAAGGAGTTCAGTCCACATTGACAAGCACATTCCTTTGACTGTATATGAGTGCTATCAAATAGGAGGTTTCCATATTACTATTCTAGAAAATCAAATAAATACTATCCAAAAACAGAGACGGATAAAACTAATAACAAATATCTGGTTTTTTCGCGTGCGAAGCAGCGTGTACTGCTAGTAAGTCCATATATGTATCTTTAAAGTGAATTGGCAAATGTCAGGTGGAGTCGATATTAAACTACTGGAAGTATCTTTGGAAAAACATCTTCCGATTCCATCATCCACAGCCCTTATCAATTGATTATATGCATTCTTTTGATGCTCATTCAACAGTTTGTACTTTTTGTTGTCGTGTCGCGAAAACGCTCTAACCAAACCTCGCACATTAATCAAAAACCGAAGGTTGATGTAATCGTCGTTCTTTCAATGGAATTTGTCCCATTGCATCAGATCAAATCACACCTGGAAATTCATGGACTGGTCGGCCTTGCTTTCTGCGTAACAATTTCTTTGACGATGGGTTCCATGTGTAATATAGAGGCATCTCTGAGTAAAGCAAAAGCTGAGTTCATTACCTGGTGTATTTTGTGTTTTTGATAAGTTTGATATATTTTAGTAAATTTTGGATGTTTACAAAAACAAATCACATATGTACAGTGGTGGACAAAACATAAGCAACTAAGCGTGACTTACTTTAATAGGCTGTGTAAGTTTGTAAATTTGAATCACAAGGAAAACAATGTTGTTTTAACAAATATTAATACAGCACTAAGATTTCAAATAATTAACAAGATTCACATATTCGGTTAAAATTTCTTTGTTATCGGCATTTTAGTTGATAATTTAAAAATCGGTGTGGACAAAACAAATGCAACACGACAAGTTTGTTTTGGCATTATTTTTGAAATTTATTTCGATTTGCCGTTGATCGTATTAGTTAATAATAAGCCTGTGTAAAGAAATTTATTTATATAATTTAAAATAGAGTTTGTATTGAAATGGCTCACGATAAATTCGGATCTTAGCTCAGGCAACGAATTGTGACTGCTTATTACATTGTCCAGAAAAATAATGTTCACAAAAAGCAAAATTTCTCATTATTGCAATTTTTTAAAAGAAATCAAAAGTTTGTCAATCAACAATACGGCCATCAACGTTTTCTGTCAGTCTTTGCTAATTTTATCCTCAGAAAAACATAATTTCCTGTACAAAAGAAGGCAACTCTACAAACTGGCAGACACCTTTTTTTGTTTACAAACAAGAGGCCTGTTCGATTGGGCTTACTAGCTTATAATTAAGATACTTGATAAGGTGGCAACGTTGCTACTCATTGGTTTTTCTTAAATAAATCGACAAGAAAAATCTGGCAGCAACACTAAGAGAGTTACAAGCTACTTTCTTGTTAAGCGAGTAAATTCCATACAAAAATTAAGCTAGTAAGCCCAATCGAACAGGCCTAAGGTGTATTTATATCAGGTGAAAGCCGGAGCCCAGCTGACTGAAATTTTTTTCATTCAATAGTAACCGAAACTGTCAAATCTCCAATATTTAGCTTTGACAGTATGGCTCATATGGTTGCCGAATTTGTTTTTGCTCTGCTGCTATCACCTTGTTTACAAATTACTAACTTTGTTAAATGTGGGAAAGGGAAATGTGTATATGTTGTCCAAGTGTATATGTGACGTATTTTGTGTATGTGTATGTATGCCAATGTTTTATTTTCATTATTTCAGTCGGAATAACTGATTATTAAAAAAGCAAGTTAAAAGGCGTTTTATACCCTCCACCACGGATTGCATTCCATAGTATTACCGGTAGATTAGAGGCTGTCGGCTTTATTTAAAGTAATAGTGTACTACTATATATGGGCATTTCCATGATGTCGAACGTGACAGTCGTACACACTTAAAGTGACAAAAAAGTCAAAATAAAACGGTTTTTTATTTTGACCATATGCTTAACTTGTAGCTCTTTATTAACTGTATAATTGGTGCTAATGTGGATTTTGGGTAATTTTTCGTTTTCAAGATAATTTAAAACAAGTAAGAAGGCGTTAAGTTCGACCGGGCCGAATCTTATATACCCTCCACCACGGAGTGCATTCCACAGTATTACCAGCAGATTAAAGGATGTCGAATTTACATAGAAGCACGGTACCATATTACGAAAATTGTGATATTTTTATGCACATTTACTATCATTGTTTACTATTTCAAACTATATTGTATACTTATGCGCACTGTTTAAAATCGACTACTATATATAAATAAAATGCTGAAATTGTGAAAGTGAACATGCCTAAATATTAGGCGATTGTCAGTCGCCATTAGAAAGAAGCATTTTCAGATACAGACAAAGTGATAAGAAAAGTATAAATTTTAAAGATATCCCCATTCGCCCCATTCACCGTCCAAATGTACAGAATGTATACACCGAATTTCATGATTTCAACTTCAGCGGCTTGGTAGTTTCCATTTTTATCCCTCTTTTTAATTATATCCCTTAAAAGAACGAATTTCCAAAAATCCTTCTATTCTACGTGTCTATGCAATTAGAGGGATGTACACACCGAATTTCATGATTTTAGCTGTTGTCGTTTCATTGGTACCATATTTTATCCCTTTTTGTCCCATTTCGCTCGCCAAAACTTTTATTTTCTTTGTGGTGCTTCCAAGCTACAAGAGGAATGTCCGCAACAAATTTTAACTGTATGAAAATAAGAAATTTAATTAATAAGCCAAGGCTACCAATATTTGTATACTATATATATATAATGGATATAATACTTCAATTCATAAAGTAAATATAAGGGACTAATCATAAATACCCTAAATATTGGGGGATAGAGAGTGTACTTTCACCTACAGTCGTATGGTTGGTTGTATTTCCATCCTATTCTAATTTCAAAAGTATAAATTTTGAAAATACCTTATCTCTCACGTACGTAGTATAAGAAAACTTCATGATTCTACCATTTTTTGTCGTAAAGGCAACAAAATAAAGTACGAATTTGGAAACAAAATATTTTACGTGGCTATGCAGTCAGAGGAATGTATACACCGAATTCCATGATTCTATCGGCGGCCATTTTGTTGGTACCATTTATATCCACTTTTTCCAATTTTGCCCCCTCATGAGCACGACTATCTAAAATCTCTTTATTTTACGTATCTACACAATTAGAGGGACGTACTCACTGAATTTCATCATTCTAGCTGTATTCGTTTAGTTGGTACTATTTTTATCCCCTGTAGCCATTGTATCCATTGAAAGTACGAATTTGGAAAAAACGTTTTATTTTTCGTGTCTACGCAGTCAGAGGAATGTATACTACGAATTTCATGATTCTAGCTGCTATCATTTGGTAGGTACTATTTTTATCCCCTTTTTCCATTTGAACCCCAAAAAGTACGAATTTTGGAAATTTCTTTTATTTTACGTGTCTACGCAATCAGAGGAATGTATATATCGAATTTCATTATTCTAGGTGCAGCCGTTAGGTTGGTACTATTTTTAGTACATTCTATCCCCCCATTATGTATCTACTCTATTAGAGGAATGTACACGCCAAATTTCGTATTTCTATCTGTTGTCGTTTGATATTTTTATCCCTTTTTGTCCCATTTCGGTCCCTACCAATAAAAATCACTCTATGGTGCCCTTTTATGCTATAGAGGGAATGCGCATTGCAAATATCAACTAAATACAAGCTAATATGTTCAAAAAACATGCTGAAATGCTCTAAATATTATGGGTATTTTCAGTCCTTGTGAGGGAAAAATTTTTCCCTCTGGGCCGATTTCGTCCACTTTCAATCCCAACCGATCTACAACCATAAGACACATTTAGGAAAAATTTTAACCTCCTAGCACATTTCGTTCAGCCGCTATCGTGCTTTCAACAGACAGACAGACAGACAGACAGACAGACGGACAGACGGACAGACGGACATGGCTATATCGTCTTAGAATTTTACCACGACCCAGAATATATATACTTTATGGGGTCTCCGATGAATATTTCAAGGTGTTACAAACGGAATGACAAAGTGAATATACCCCCATCCTGGAGGTGGAGGGTATAAAAAACAAGGCATTCGCACGTTTCGCTGCCAACAATTCAAACGCCGATTTCAGCGAAACCTGTGGCAAAATTTCAATGTGGCCCAATTTAGAAGGTTGTGTACTGTGTCTCTTAAAAATGGCTTTGATTTTATCCAAAATTTATTAATATTATTTTTGTAATTTAATTTTAAGTCCGGTCGAACGTGGCATTTTTTCCATCGTGGTATTTATGTTGTTTCTGTTACACTTTTTACTAAATTATAATTAACATATAAATTTTTTAATCAACAAAAGTATTTAATGTATTTATTCTCACATAATAACAGCAAACAACAAAATTTTGTTTTTTTTTTTTTATTTATTGTTTTGTAATTTTAGCTGATATTCTTTCAAGTTTTCACTGCAGTTTTCAACTTTCTTAATTTTTTTGCTTCTGTTTATGCTCATCTGGATATAAATAATAAAAAAGTATTTTTTTACATAAATAAATTATTTATGCAATTTTTTTTTTCAAATTTTTAGTTTTCACACTTAAGATGTCGCACGTGACCAACATTAAAAAAAATCAAAGTCACAAATTTTCTTATTTTCTTTCCAGTAAGTTTTTTTTTATTTTAATTGTATAAAAATCTCAGTTTGTACTCAACATTTGATGATCTTCCTGTGTGTACTTTAGACAAAGTAACAACAAATGTTGTTTTTCAATGTCGAACGTGACATCGAAATATGCGATAATGCAAAGCAAAAAGTTACATTTAATAGCAATCGTATAACTTCGTATCCATTCTTTTTTTGACTCTTTGAACTCCCTGGAAGATTTTAGACACCAAAAGTCAATGCGTAATGCCTCTCTTTAAGAACCTTTGTCAAAACAAAACATGCGAATGAAATATTCAGACGAGTAAAGTTGCACTTGCGCGACTTTGCACTCGAATGTCTCAAGATTGGATATGAAATAATGTAAAATTTGTTTACATTAGTTAAATTTAATTATTTTTCTATGAAAATGTAATAAAAAAGTGTTTATAAGAACTTTTAATTTTTTTGTCTTGGTGAACCTTTCTATGGAAATGTCCATATATAATACTGCAATTGTACTCAAAAAGTGAACATGAGGGAGCAATCTTACAAAATGTGCTCTAAATATTATGTATATATATCAAATATCCGTTATGTTTCGCGTCCATATTGGAATGAACACATCTAATTTCTTGATTCTGGTACATCCGTTTGCTTGTTTCTAGCTGTTGTCGTATCATTGGTAACATTTAGATCCATTTTGTCCCATTACACGTTACTAGAGGAAGATACGATACACCCATCGTTTATTGTAGAGATCGTCTTAGAATTACTTTCTGAGTCGATTTAGCAATGTCCATCCGTCTGTCTGTCCGTCCGTCCATCTATATGGCAAAATTTAGTTTTGCGGGTCATGAATGAACGCTACTTATTTTGAAGTAAATCGGTTCAGATTTAGATATTGCCACAATACAAATTTCGCTCCCGATTTGACGAATTGCGCTCTCCAAACCATATATTTTGACAGATTAAAGTTTGTCACAACATCATATATTTGATCGGTTCAGACTTATATATAGCTCCCATATAAATGTCTCTCCCGATTTTACCTTTTCCGCTCTAAAAGCCATATCTTTTAACCGATTTTCTTCAAATTTTGCACAAAAACTCATATTTCAACTAGAAACATCTGTAGGGAAAGTGGTTCAGATGGTTCAGTTTTATATATAGCTGTCATACAAATATCGCTCCATATTTGACTGTTTCTGCTCTTGAAATCAAATCAGTCAATAGTTACTGAAATTTGGCACAATGCATTATATTGCAACTAGAAACATCTATGGTGAAAGTGGGCCAGATCGGTTCAGATTTATATATAGTTCCCATACAAATTTCGCTCCCAATTTGAGTTTTTCCGCTCTAGCAACCTCATATTTTATCAGATTGTCGTTAGATTTGGCAAAATATCTTATATTTAAACTAGGGACACTTCTGGTGAAAATAGGTCAGATCGGCTCAGATTTATATATAGCTCCCATTCAAATTCCGCTCCCGATTTGACTTTTTCGGCTCTAGAAACTATATTTCTTAAAAAATCTTCCTCAAATCTTGTAAAATATCTTATATTTAAACTATCACCCATGGTGAAAATGGGACAGATCGGTTCAGATTGATATATAGCTCCTACACAAATTTCACTCCCGGTTTGACTTTTTCCGGCTCAGAAACCACGTATTTTCACCGAATACTTGAACTGGAAGAACCTACTGTGAAAGAGGGTCACTTCATTCCATGTTTGGATATATCCCCAAATATTTTCTCGATTTGACAAATTGGGTCAGGTCATATTGGCCTATGATTAGGAAAAATCCTTCCCGTTTTCACTTTTTTACCGAATTGAATTGTATTCGGAGAGAAAGTGGAGTGTATCATGTAGTCGGCCCTGCCCGACTTTAGCCTTTCCTTACTTGTTTTCAATTAAAAGTAGCTACAATACAGTACTACACGCATATGTTTGGCGTCCTGCTGACGTTGGTGCTTGGAACTCTTTGTTTTTATGTACCGGGAGTAGCGCTGGTCTAATTTATTAAAGGTAGAAGATTGATTTAAAAGCTGTTAAAATCACGTTATTTAAATGTCCGAACAATTGGGTAAAAGGATATTTTTTCCATTTTCGGTATTTGTGCTCGTGTATGTATGTAAGCATGCCTGATGCCATGATTTATATAAAACTTTATATGCCTCACTGTTTTTCATTGAAAAAGTATGTAGCAAACAGTCCAGTATAGCAAACAACATTACACCTAGGAGACACCTAGTTGCGTTATGTCCATTAGTTTAACCAGTAACGAGGGAGGAACCTCTGCAACGGCGGAGAAGTTAGCTCGATTCTTTCCTCGCATCGATGGTGATTTAAATGCCGTGAGCGTTTATAGGCCTATGAATTTGGAGTCTTGAGAGGGAATTCAATATGGTTGCTATAGGGGGCGGTGGTGGAAAAAGTGCCTGTCTAACACCGGTCAGCTTCATCACGTACTTAAGTATTGTGGGAAATAATGGTTCACAGACCCTGTCAGTGGATGTAAGTGTTAAATACAATTAGTTGTTTTATGGAAACGAAAATGTTTTTTAATTCATTTCTATTTTGAACAGGGATTAGAGGAAGATGAAGACGCTACACCTTGAGCAGCTACCACTCCGTCATTGCTTCGTGACGAACCTCATGTGGAGCTGTGTTATTGCTACGAAGCCCATGCCTCACCAGATCAACCACCTGATGATGATGCCCAACAGCCGCATGAACTCTTTAACAGCATGAGATACAAACGCCTAGATGAAAATGAACGGAAAGTTCCTTGTTATTGTCACATTGATGAACCACCCTCGAGTTCTGGACCATCAAATCGGGATCCACCCTTGCTTAGCATACGCAAAGCTTCCGATGCAATTTTCACTAAAAATAAAAAAAGAATACAAGTGAGTATATTTGAAAGAGGCGATATCGACCGACAAATGATTATGATTAAGCCGCTTTGCATGCCTCCATTAATATACTGCAATGCAGCAGCTTGCAGCTTAGACAAGATGCACGCTAAAGGAAATTCGAAAATCTGACACAGTCCACATCCAATTCGAATTTCCCCTCGAAAGCAATACTTTGAAGAGAGTCCCCAATAATGTGAAAGACTTTGTTGATGTCAACCTAACGAAGGTGATTTGTTTGTTTCAATAACTACTTGAATTTTCGATTTATAAAAGTTGGTGAATGTGAACGTGTGAGAGCATTGCTTTGGAATTAAGCCTGTTTGGTTTTTACCTTTTATTAAATATTTAAAGAGCATACCATTTGTTTTCTTGTTTAATGAATAATAATCATATAACGAAAAAAAGCTTACATCATCTTTATAAGAGAGATTTATAAGAAAATGTCTTTTCTTTTATTTATTTTTCTTTGTTTGTTTTTGTAAGTTTTTTTCTAATTCAATTCCAAAAATGTTTAACTATTGTTGAATAGACTATAAAATGTTTGCGATAAATTTTGGTAAGCTAACAATAATTATGTGGGTGGGGTGTGTTTAAATACTTCTATTCTATTCTTCAATTCTATCGTCAGCAACATACACATTTTTGGGTTTAAAAAAATGTTTCAATGAAATTGTAAATGATTTATGGAAATATACATTCTTAACGTTTGGAAAACAAACGGATTTGACCGAAATTTAAAAAAGATGATCACACTTTATATATTTAAACAAACAAACATAAATGCTTTTAAATTATGTGAAATGTAATCATACAAAAAATCAATAATGTATTCTTTTTAAATTCAGTTAATAATTATATTTTGATGATGACTTTGAAGCTTATCTAACGCTGAATTGAAATGCTAAAATAAAGTTTTTGTTTAAATACTGTAAATATATTAATTGGTGTTTGATCTTTCAACAATGTGAATGTTATGAGACATAAAATCAACACTCTTTTTGACTATAGTATCAGGCGTATATCATCTGGTTCATCTGTCGGACGGTGTTATAAGTAAATTGTTCGTAATAGTCCGAATACGACTTTAAGATGAAATATAAAAGTTGCATTTTTCTATTGGATCTTGAACAAACTCAATACTAAAACTCACGTCTTTGTCGTGCACGCGCTACGGGACTCTAGCGACATCTTATGGCAGCTAGTGAGTTTAGATAAAGGCATATCGCTAAGTGCGGGAAAACAGCGCCGTATTCGGCAGGCCTTTTCAAACTGGAAAATGAAAACCTTTAATGTCACATGACAGAAGAAGCCGTAATGACCGGGAAATTGAAGGAAAAGATTAAATCTTGTGCTTTTGAATGTAAAAAAGGCAAGTAAACAAACATCGAAAGCTGTAAACAAGCTAAAATAAAATAAAGAAACGTTTTAAATGAACAATATTGGCGGTTTATTACAAAGCTAAGATTAAAGTCAAACACAAAATACAAAAGAAAGAGCTAAAACAAGGCTCGCTCGAATTTTTGAAGGAGAATCGGACCCGAGAAATTGAATTGAGCAAGCTCAGAACCTCAGACACAAAGTGGGATTTCATTGAAACATAAAACACCACCAAGCCAGGGGTGTTGAGGTATTATCCAGAACTGAATACGGACGTTTTGACATAACGTACAGGCAAACTGCGTTTGGTCGGTACATCTGTAATAAAATAAAGGATTGGTAGAAATAGGGTATATATATATATATATATATATATATTTAAAAAGCTCTCCTTTTCAAAAATTTAAGGAATAAGCCTCGAAGGCAGGGATGCGTACACATCTAGTGTCGTAGGCATTTAGCTAAAGAAAGAAAATGTCCTAGATACCCATGCATTCCACAGAGGCTGTCGATTTTCATAGAACTGCAAGTATTACAGGAAAATATATTTTTTTAATATAGCCAAAGCAAAACAAATATTAAAAAAATATTTTTTTAAGCAAATATAATATTTTTATTATTTCACGCCACCACCACCACGCTTACAAGGCAAGGCCACCAATACGTTTACACTATATATATATCGATTCAAAAAATAAACATTTTTATATTTGTGTCTTCAAAAAAGCTTTAATACCATAAATATTGGTAGATAGTGGGTGCTACAGTTGGGTGTATTTCCATACTATTTTAATTCCAAAAGTATAAATTTTGAAAATCTATTATCTCACGTACATTGTACAAAATAACCTAACAAAATAACCGTAAAAGTAAAAAGTACGAATTTGGAATTTTATTTTGCTGTCTATGCAGTCAGAGGAATGTATACACCGAATTCCATGATTCTAGCTGTGGCCATTTGGTTGGTACCATTTTTATCCCTTTTTTCCTATTTTACCCACTTAAGAGTACGTCTTTCTAAAATCTCATTATTTTACGTGTGCATGCAATTAGAGGGATGTACACAGAGATTTCATCATTCCATCATGTCGTTTAGTTGGCCCTATTTTTATCCCTCTGTACCCATTGCATCCCTTGCAATGTAAATTTGTAAAAGACCTTTTATTTTTCGTGTCCGTAGTCAGAGGAATGTATATTCCGAACCTCATGACTCTAGCTGCAGTCATTTGGATGGTATTATTTTTTTTAACCCTAAAAAGTACTAATTTCGAAAAATCCATTTATTTTACGTGTCTACAAAATCAGAGGAATGTATACACCGAATTTCATTATTATAGGTGTAGTCATTTGGTGTGTATCATTTTTATCCCTCTATTCCCATTTTATCCGAATTTGGAAAAATACTTTTAAATTATGTATTTACTCAATTAGAGGAATGTACACATCAAATTTCGTGTTTCTGTCTGTTGCCGTTTGAAATGTACCATTTTTATCGCTTTTTCCTTCAATTTACCTGTGAATACCATTTATACCAATTATTCGTCGTACAGAGGGTATTTATTAGATTTATTTGTCCAACCAGACAATATTGACAAACAATAATTATGTAGAGTATTAGCATTTCCACTTTGTCTTTATCGCTAATCATTTGGTTCATTAAAAACTAGTCCCAAATCCATTTTTTAGGCAGAAACACGGGCAACACACCAAGCAATCAAGAAAACGTGTACAAACTTTCACTTATCCTTAGGCATGGCTCGTACTTAACACATATAAACGATGAAATTGAGTATATGTGTACCTCTACGCCCAACTGATTACTGACTGCCATTGAAATAAAACTAGCATAAGTAAATAAACATCCAAAATTACCCAGACAATTTTGTTCACTATTTACAGCCATTGAACTTTGTTCACTATTTAGAAAGTTCATACAAAGAAATAAGTGTTCACTTTAGTGGATAGTTGACTAAGTGGTACAATTTCGACCGTTAATCATTCTTTAGTGGACATTGTGTTGCGGGCGCCCATAACCTCAATTAGCCTCTGCACGCAAAAAATAATTTTGCGTGGAGCTTCGCAGCAGTAGCCTTTTTCCAATGTGGAGGCCACCAACCACTTTTCATATTATTATTATTCTTTGGGGAGGGGGTGCATACATATGGAGGGAATTTCTAATCCCACCGCCAAGTTCCATTTTATTGTTATCCTACGATGCGCTGCCACAAATCGTACCGAGTCGTACTGCAGATACTCCGGACTCGTGAATGCTCTAATGTTCCCGGAGACAGCGATGATATGCCAAAAGCACGCCATGAGTGTACAACCACTTTTACTGAAATAAAGAGTAAAGGAGAAGTATCAGTAAAATTTAATAGAAAAGGAAACAGAATTTTGCCTGTACATATATAATAAACAAACAAATTGCATGAGATACTTGACCATACAAACCCATTTGTTTATTTTTGAATGAATGTCAATGGCGGTGTTGCCACCCTGTCCGTCTGTGTACGTCAACGTATTTTGTTAGTGTAGCGTATCGTCTTAAATGTTTGAATATTCATTCATTCATAAATAATTTACTTGTACTGTTTGTAGCTTTTAATAGACATTATGAAAGTAACTTAAATGGACAACTATTATATGCTTTTATGTTAGATAAATTTAGTAAAAATGGCTGTTTTTTGGGCAATTCTTACCCATGCCAAGTTTGCGCGGCGGTAAAATAATCATTGTTGGTTGACCATCAAACTGAAATGTCCGAGTGTCGTTAGCCAAGAAAAAAACACAGCTACATACATATAACAAATGAACAGAAAGTGATTTGTGTGTTAAGTGTTTATATTAGAAATAGAAAAGGTTTGTAGATGTGAGGTGATGTGTTGTAAAACAATAAATCGGTTTTATGACGTAGGTTATCCTGGTTCTTGGTGAGGGTCAGCATAACAACATAAGTCCACAGGCCAACCGATTATGACCAAAAGGTACTACAGGCTTTAAAATTCGAAGGGATCAATATTTTTAGACATCCTGCTACCAGGTAACCTCTTCTTTTTTTGATATCCGGTGAAAAGAACATCAAACCACACAAACTAGAAAACTATATATGCATTAAAAGACACTACTCAACGTAGATCCTGCGAGAAATCCCATATTTATTTGGCGACAAAATAAGCAAGTGATAGTAGAATCGCAAAATAAGTTGGAATAAAGGAACCTTTTATCCTCTGAGAGATTGAAAATAAGGGAGGCAGATTATCCTCTAAGGAGCAATTCGCAACAGAGCAATTCAGCAACAATACAAATTAGAAAATGCTTTTAAAGAGTTAAGTGGTATTAGTGTTATAGTGCTAGTGTTATAGTATTGTATTTTTCGTATACATTTTATTTTGAGATTTGTAAAGTGGAAGTCATAAGAATATATTAGACAGAAGCGGTCATAGAATTGAAACACAGACATTTATTTACGGAATAGTCGTAGCTACTTAAAGGAATTTGTATTGATGTAGTAGATATAATAGGTTATTTAATCAACAATTGACGGAAGTGGGCCAGCAGAGTGAATCCAATTGTCAATAAAAGTAGTGTTGCCAGCCATATACACACATGTCATACTTAAGGCACGAAAATATGTCTATATATGATATTCGTTACATTTTTAAACCCACCACCTAATGGAGGTATATTCACTTTATTTTTTGTTGACATTTTATCAAGTATATGTTGTAGATTGTTTTTTATTACCTTTTTATCCACTGAACCAACACTCATGGGATGTTCCCTATAAATGCAGCACATTGCGTTGGTGGACTTCTGTTTTAAATTTTTGAATATCATAATTAGCCGGAAGTCGATTCCACATACGGATAGTACGGGCGAAGAACGAATTCATTCTGTAAGTGCGGTCGATTGTCCAATCGACTACAAATGGTTGCGAGCTCCTGGAGAGACGCATATCTCTACCGAACGTTCTCACGGGCGGTATAAGATCACGAATAACCGAAGAACAAACATCATGAAAGTAACGATAAAACAAGGACACACAACCAACATTACGACGATGTTCAAGGGAAACAATATAATTGGATGTACTACCGTCGCCAACTTCTCAAACCTCTGTCACAATTGTAGGGTACTGTGCAGAATTTGAATAGCGTTCGTCTCTGGCCCACCAAGCTTGCTTGTGCCAATTTTGGTTGGGATCGGGCAGTGATTGCGGCCTATAATTTGATTGCAACAATAGATGGACAGACAGACATTGCTGGGTCGACTCAAATAGTGATTCTGGGCCGATCGGGGTAGTGGACGGTGGGTCTATCCCGTTTCTTTTTGTGGGTGTTGCGAGTGGCTGCACGGGGACATGATTTCCTAGTGGAGGGTATAGATACGTTAGAGAAGTAATAATTTGGAAAGTACCTTTTAATAAGTTCCATGTTACAAATCGTATGTGACTTGCAAATCGCATGCGATCCCCGTCACGTGGAGCCTTGTCTTTGGAGGCGCTGCCGACGCCTTTGTTGCTGGCCGGCTGAATCAAATGCATTTGGCCCAAACGTGGCCGCAACTCTCCTAACTTACCATAATTTGTGCTTTTCCTCGTCGTCCGCCAACAAATTGAATCGAACATTTCAAGGCGTAGTCTGAGTGCAGTCATACTATACATACCGAAAAAGGTTAATATGCAGATAGTTGGAAATTGCACGCCAGAAGTGTTTTTTTTTGACTGTCAAAACCCGGTGGCAGACATTTTGTAAATTGCGCAACTGCGGCAATAAACGGAAAAAGGCAAATTAATAATAATTGCCTAGCTGCAAGAAAAAAATATATTATTTAGTTTTAAGTTGTTAGTTCATCTACAGTATTTATTTATTTTATTTGTTCTATTGATTCTCTATCTTAGACTTTTTTTATTTTTTTTCTGTTTTTTTTGTTTTTTTGTTATAGGATTTCAGGAAGTTCAATTGGTTTTTTGTATGAGAGAACAAAGTGGTTCTCTGAAAACTTAATCCTTCTAATAGAGCTCTTTTAGGTAGGAACGAGGGTAGTATTTAACAGCGGACTCATACAGAAGTCAAATAACCGAAGAACTTTTTTAGGTCCTAGGCTAGGGTTAGTTTTTTATTTTTGTTTGTAATTAACGATTGTCAGTTAAATTCACGATTCAGATTACGTTTTAGTTTTGGGTTATGTTTTGATGTTAGGTTTAGTTTTTTTTATAATAAATGATGTGAAATAGTTAATTAAGAAAATATGTGAGAATAGTTTTTTTTAAGGACAGGCTAACCTGATGAGGTAAGTGTCATGTGTAGGTGTGGGTAAAGGGGCCATAGGAAAATGCGATGCAGGCGAAGATCTATGGTCATGGTAGGGTGGACGATGTGGAGGAAAATACATCATTTTCTCTTTAGTGTGTGATCTTGGTGTAGTTATGCTTTGTGTTTTTTTTATTTGGTACGTGTTCTTATGGCTAAGGTATGGGTTTGGACCTTTAACCCCGAGACCCAAAGCTAGTCGCAAAAACTCCTTAGTGCCTCTGAGACACGTAACAAAAACTTAAAACTTTAAAAAACTTAACACTTTAATGCTTCTTTCGACACATCAAATACATGCTTTGTCCAACGAACATCGCATTGTATTTTCATGCCTAGAACATCAAGAGTATCTGACTGCTCAATATCTACACCGTTCATTAAAATTGACGACACCGTTGGATCAGTGAATCGCTTGTGAGACAACAAGGAACACTGGGTCTTACGTGCATTAAAATTTACGTGCATTAAAAAAGGGATGAGAACCCATCTACAAAACTCGTATATGCGATCTCTGAGGAAGCTCGATATGAATAGAGAGAAGTCACTACCAACTCCAAAAGCAACGAGCTTAGGTAGGAGTGTGCGTGCCAAACTCTATCAAAAGCCTTGGAGATATCTAGAGCAACAACCTTACTCTCACCAAACTGGTGGATGGATCGATTCCACTTTTCGGGCAGCAGCGTCAGCAGGTCAACCGTTGAGTCATTAGTCTCTAAATACCTCACAAGATGTTGGTTAACCATACTCTCCATAACCTTCGAGAACGCAGAGCAAATCGCAATCGGGCGGTAGTAGTAGGGTTATTAGCCTCACCTTTTGTAGGGATTGGCTGGATGTTTGCAATCTTCCAACGCGCTGGGAAAACCCCTGCACGGTATGAAAGGTTGAAAAGATTGCGAAGTGGACGGGCGAGCGTCCAAAGACAAAAAAGTCGGCCTCGTCGAGACAAAAACATCGATGTATCACACTTTAAAATCCGTTTATAAATGCAGAAGTTATATAGAAAAATGTAAAAATTTTTTTGAAACTACCTTTCAATAATATTTACTTCATATTCGAAGGTGTACGGCGAACTTTTTTTTTTACTTGTAACCTGGTACGCTCTAATGTACATCCCTCTAATTGCGTAGATAAGTAAAATAGAGGAATTTTTTTAAATTCGTACTTTTGGGACGAAAGGGGATAAAAATGGTACCAATGATGCGACAAAAGCTTGAATCATCAAATTCGGTGTGTACATACCTCTAAATGCGTAGAAAAGAAAAGAAGGATTTTTCGAAATTCTGACTTTATAGGGATACAATTGGAAAAGAGGGATAACATGGTACCAACTAAAACATGGTGTTTTTTTAAATCATAAATGGATTTTGAAATTTTGTCGAAAAAAGGGTAACTTTACGTGGAATCACCCATCTTTTATATTAGTACTTTGTCTATCAAAATGGTACGGACATTTGTGCAGTAGCTGGAATCAAGAAATTGGAAAATCGACCCTGAGGGAAATTATTTCTACATAATAACGACTGAAAGCACCTAATAATTAGGGCATACTTTTGAGGATTGCTGTCTCATGCTCACTTTTTGATTACTCTTCAAGTTTTATATTTATATAGTAGAGGACTTATAATATTATCTTATCTTCCAAGTGTTTTTATATGCCTCTGATATAGAACGACACCATGAACCATCAGGATTTCGTGTAGAAGCATTGCGCTTGACAGGCCTTTTTATGTATTTTGTGGCTTTCCATAACAGAGGTAATAGGTACGGTTCTTGAACGTGTGAACACACTTCATATTTGATAGAGTTTCTTATTAATATGCAATAAGCAGCTCGTGCTCTATTACTAGGATGATTAGCATGTATCATGCCGTACCCCCTTATTCTAAAGAATGAACGGTTTGTGAAGTGGGATTCTGATAATAGAAATATATCGATATGTTTTGTGCTAAGGAAAGCTTCTACTTCTCGAATGTGAAGGCCATTTTCATTCCATATTCACAACCGTAAATCTAATTGCACAGTTTGGTTAGTAGAGCTGACATCATATTGAGGAGTGTATTTGTAAGCTCAATCTGTTATTGTTATTATCGTACAAAAAGTTGATGAACTTTTAACTTTTTTTGTGTGCTTCGTGGAGCAGAAGCGTAAAGACATATGTTTTTTGTTTGTGTGTTTAGTTAGAAAAAATCTGACCGGTTTAATCGAAAAAGAAAATTAAAAGGAAAATGTTTGAGAAAGTTTTAATAAATGATGTGCAAAAATACCAATGTATATATAATAAATCGCACAAATCATTTAGAAATAAATTAATTAAAGCGGCAGCCTGGAAAGCAATATCCAGAGCTGTGGATTTGCCAAGTAAGTACATTCGGACGAAAAATAAATGCTCACTTTATATCTCGGTAATTGATTAACCTTTTTGTTGTATATTTTCGTAAATATATTTTTAATATGTGAATGTGATAAATGCCAGAGTCTATGGAAGACGTTACGGAATCGTTTTGTCAGAGAAAGTTCAAGAATGTCATCTGGAAGCGTGGCGCCTGAGGGAACTACACAATGGAAATTTACGTCTGCCATGTCTTTTATGAAAGACTATGTAGCTCCGTGTGTAATGTTTTTAAATAGAGAATTAATATAGAGAATAGGCGTAATGACACTTCATGCAACAGTTTGCATTACGGACATTTGTTTGTTCTCGTTCACCATGCTGCTGCGTATGAGTACACAACACTAATTACTTTTAACATGAGATTTAATATTCATATTTCATTTATTCTATCAAATTGTGTCTTATATTTATCTTCTTAAAACGTTATACGTTAAGTTGGACTGAAACCTAAAATACAAATGAATTGTGATATTTTTTTAATATGTGTCTTGGTGCATATGCAATAAGTAATTAATAAAACGATTTTTGTATAACTACCAAAATGTATTATATTTATTTTTCGGAAATTAAGGTTACGACATGGTTCCAGGTGGAGTCGTCTTATGGAATCCAATAACTCCAAAAGTATTCAAAAAACTTATTTTGTTAATATATAATCTTTTAGCTTATCCCGCAAAAGGCTAATCTTATGGCATTGTTTGAGTGACTTCGTTTCACTTTTGGCAACGAACCAACCTCTTTCCTCCAAAGTTCTTCAAGAGTAATTTCTCCATTATCACTTATTATTGTAATAAGCACGACAACCGAAGCTAGTTCATTTATTTCCATTTTAATTATGTCGCACATTTGTTATTGTTTACATTCAAACAATAAGCTCAGAAGAAGAAGAAAAATAAGAACATACTTTCTAAGTGGCTTGCAAACAGCAAAAATACGTATAATGCACGCATATCGAGCATGCGTACTTTGATTGTGTTTTGGCCTTTAGTTAGCACTATGATTCTCCAAGCAGTTTGAGCATTGTTTAGACCACATTTGACACACTTATAATACGTTTTGGAATTATGACCTTTCCTTCAATTGCGTCTTTAATTAATACTGTAGGGCTAGAAAAGTGCAAATGTTTACCACAATTCTATATGCTCGTTCCTGTTTTAACTGATAGGTGTGGAAGTTAATGTTTTTATCCTATATGATTGTGTGGATTTTTACGTTACCATCTCTCATTGACTTGTACGAAAATCCGTTTGGTTTAATTACCTTTGAAAAATTATTTAACATAACCCTGATGTCAAAGACGTTGGGTATCATTATACGTGGAGGTTTCGGTTGAGAGCTTTTAAAGGGTAAAATGGACATAGAAAAATAAAAATAATACCAACCAAACGGCTACAACTAGAATAATGAAATTCGGTGTATACATTCCTCTGACTGAATAGATATGCAGAATAAAATTATTTTCATGCTTTCAAGGGATAAAGTGGGAACATGGGGACAAAAGTGATACCAACAGCTAGAACGATGAAATTAGGTGTGTACATCTCTCTAATTGCGTCATCACGTATAATAGAGGGATTTTTCGTACATTCCCCTTATTGCAAAAGTGTATAAAATAGAGAGATTTTTCAAAAGTAGTTTTTCCAAATTCTTATTTTCATGGGATACAATAGGAACAGAGGAATAACAAGTAAAAAGGCGTAAAGTTCGACCGGCCCGAATCTTATATACCCTCCATCACGGAGTGCATTGCACAGTATTACCGTCAGATTAGAGACTGTCAGCATTACATAGAAGTGCGCTAACAATCAGGAAAATTGTAATGCTTCATTATTATAATATTAATAGTCCTCTACTATATATAAATATAATATTAGTTAGAAATCTTCAAAAATGTGCCGTAAATATTATTAGATAGAAACAATTTCCCTCAACCCGATTTTCCACATTTGCATTTTCTTGATTCCATCTACAGCCTAAATGTCTGCACCATTTTGATAGAAAAAGTTCTAACATTGAAGATACAATATGTTTCAGAGTGGAATGTACACACCTAATTTCATTATTTTAGCTACAGCCTTTTGATTGGTACCAGTTGCACTCCTTTTTCCATTTTGACCCTAAAATTATGAATTTAGAAGACATAGTATCTCTTATGATTTAAACTATAGCCGTTTGATTGTTTCCAAATGTAATCCCATTTAGATCCAGACAGTACGAATATCGAAAGATCTCAGACGGACATGGCTAGATCGCCTTAGAATTTCACCACGACGCACAGTGGTTCAGAATCAAAATCCATCTGCCAAAATTCAATAAATTTCGTTCTTGTAGACATTTTTGAGTTCTGTAAGAAACCAAAATTAGAGAAGGACCCAAGGATTACTTTGAGATTATAACATTAATAATCTGAGTAAAATCCATACTACAATTTAGTTCAACCATTTTGCCCCAGTTCTGTACAAATTTCCTTAAAAGTAGGAAAATTAACTAGGTAAAGTTTCCATCTTTCAAAGCCATAGTAAATAGTTCATTTACTAGAAATTGGGTAGTAAATTTACTTAAAAACATTTCATTGGATCTAATAAAAAATTCTTACAATTGAGTACATTTGTTGTATGGAAAAAATTCAATTTATGTTAATATATTTACTGAAATTTATGCCGAGTTCTTAATTTAAGTATTAATGAACTTATAAAAAATCACTTCAATTGTTTAGAAAATATTTGCGAGACTATTTCTTAAAAAAAATACTTGTTGAAAAAAAATCAGCAAAATTGTCCTCAGTTGAAGTAAATATTTACTTAGTTTTAGGAAAATTTCAGTAACATTTAATTTAGATTTAGTAAATACTTGCTTAGTTTTAAGAAAAATATTACTTAGATTCAGTAAGGTTTGAGAGTAAACTTACTGCAATTTCCGCAGTTTGAGTAAACATTTACTTGGTTTGAGGAACATTGAAAAGTTTGAGGGTTCACTTTTTATACCCTCACCCTACAGAGTAGGATGGTATATATCATTTAGGACTACGGTTTGGGGTCCGGCAATTCCCGAATCGTTTTTCCCGGGAATTCCCGGAAGAATTTGGACGGGAATTTTTCAATTTCCCGGGAATACGGAAAATATTAAAAAAATAATTTATTTATTATGTTGATCAATAATTTAATGTTACTATATAAATTGGAATTTTTAGATGTATTTCAAATTCATAAAGAGTAATTTTTTTGAGGTTAGGATTTTCATGCATTAGTATTTGACAGATCACGTGGGATTTCAGACATGGTGTCAAAGAGAAAGATGCTCAGTATGCTTTGACATTTCATCATGAATAGACTTACTAACGAGCAACGCTTGCAAATCATTGAATTTTATTACCAAAATCAGTGTTCGGTTCGAAATGTGTTCATGTGTTCGAAATGTTCAGCGATGAGGCTCATTTCTGGTTGAATGGCTACGTAAATAAACAAAATTGCCGCATTTGGAGTGAAGAGCAACCAGAAGCCGTTCAAGAACTGCCCATGCATCCCGAAAAATGCACTGTTTGGTGTGGTTTGTACGCTGGTGGAATCATTGGACCGTATTTTTTCAAAGATGCTGTTGGACGCAACGTTACGGTGAATGGCGATCGCTATCGTTCGATGCTAACAAACTTTTTGTTGCCAAAAATGGAAGAACTGAACTTGGTTGACATGTGGTTTCAACAAGATGGCGCTACATGCCACACAGCTCGCGATTCTATGGCCATTTTGAGGGAAAACTTCGGAGAACAATTCATCTCAAGAAATGGACCGGTAAGTTGGCCACCAAGATCATGCGATTTGACGCCTTTAGACTATTTTTTGTGGGGCTACGTCAAGTCTAAAGTCTACAGAAATAAGCCAGCAACTATTCCAGCTTTGGAAGACAACATTTCCGAAGAAATTCGGGCTATTCCGGCCGAAATGCTCGAAAAAGTTGCCCAAAATTGGACTTTCCGAATGGACCACCTAAGACGCAGCCGCGGTCAACATTTAAATGAAATTATCTTCAAAAAGTAAATGTCATGGACCAATCTAACGTTTCAAATAAAGAACCGATGAGATTTTGCAAATTTTATGCGTTTTTTTTTTTAAAAAAAGTTATCAAGCTCTTAAAAAATCACCCTTTATATGTATTTACATTACTGACAATAATGAGTATTTGTTTATATTATATTACTAAAAACAAAACTTTTTTATGCGAAACCCAGGATCTTTATTGTGAAATAAAAATATCATGTCGACAATACTATGGCTTACATAATGTAAATTTTCTTGTTTTCCTAGAAGAATCGAGGTGAACATATTCTTCAAGAACAATTTACTTTACACATGTAGCCAGAAAGAAATGGTCTAAAAATAGGAGTACAATAAAAATTGTTCGCCTGGAAACTTTCAAGAGAAATCTAATAGGAATATAAATATATTCTACGGTGTATTTCAATGGCCATTTGTAAGAATTAATGACTGGACTATTTCAATATTTTTATTTTTTATGAATTTATTAAATTAATATTAATTTTTTATGTTTCTATCGTTTTTACATTTTAGAATATTACCCCCTGTTTCTATAAAATATTTTTGTCTCCAGACGAATGAATATTCTAAATTAAATGTAAAGTCATATTGAGAATTATAAAATCATAATAAGAACATACAAATTGATAATGAGATATATAAATACAAAATGAGAAAATCCAAATTGATAATGAGAAAATATAAATTCTTATTCAGGAATATTTATTCATAAAATATAAATTCATAATCAGGATCTGTAAAATTTATAATCGGAGCTATGTATGTATGTTTTTCTATGGATATTTTCGTAGATACACATATTTGATCAATGTTCTCATTATAAATTTACATTTTCTCAATATGATTTTATATTTTCTCATTATGAATTCATATTTTCTGAATATGAAAACGTATTTTCTGATTATGAATTTGGATTTTATGATTACAAACTTGTATATTTCATTATGAAATGGTATGTTCCTATTATGAATTAATTATTCTCAATATAAATTAACAATTCTCATTATGAATTTATATTTCTCATTATGACTTAACATTTACACATTATGAATCCTAATATGAATTAACATTTCTCAATATAAATTTGTATGTTCCGAATATAATCTTGAAAAGGTGTAGAGTAAAATGAAAAATAATTTGTAAAATATTTTGACAATAACACTCGTTTTTAATTTGTAATATGACAGTATTGAAAAAAACACACCACTTATTAAATGTGGATATTTTAAACCATATTGGACATACCTATAAATAAATTACTTTTTCCCGGGAATTCCCGGGAAATGAAAAAAGTCCGGGAAACCCCAAACCCTATTTGGGACAGAAAAAAGTGAGAAGCATTGAAGGAGTGACTTAAGACCCTATGTATGTTTGGGCCAAATCTGCTTCAAAGTATTTTAAGATGTTTGAGCCATGTCCGTCCGTCCGACTGGTTGGTGTACACGATAACTGTCGAAAGGAGTTATGGAATCAATTCAAGCTTTGGTAATATTGTCCCCAAACTTAGTTTAAGTTCGAAGATGGGCGAAATTGCCACGCCCCTTCTGGTACCTCCCACACAAATGGTTCGTATTCCTATGTTATATAAAAACCAATTAAATTTCCACATGGATAGTCAGAATTAGCTATATTTCGGATATGATTATAATTATAAGTACTTTATAAGTACTTTAAACGTGCAAGATATGTCGGTTTTTCCACTCCCCTTCTGATGCCTCCCATACAAATCCCATTCCTCCCACACAAAGTGGAATAAGCCTTGGTTAAAATAAAACCGATATAACTTCCTTGCGGGTAGTCAAAAATGTTTTGATAATCTCACTAAACCCAAAAAACATTTATACATTAGTCACGCCCATTCTAGTACCTCGCACACAATTGTCTCTGTCTCATAGGTGAAATTAAATCCTTTAAATTAAGAAATTAAAACTTCATATTTGATAATTTTTTTTAAATTACTTACGAATGAAGAAGCTTGCCACAAACTTCCAGTACATCCCACATACATAATCCGCAACTAAGTATAATTTAAGTCCTTCCATACACATGTTCTCTGAGAGTGAGGGTATATATATATATATATATATAAGTTGCGATAACAACAAGTTTCAGTCGGTTAAACCGACTTTAACCGACTGAAACTTACTTGTTATTATCGCAATTTGTTACCCTGACTTAAAGAAAATATCCCTAACAATTGTCAACAAATTCAGAAGCTCCATTCAAATCAAGCAGCTATTTACTACTTTAGCTTGTGGAAGGCTTTGAAATCTGTGCTACATATTTGCAGTAATATTAGCAATTACTGGGTAATATTTATTTTTCCAGTATTCAAATGCTGCCATATCATCAGGCGAATTTACATATTTGCTTCTACCCACTGTTAAATCAAACAACAAATCTTTGTTAAATGCCCTTTGAAATTCTCATAAGCTCAAGTATGTCATATTTTAGTTATGCAGCCTAAAATTGTCTAAATACCCAATTTGAGCTCAATCGGACTATAACTGAGTTGTGCATAAAATTCCGCAGTCTAATGGTTACAAAAGGTAAAAGCTATTTTATGGGATATCGATAACTCTTAAATCAAATAATTTTCAACATAGCCGGCCTAGTGAGCAAGCAATTCGTGCAGCTATTGATCGTGGCCGACTGGCCATCAGTTATGTACTCCGTTTCAGAGAAACCCATCGCTTTACTTATGATTTTTGGTTTGCGAATCTGAGGTCGGGGGCGATACATTCGCCAACAACTTCCAACTACCGTGGCAATATGATGAGTCCGGCCGAATTTACGCTCGCGTACACGAATGTATGCTCTGTTGTAGCAGTCAGCCGCCTAAAGGTATGCTTTGCAATTCGGTTGTCACCGTTACATTTGAAATAGAAACAACATTGATTTTTTGGGATTTTCGGTTGCATTTTAATCGATTTCTTTTTCTAAAATGCTCTTTTGCAATCTTTGTGACAAGAGTGTGTGATTGTGTGCGTGTTTGTGCGTACATATACATCATATGTATGTATGTATGTATTTTAATTATTATTATTATTATGTATGTATTGTTTTGATTAAACTCGAAATGACATATTTACAATGGGATGGGTCGGTCATCTGGAGGGGCGTGGGGGGAGATATCGAAGGTTGCATCAATTTAAGTTAAACGCATGAAAGTACATAAGTACCTATAGAAGGTACATACTCGTAGATATCTACATATGTATGTATGTATGTAGATGTAGTTGATGAGAATCTAACGTGAACTGTGATTAACTTAGGGTACAATCTCAGATTGTAGTCAATAGGGGGTAAGCTTAAGCGGCAGTTCTTAACGTGGTTCGGTAGTTGTCAACGATGTCGGAGTGATCGGAGATCAGGGGGCCAGTTTAATGGTAACCCAAAGGAGCACCCAATAGTTTATGGCCTCCAAGGATAGGCAGTACTTTGGCGACAGGAGCAACGGCCTTTACCACTTTGTGGCCCAAGGGATCACGTCGAACGACGGCATTGAAGCCATTGTGTGCGTCTGAGGTATAGTCAACGGTACGCAGGAAGCCATCAGCATCTATCAGGGTGTATTGACCATGGACTTGATCGCCTTTACGCGACTCAGTTTGACTCTTGATGTCTCCGGTGTGTTCATCATGCACCGAGTAGCTGAAGTCGTAATGAGCTGGACCCTCAACTTCTACCGTCTTGACCAAAGCGGGCTTAATTAAGGCAGGTGCATGGTACAGATGTCCTGGCAAAGGATATTCAACAGCAAGAACGGCACCGACGCCAACAATCATGAGTGCGATTAGCTAAACAAAAACGAAAAGCAAGAACAAATCAGAATATACATACACATGTATAAGTCCTGGCGCCTGCCACTTACTTTGAACATGTTTCTCGGGATAACGCTTCTTTGTTTTCGTGGCAAGTGCAAATGACTCTCGAGTATTTTGGTAAAGTTGGTTGGTTGGTTGGTTGTATCACTTGGAACTCCGGAGCTGAACTACGATTCTTGTCAATTAGGTGGCGACTTTTATATATGAATGGCCGGTACTATTTGGCGATCTGGTTGCCATTGGGGTGGAGTGGCCACATCCCATCGTGCGTACGAGGCGAGGCGTAAGGCTTGCTGTGTGGTTGGACTGTTCTTTTTTCGTTTTGGGTTGAATGCAAAATTCTCGTTTCTTGGCGTTTTTTTTGTATGTTTTCCAAATTTTTATCGGCACACGTACATACATGTGTGTGGAACAGTTTTGTACGCTGTCTATTGCCAGACTTGCGCGGCTGTGTGTAACGCTGGAATTTTTCTAAGTCGGCGTCTGTGTCTTATTACTCAATTAGAGACAGAAGTTGCCTTTCTAGGCGGTGGCAGATTTTTAATTTTACATTTGAAATGTTTTATGTTCGCTGGAGATTGTTCTTAGGTTAGAGGGTCTGTTGGTTTTGTCGTATCGTTTGTAGCACTGGATCCTCATGAAAATTCTAAGACTGTTATAAACGTAATTACAAAGTATCGAACTATAAATTATTTATAATTTTTTATCCCCTATTCCACGAAGTGGAAATGTTGTAACACCAAGAAATAATCGAGCTAGACCCACCTTTAAGTTTACCGAATAGTTTAGTGGTCCCCACACAAATGGGGACCAATACAAATGCTCCTCCGATTTATCCTATTTCTCTGTTACATCTGGATTTGTCATCTGATATTGATCATGTTATATTTAATCTCGGAATATGTACAGTAAAATTGGGGCATATGGGCCCATGTTTTCAAATAGCTCCCATACTGTTCCTCCAATGGTTTCCCTCTTTCGTTCAATATATCTCCAACGGCGACGAGGGAGATGGGGGGTTCTTGAGATTTTGCATTGGCAAGAATTTTAGATCTAATGACAGACGGTATTCCAATCGGTATATTTACGATGAATCTAAGGTCACCCTCTTGCTTGCGCTACTTTAGAGAGGTTCAACACAAGACTGGCATTACATGGGAACGTGCATATTGTTGGCGTTGTAAATGATCAAACGGGCTATGGTTGGACGGATGTGTATTACCGCTCACCTTTGGGTTATTCTTCTGAATATCGTCCGGACGACTCTTACCCAAACCCCTCGTGATATCCAAGTAGCCTTAATTATTTTCTCCTATCAGGTATGTCCAAAGCCGGCTACGTAAATAAAAGTTGTCTGCGATTTCCTCCTATGAAGTATGTCCAAAGCCGGCTACGCAAAGTAAACATTTTCTACGTTGCGAACTTTGGCCGGCATTAATATTACAACAAGACATGTACCGGTACACACCGTGGGTAGTTAGTTATTAACCTTTTTTTATTTTTTCTGCTTTTGTTTTATCTGTATACCCTCCACTAAGGTATTATGTATTTGTGCATTTGTTTGTAACACCCAAAAGGAAACGATATAGACCCATTGTTAATTATACCGATCGGCTTAGAATCACTTTCTGAGCCGATTTAGCAATGACCGTCTGTCTGTCTGTCCATATATTGTTGTAATCAAATTACAGGTCGCAATTATAGTCCGATCTTAACCAAAATGGGCACAAGTAAGTTTTGTGGATCAAGGACGAACGCTATTTAATTTGATTAATGTCGCTCCCGATTTGACTTTTTCCGCTCTAGGAACCACTTATAGTACCTGATTTTCTTTAAATTTGGCACAACATCGTGATAGTGGGAAATATCGGTTCAGATTTAGATATAGCCCCAAAGCAAATGTTGCTCCCAAATGTTTAACCGACATTGGTCAAACTTTATGTATTATATCTCACCAATAAACATACATGGTGAAAGCGGGTCACATCGTTCCAGATTTTAATATACCCCCATAGAAATGTCCTTTCCGAATTAACATTTTTTGTCAAACACATACATTTACGGAATATTTGTATATATTTTGGAAGAACGTGGTATATTTTACTTTGAAATATACATTATGAGAGTGGGCCACATGGTCTATGATTAGGCGCCATACAAAAATCCTTCCCTATTTCACATTTTTACCGAATTGAATTGTAATGGGGTAGAAAGTGGAGGGTATCGGCCCCGTCCGACTTTAGCTTTTCCTTACTTGTTTTTTTTTTATTTCAACTGTTTCCTTTTATTCTAATTTGTAAGATAACTTTAAGTCCGTCCACTAGATTTATAATTTAGTATCAATCTCATGTAAACCTCGGGAGCAAGGGCGAATTTGAATATATATATGAATATAAACTTAACTTTGATATTGATGAAGCTTGGTGCTGTTATTCATTCTTATTCTGCAATTTAAGATAATACGCTATAGTCTTAAGTTTTCTTTTGCCAAGTTTCCTATGTATATCTCTAATTGTTTGGTGTGAAAGCCTTAATAAAATTAAAATTGTTCTTTTTTAACATATATCTCCTTAAATATTGCAATGGGAGTATTCAGAAGGTGTATCAGTGTTAGCACAATGAAAAGAACATATCAGCATTATCGGTGTAGCGTTAAATTGCCCATAACGACAAATGACATAAATACCCAAACGGCGTACGGTCATAACGGCCAAATCGATAAATGTCATAAAGCGAAATAATCGGCATATCACACAAATTTGGGCAATAAAAACGTCACAACGCCCAATCAAAATGTCAGAAAGCCCAACAAACTTCTTTGGGCCTTATGACGCGAAGTTTGGGCTTTATGACCTTCTTTTGGGCTTTATGGCATTTTCGTAAAATTAGAGATTTTCTCCTATGGGGTATGTCAAAAGTCGGCTACGCAAAGTAAAAACATCCTGTGTTGCGGGCCTTCGGCCGGGATTAAACATTGTCTCCTATGGGGAATGTCTTTTACTTTGAGGCTACGAAAAGTAATCGTTTTTTGCATTACTTAGAGGGCTTAGAGGTTTTCTCCTATAATGGGTTGTCCAAAGACGGCTACGCATCGTTAGAGTTTTCCTGCGTTGTCGTATATATCCTTTGGACATATCCCATAGAAGAAAATCTTTAAACCCGGCCGAAGGCCGGAAACGCAAAAACCATTACAATGCGTAACCGTCTTTGGATATACTTCATAGGAGAAAATATTTAATGCCGGCCAAAGTTCGCAACGTAGAAAAAGTTTACTTTGCGTATCCGGCTTTGGACATACTTCATAGGAGGAAATCGCAGAAAACTTTTATTTACGTAGCCGGCTTTACTTTGCGTAGCCGGCTTTGGACATACCTGATAGGAGAAAATAATTAAGGCTACTTGGATATCACGAGGGTTTTGAGTAATATTTCGCAAATTTTGGTTTTATGACGGTCCGTGGATTGGCCGTTATAGTTTTGGGTGTTATTGCCTATAAAAAATGTTACAATGCCCAAACGCAATGACATATTGCCCAACAAATCGATAAAGTTTACAACAACAAAATAAAAGCATCGTTTTTGGGCTTTATGACATTTTCAACTTGGGCGTTATGACCGTACGCCCCCACAAACATATGTATGTCACAAAGCCCAAATATTGTTTTTGGGTTAAATGACGTTTTATGCTTAAATAACGCCACATCGGCCAAGTCGACAATGTTAGATTATCCAAAATCGGCAGTGACATAAACCCTAAACCGGATAATATCACCCGAAAAATTGATAATTTGTCATAATGCTCAAATTTATTATTGCTCAATACAAAGCAATGCAGAATAGCAGTATTTTCCACCTTTACTCCGCGCTGACCTATTGCTTTGACGTCCGGAATTAAAGATTTTCTCCTTTGGGACATGTACAAACACAGAAAACATTTACACTCCGTAGCTTGCTTTGGATGCACCCAAATCTCGACTTTGTTGATTGAATTCTGCAAAGAACACTCCTATAAAGAGTATTCCTAAAGGAGTAACAAATGGGGGAAATTATTCATTATAGGGTAATTCAGATTCAGCGCACTGAAATCTTTCGAAATTGACTCCAAACGTTCCTGTCTGAATTAGCTGGAGGTCCATTGCCAAAAATTCATTTGGAGATTTGTATGCACTCCACGAGAGTATTATGTCATTGTGCATTTGTTTGTAACGCCCAAAAGGAAGTGTGATAGACCCGCTGTTAAGTATACCGATCGACTTAGAATCACTTTTTGAATCGATTTAGCAATGTTCTGGTAATCAAAGTACAGGTCGCAATTGTAGCCAGAACCATATTAAACTTTGCACAACGAAGTTTTCGGGATAAGGACAAACGCTATTTAATAATCGGTTCAGATTTAGATATAGCCCCCATACATATGTTGCTCTCGATTTGAATCTTTTCACTCTAGATACCTCATATTTTAAAAGATTTTCTTCAAAATTGGCAAAACATCTTATATTTCAACTAGAAACAGCTGTGGTGAAAATGTGTTAGATCGGTTCAGATTTATATATAGCTCCCATACAAATTTCGTCTTATATTTCCACTAGAAACACACATGGTGAAAACGGCTCAGATCGGTTCAGATTTATATATCGCTCCCGGCTTGACTTTTTCCGCCCCATAAACCACGTATTTTCACCGAATTTCTTCAAGTTGAGCATAACACGTTATACTTGAACTGGAAGAACCTATTGTGTAAGTGGGTCACTTCATTGCATGTTTGGATATAGCTCCGATACAAATATTCTTCTCGATTTGACAGGTCATAACAGCCTATGATTAGGAAATATATAAAAATCCTTCCCGTTTTCACTTTTTTACCGAATTGAATTGTATTCAATACGTGTTCCAAAGTTATTAGACCATTAATGAAGCTATCTCCTCACAAAAACGCCTAAAGTTCCAGCTTTGGACCAGCGTAAAACTAGAACCACTTACAACTTTGACCTAAGCTAAACGTCATATTTCCTACAAGGTCGAGTATAATGTACGCATAAGGCAGGGTCGCGATTTAGGTCAAACCGTCTGTCACATCGCTCCTGAAAACAGCTTTAAAAATAGCCAATTCGTCAATTCCCTTCCAAATACGTGTATGGTGTATGGCTGGTGCGCAAGGAGGGGGGGGGGGGGGTGTTTGGGGTTCCTTACATTATGAGAAGAAAAAATATGCTTGTCTGGCAGGACTACGGGGTGGCTTTGGCCCCCCGCAATTTTTAAGGTAAAAAAGGTAGTGTTTTTTAAGGTCGAAGGGGTAGTGATATTTACAATATTTTATCATGGCTGGTATTTGATTATTTAGAAAATCCATGTCTGGCAAACCTTCGAAGACGGCTTTGTCCCCCTGCACCTTTTAAGGTCGAATAAAATTTCCACCACTTTCCTATAAGTAGAACTGCCAAATTTTTTATGGTCAATTCCTTACATTATGAGAAGAAGAAAAATTCATGTCTGGCCAAGCTTCGGTGTTGGCTTTGGCCCCCCTGCAATTTTTAAGGTCGAAACAGGTAGTGACATTTCCACCACTTCCCTATAAGTAAAATTGCCAAATCTTTTATGGTCGATTCCTTACATTGCAGAAATAAAATTTCTATGCAAAAAAAACTGCTAAATCAAAAACTGTCTAGTGTGAGATTGCGCAGAAATCGACGGAATTGTTTGTTTAAAATACACATGTTTAATCAAAATATTTAAAAACTTCAATTGAATATTTTAATTGAACCAATTAAAATTTTAATCAAAATATTTTAAAAATGTCAATTAAATGTTTTAATTGGGCCAATTAATACGTTGATCAAAATATTTAAAAATCAGAAAAAACAAAGTTCAATTGTCTGCATGTTAAAATAAACGCACTGCGAAGCCTTGCTCCAACCAATGCTGAACTGCAACCGATTTGATTTGCATCAACGAAAGTGAAAAAAGAAATTAAACAAAGCAAGAGCCAAATGACCACAAACAAACTACTATTTGTGATGACAACGCATTTTGGCTGTACAACACGTGTGTTATGGAAATTCAATTTTTGAACACCTCTGCTGTATCAATAACAATGTATCAATCAATAACAAACTACACACCAGGAGTGATCAAACCCAAAAATAATAAATCTATTAAGATGTTCCCTCCGACTCTTTGATTTCTGACAGTTACGTTAGATTAAAATGTAAATATAAGAGCGACACTCATTTTCCCACTCTTAGGTGAAGAATGGGTGTTTCAAAATGAATATTTTTCGTGTTTTTTGTTTAATTGTGAATCAACTAAAGAAGACAGCACAAAGCAACGACAAACAACATTAAAATACTAAGACACTGTGTCGTATTTTACTCGAATTTTGTCACCATTTTACTTATTTTATTTTTTTTAACTAATTGCAAAAAAATTTATTGAAAAATAAGGCAAAAATTATCGTATTCTTCTTTGTTCCCGGCGTTCTTAATTTTGAAATTTTTATGTTATTTTGAATGATTTCTGTCAAAACCGACGACAGCTCGCTCTTAAATTTTATTTTTCACATTTTAATCTAACGTAACTCGCTCGATTTTTTAAATGAGTACGACGGAGCTTCTTGTTCGTCCACCTTCTTTGATCAAACCATAGTAGCTTTTCACCGTTTTCTGTTCATTCAAAACACCAGCAATGGAAGAATGAAGAACAGACTACTACTTTTTGCCGTTTGTTTTTATTTCATGCCGCTCATATGCAGAGCGGCTAAGCACTCCACCTTTTCTGCACTCTCAGCAAACACACTGTTGTTTGTTTGGTTGAACGACATCATTACTACGAACAGAAACGCACGAGAATCGCCAGCGATATTTGTTTCTACCACAATATAAAACTTAATTAAAAAATTAATTGACATTATTAAAATAGTTGTTAAACACAAATTCAATTAATAAGTAACACTAGTCAACAGTCAAAATGTACTCGGGATGCGATATTTTTTTCTGTGTAGATAACCTTGACATGAGCTCGAAAAACGCAATAAAATTTTTTTTTCGTTTGGTTTTTTTTTTATTATTTTTTTTTTAAATTTAAAAAATTTTTTTTTGGTTAATTTGTTTCGTCCGGCATAACTCGGGAACCACTAGCCCGATTTAATTGAATTAAATTTTAAAAAATTTAAAATTACAATTCCCTTAATCTGTTCATATATTGTTTTCCTATACAAGCAACAGTTTCCAAGTTAAAAATGAATATATAAAGGAAAAAACTTATTTTTTGCCTAAAGATTTAATTTTTTTTTTTTAAATCCATAAAAAATCCAAAATGAAAAAAAATGTCAAATCTTATTACTTTTATGTAAAGTCACATAACCTATGAGCAAAATGAGACAAAGATCATGAAAATCGATGCACGCGTTTCGCTTTTATTCGCAATTGAGTAAAGGTATGAATTTCAAAAATTTGCTCGACATATGCACAACTTTGTCTATGGTAAGGTTTTTTCTTTTTTTTTTTTTATTCTCAGAATTAACAAAACGGAATAAACAAAGGGTTATTTAATTTTTATGATTGCGTAAGCAAAGTAATAAACGCTAATAAATGTGCGTGAACAATTAAAAGGAAAAAAGGAAAGGGGACTTTTTTAATTATTTGGGTTTTCCGTTGGCTACCTGTATGATTTTTTTACAGAAATGCAACCCACATTTAAGGGTGGTCATTATTCGGAAAATTTAAGACTCACACATGGTGAAACAGGTATGTAGCCACCGTAAAAAAATATACACCCATTTATAAGTACCTGTCAGTAAAATACTAAACAATACACAGTATAAATAGGTCTTCATTGATCGATTTTACTCATTCAACAAGTGTCGACGAACGCGATAGTTAAAATGAGCAAACGTTCGCGAGGATTTGAATGCAATACCAATCCAAGTAATTTTTGTTACATGTGCGCCATGCTCGTCACTCACATCGCCCAGGTTGTCCGGAAAGAAGTCCAAGTGCGAGTGTAGAAAATGTATCTTAAGCGACATATTTGCTCTAATTTTTTTATAATTTTGGAGTAGTTGTTCGACGATCTCTCTGTAATTTGAGCTTTTGTTGTTTCCAAGAAATCCGGAAACAATTTGCCGAAATGAGTTCCAAGCTGCAGCTTCATTTGGTGATAAAATGTGCTCAAACTGTTTGTCTTGCAACAACTTTTTAATTTGCGGACCGTCGAAAACGCCTTCCTTAATCTTTGCCGATGAAAGGTGAGGAAAAATGGTTTTTAAATAGGCGAACGCTTCGCCATCTTTGTTGATAGCTTTCACGAAGTTTTTTATGAGTCCGAGCTTTATGTGAAGAGGTGGGAGAAAAACATTTTCCTTTTTTATGAGTGGTGTATATTTCACGTTGTCGCTGCCGGGGATGAAGTTAACTCTTTCTGTCCAACTCCTCCTGGTGTAATGATGTTGACGATCGCGGCTGTCCCAAAGGCAGAGAAAACAACAGTACTTTGTGAATCCACCTTGTAATCCACAAAGCATACCGATAACCTTAAGGTCGGCACAAACTTTCCAATCGTGCCTCTCATAGTTAAGGCACTTTAGTAGATTGTCCATGACTTCGTATGTTTCCTTGGTGTCAACGGCATGAGCAATTGGAATCGAAGGTTTCTCGTTGCCGTTGTGCAGTAAAATTGCTTTAAGGCTCTGCTTGTTGCTGTCGATGAAAAGACGCCACTCTCCTGGATCGTAAGAGTACCCGAGTTCACCAAATAATCCGGGAATGTCCTTACAAAAACAGATGTTGTCTTTTTTTGTGTAGTAACGGACGGTTGCGGGTCCACTGGTTCTTCGGAAAATGGCACTGGAAAATTCACTGTTGAAACAGCAGCGTAAGTCCATCGTATATTTTTTCCCACGCCTGTTTTTTTGCTAAGACAGAAGTAGCAATCTGTTACATGGCAAAGCGTAGCTCTCCAAAGCATTGGCATGATGATTCTCGGCTGTCGTCTGAAAGAATTTCAATAATAAGTTATATATGTTCTTGAATTTCGTAATCTACACTTACCTTGAGTCAGCTAGCTGTACGTAGCACCTTGGACATAGAGCACTTGGTGTCCACCGCTCATCTATGTTTGAGACCTTTAAATTGAAGCTCTCTTCAAATGAATCTCTCAATTTAGGTGAAAAACAACGCTTGTTTTTTTCAGAAACGTATTCTCCCCAAATGTAACAAAAATTACTTGGATTGGTATTGCATTCAAATCCTCGCGAACGTTTGCTCATTTTAACTATCGCGTTCGTCGACACTTGTTGAATGAGTAAAATCGATCAATGAAGACCTATTTATACATACTGTGTATTGTTTAGTATTTTACTGACAGGTACTTATAAATGGGTGTATATTTTTTTACGGTGGCTACATACCTGTTTCACCATGTGTGAGTCTTAAATTTTCCGAATAATGACCCCCCTTAAATGTGGGTTGCATTTCTGTAAAAAAATCATACTGGTAGCCAAAGGAAAACCCAAATAATTAAAAAAGTCCCCTTTCCTTTTTTCCTTTTAATTGTTCACGCACATTTATTAGCGTTTATTACTTTGCTTACGCAATCATAAAAATTAAATAACCCTTTGTTTATTCCGTTTTGTTAATTCTGAGAATAAAAAAAAAAGAAAAAACCTTACCATAGACAAAGTTGTGCATATGTCGAGCAAATTTTTGAAATTCATACCTTTACTCAATTGCGAATAAAAGCGAAACGCGTGCATCGATTTTCATGATCTTTGTCTCATTTTGCTCATAGGTTATGTGACTTTACGTAAAAGTAATAAGATTTGACATTTTTTTCATTTTGGATTTTTTATGGATTTTAAAAAAAAAAAAATTAAATCTTTAGGAAAAAAATAAGTTTTTTCCTTTATATATTCATTTTTAACTTGGAAACTGTTGCTTGTATAGGAAAACAATATATGAACAGATTAAGGGAATTGTAATTTTAAATTTTTTAAAATTTAATTCAATTAAATCGGGCTAGTGGTTCCCGAGTTATGCCGGACGAAACAAATTAACCAAAAAAAAAAAATTTAAATTTTTGAAATTCATACCTTTACTCAATTGCGAATAAAAGCGAAACGCGTGCATCGATTTTCATGATCTTTGTCTCATTTTGCTCATAGGTTATGTGACTTTACGTAAAAGTAATAAGATTTGACATTTTTTTTCATTTTGGATTTTTTATGGATTTTTAAAAAAAAAAATTAAATCTTTAGGCAAAAAATAAGTTTTTTCCTTTATATATTCATTTTTAACTTGGAAACTGTTGCTTGTATAGGAAAACAATATATGAACAGATTAAGGGAATTGTAATTTTAAATTTTTTAAAATTTAATTCAATTAAATCGGACTAGTGGTTCCCGAGTTATGCCGGACGAAACAAATTAACCAAAAAAAAAATTTTAAAATTTAAAAAAAAAATAATAAAAAAAAAAAACAAACGAAAAAAAAAAATTTTATTGCGTTTTTCGAGCTCATGTCAAGGTTATCTACACAGAAAAAATTATCGCATCCGGAGTACATGAAATTTTTTTCAATTTGTTGAGTAGTGTAATTGATTCAATTAAGACATTTATCGAAAACCAAATTTTATTCCAATAAAATGTTTGCTTGGCCCAATATTTTTTCTGTGTAGCTTAGTAAGCCCAATCGAACAGACCTGATATTTACCGAGGTCGTAAATTATGCATGACTAGCAGTACCCGCTGCTTCGCACGCGAAAAAGCCAGTTATTTGATATTAGTTTTATTTGTCTATGTTTTTGGATAGTATTTATTTGATTTCCTTTTGGTGGATATAGATAGATAAATCTAACTATTTTCACTATTTTAGCTGAACTCCCTTCGTATATCGAGGGCTTATATTCAAAAGTGGCTATTAACCATTTTCTCGAAAATGAGTTTTTGATGCCAAACTATTCTCAGATTTGGATGTCATCTGTCATATAAATTTGGAGAAGAAATTTTTTTCTAAAACCACTTTTTTCAAAATTTTCTGATTTGACTACCAACTCGCACATTATTTTGTAACTGCAGAAGTGGCTATGAACATAAAAATAATAGATATAAAATAGTTCAAAATTGGAGCAACATATAACCGAAGGTTGTAATTCGCTACAACGATTTTGTTTAAAGCATTTTTCAGCATTTTTATATTTTCAGCATATTTATCGTACTATCAAATTCCATAATTTTGCCGTTGATAGCATTTAGCTTCCCAAGTCAGAAATTGTGAAAAATGTCTTTAGAAAACCCCGCGTAACTTTTTATTATATTGAGAATAACAACATATTTCTTTGGCATGTGATTGCTGACTTCATGGGGAATAAAAAAGTTTCAGAATCCTGGATGAAGAAAGTTAAAATATAAGCAATTGCAACCGACTGACTACTTATACGTTATAAGCGACATTGGTTCTTAATAAACAAACATAAATTCAGCCGGATCCGTTGCATAGATCGCGAGAAAATCAAAAATGAAAAATGTCATGCATGAAAGTCATTTAGTCATACATATTTCCCGCGAAAATGAAAATTTCCCAAAAAATATCCGATTTGCATTTTTTTGTTTACCGTGCCCTACCGCAATATACACTTTGTGTATAAAATTTGGAAAAAGGGATAAAAATGGTACTAATCAGACGGATGGAGCTGGAATCTTTAAACTCGCTGTGTACATCACAGAAAATGCGTTTTCTATACAGCATTGCCAAGATTTCATGAAAAATGTTATCAAGTTTACGATAAATCTTATTCATATATATTTGGGCATAAATGGCTGTGTTTATTTCAACATTCATAGTGCTCAATTTAAAACATGCAAAAGAGGCTATGAACCATAAAACCGCGAATAATAGGAAAACGGGCAACTTTTTAATCGTAGCAATTAGTAATGCTTTTTAGATTAAACTTTTAAACTGTAGAAGAATGATTAATAATTTCCCTTAAATTAAGGAGAAAATCAGTTTTTTTGCTCTCCTGAAAAGTTATGTTTTTGTTCATAGCCACTTATGAATATAAGCCCTCGATATTCAGGCCCGTGCGCAGGATTTTCCCCTGGGGGGGGGGGGTTTTCATCTACACTCATAAAAAAATTAACCCTATAATGAATTAAAATTAACTAAAATTTAGAAAACCAAGTACATTTTTACTAAATATAAGTAAAATTTTGCTGAAATTTTCCTAAAACTAAGTAAATTTTTACTAAATATTAGAACAATTTTGATGAAAATTTCCTAAAACTAAGTAAATGTTTACTCAAATCAAGTTAATAATTACTCAAACTGAGGACAATTTTGCGGATTTTTTTTTTCAAAACGAGGAAATTTTTACTTAAACTGAGGAAAATTTTATTTTATACAAGGAAAAAAAGTGAAATTAAAATAAGTTCAATTTAACTTAAAATATCAAACAAATAGTTTTGCTTCAGAGTATGCAAAACCGATACAAAAAATGACAACATGAGATATTTCTCAAGAGTTTCATGTTACCTCTGCCATAAGGGATCTATTACTCCATGATTGTTGCGAAGGCAAGATAGGTATTGAGAAATAAGTCTCTGTAAACGAGCGAGAATTGCTTCTTAGATTAATATTGAAGAATTTTTTAAACAATTTCAAATGTTTTTTATAAGTTCATTAATACCTAAATGTATGAAGAACTCGGCATAAATTTCTGTAAACATATTAACTTACTTTTAGGAAATAAACACTTTTTAAGTTAAAATTTCCTAAATGGAATTTTTTCCATACAAAAAATTTCAGATTATTTTCTCACTTAAAACCTTGGAAATATTCTTCCAAATAAGTTTGAATTTACTCAATTGTAAGAATTTTTTATTAGATACAAAGAAATGATTTTAAGTAAATCTACTACCCTTTTTCTAGGAAATGAACTATTTACTATGGCTTTGAAAGATGAAAACTTTACTCATAAATAGTTAATTTTCCAACTTTTTAGGAAATTTTTACTGGAGCGTTTGGAAACCACTCATATTGTATTGCCAGGATCTTCGAGAAATATTTTGATACATTCGTCCGACAGACATTGTCGGCAAAATTGTATTTCAGTAATCCATCTGTCATCTATATGAATGGTGATATAAGATTGCAGAAAACTGCTGTTATGCCAAAAAACAGCTGTAATAGCAGAAAAGTGTCCGCCGATAGGCAGCAGACAATCGCTGCTTTTATTAACAGACTTGTTCTCTAAGTGTAGAACTTTTTTTAAATAGTTGCTTGAAATTACATACATACATATCGAGGGCTTATATTCATAAGTGGCTGTGAACAAAAACATAACTTTAACTTTATAAAAACGAATTTTCTGTGATGTACACAGCGAATTTAAAGATTCCAGCTTCGTCCATCAGATTGGTCGCTTGTAACATATATGTAAACTGAAACTTTTCATACACAAATATTCTCCACGAAGTCAGCAATCACATGCCATAGAATTATTTTAAATATACTTTTCACAATTTTTGACTTTACGGCCTCCATTTTCCTATTTTATCTTCATAACTGGGGAATCAAAATGCTATTAACGCGAAGTGATGGAATTTGATAGTACGATATGCCCTAAATCTAGAAAAATGTTTTATACAAAATCGTTGTAGCGAATTACAACCTTTATTTTATTTATTTCTATTATTTTATTTATTCTATTATTTTTATGTTCATAGCCGCTTATGCAGTAACAAACTAACGTGCGAGGGGATATCCAAATTAAAAAATTAAAAAAATGGTTTTAGAAAAAAAATCGTTTCCAAATTTATATGACAGATGACATCCAAATCTGAGAATAGTTTGGCATTAAAAACTAATTTTCGAGAAAATGGTTCATAGCCACTTTTGAATATAAGCCCTCGATATATTTTGAAGAAATATTACACAAAAAACGATCAAATTCTTCGGCAATAAACCCTTCAGTCCCGCATTTTTTTGGATAAATTGGATATGCTTCTTGACGAAATATAGGTCTAAATAGGATGTCTAAAGTGTTTTGGAGTTTTTTAATTTATATAGGACATGAGTAACAGGATGTTTAATCAAAATCTTTATTCACATATTCCGATTAAATAAAAAATATTTGGAAATGTTTCTTCATTTTTATAATCTTAAATATGTAAAAAACCAAATAATTGGTATTTTAGAGTTTCATTTTCAATTTACAAACAAAATTTTAGACACGTGAACATCGTTTTTGAGTTTCTTTTGTGGGAAAAATTAGTTTGTTTGCGGTAAACATGTCATCAGTTGTTGTAAATGAACAAAGAGAAATAAGTTTATGTATGTCAAACAGTATTCTTCGTTTGTATTATAATTGCAAACTACCAAAACATTGGAAGTAACAGAAACAGTCGTTGTTTCATCTGTGATGAAAATAGGACACATCGGTTCAGATTTAGATACAGCTCCATAAAAATGTCCAATCGCAAATGTTACATCTTAGCGCTCTACAAGCATCAAGCAAATTATTTGCCTTTATTAAGAATATTTTAGATTTCATTATGATATCATATGATATCTACACTATTTTTAAAATTACTAAACGATTTTGTTATTAAATTTCCAAACTTTTATTGCAGTACACAATTAAAAGTTCATAAGATATTGCTCTAGTCGAATGTCAAGAAGTGGTATCGGTTAATAAAAATGAAAATTTTCCGAACAATTTGGTGTCCATTAGTTCGTGTTTTCATGATTTTACTACAAAATTACCATTTCAGACAAGTTATTTTAAAAAGACATTAAAAATTCTATATTTTATTGCTTCAGAAAGTCTAGAAGGTTTTAAAAAGTATATGTTCGAAACCTTTCTGGGGGGGGGTTTGAACCCCTGTGATATTACATTTTTATCGTTTTCTACCCAGTTTTGAACAGAAAAATTACAACCGCAGTGCCTTTTATATCCTCGACCTCATGTTTCTAGATGCAGCCGACAACTTATTCCTTTTTTGTCCCGCGCGCACCTTTAAAGTGCTATTTTTGACAAATCCAATTTGACTGCGCTTTCACAAGGTCAGAGGATTTTACATATCGAATTTCACGATTCTAGCTGCAATACTTTAGATGGAACCATTTTTATCCCTTTTTGTGCCGTTCGGCCCTTAAAAGTTCAAAATCCATTTTGATTGCGCTTCTACATGATCAGAGGAATTTGCATACCGAATTTCACTATTCTAACTGTAATACTTAAGTTGGTACCATTTTTATCCCTTAAAAATACAAATTTCGCAAAATCTATTTATGTTGCAATTCTACGTTGTCAGAGGAATTTTCACACCAAATTTCACGACTATAGCTGCAATACTTGTGTTGGTACTATTTTTATCCCGTTCACCCTTTATAAGGGTGAACGAAAAATCAATTTAAAAGTTCGTTTTTACGTTGCCAGAGGAATTTAATTTCACGACTATAGCTGCAACACTTTAGTTGGTACCATTTTTATGCCACCCTTAAAAGTACAAATTTCGAAAAAATCCATTTAGATTGCGCTTCGACGTTGTCAAATAAATTTATACCAAATTTCGCGACTATAGCTGCAATACTTAAATTAGTACCATTTTTATCCCTCGCAACTCGTAAAAGTACCACTTTTAAAGCGCTTTACATGGTCATAGGAATTTACATACCAAATTTCACGTTTCCAGCTGTAATACTTTAGTTGGTACCATTTGTATCCCTTTTTGTCCCGTTCACCCCTTAAAAGTACAAATTTCGAAAAATCCTTTTATGTTGCAAGTCTACGTTGTCAGAGAAATGTTGTCTACATTTTTTCACGAATATAGCTGCAATACTTAAATTGGTATCATTTTTATCTCTTTCCTCCTTTAAAAGTACAAATTTCGATAAATTCCTATTTGTAACTCGTCTGCATGGCCATTACAAGGAACATTCCGAATTTCATGTTTGTGCTACTGCCGTTTAGTCAGGACGAAGGTTCGATGTTTATTCCGTTTTGCCCAATTTAACACCCTAAAACAGGGACTGCCATTTCTTTGCACAATTGTGCAAACTCACACATTTGCTACCTCACACATATTCTTATGCTCTTTCATTTAGTCGTCGATGAGTCTTCGACAAGTGCACATGTTCAGCGGATGCCACGATATTTTTTTCAGGTTAATAGAAAAAAATTAATGATGACACTCAAAAAATATTGTATAATTAAAAATGCTTTTGGTAACATAATATAAGGCATTGAGCCTTATATGTTATAGAACATTTAAGGAAGATAATGAATATGTCATTAAAAGACATTGCGATCGTTTTCATAGCTTTATAAATAATTTAAATGATAAGGCAAGAGAAGACCTCTTTTATAGAAATAAAATTTTACTTTTGGAAAAAATTAAAGAATGGTTACTAGGAGAGGAAATTTTTGAACCAAAAGCTCTCAAATTAAAAAAAGAGATTTTTAGTTTAGTAAGATTGGAAATTGTCAAGAATGGTAGATCATTTTGTGATGGCGTTTTTATTAAGCAATTGTTGAGCTAAATTTGGGAAAGGCTTAATTATAATACTAAATATATAGAGTCTCTTCCCCTGTCCAGTCAAACTGTAAGCCGTCGCACTCTTCAATTAGGGACATGCGTAGAAGCTGCGGTTAGGGAAAAATTAATTAGTTGCGTTTTTTTTTTCAATTTGTGTAGACGAAAGCACTGACAAACGATTTATGTGAACTTGTAATTTGTGTTCGATGCGTAGATAGTGATAGCGATGTAAGCAACTACGAATTTAATATTCAATCAGAACTTATTATACTTCGAAGCGAAGTAAATGCTCCAGACGAAATTAATGTTGTAAAGTTCTGGGAAGATTTGGATGGCGCGTTCTATCCTGAATTTAAAAAAATTCTTTTACGTGTTTGTCTTTATTCAGCACTACTTACCTATGCGAACAAATTTTTTCGGATTTAAAATTCATTTGTTCAAAGCAACGTAATAAATTAACTTCATCCTATTTAAAAAGCATTCTACTAATACGAAACTGCCATAAAACTATACATGTAAAAGATTTTTATTTTAAGATTTTATAAGGTATAACTTTTTATGTACATATGAGCATCTACCAAAAAATGAAATCAGACCACACTAATAGCTTTTAACTTAATTTTTTTTCTTTATTTCGACAACTTTGTTTTATTTTGTTTGTGAAACTTGAAGTTAACTTGTTCTGTTTTATTTTTATTAAAAGTTGAAGTGTTATAACGAAAATTACTATTTTTTTACTACGCATATACATACATATACGTATTTCTGCTGTACCTAATTAAAAAAAAACTAAGGATAATTCTCATATTTCATAAATCTACGAACAAAATATATATAAAGGGTGATTTTTTAAGAGCTTGATAACTTTTTTTTAAAAAAAAAACGCATAAAATTTGCAAAATCTCATCGGTTCTTTATTTGAAACGTTAGATTGGTCCATGACATTTACTTTTTGAAGATAATTTCATTTAAATGTTGACCGCGGCTGCGTCTTAGGTGGTCCATCCGCTTAGTCCAATTTTGGCATTTCCACGTTTTTGAGTAACAGAGACCCAATTGGTGCGAACGGCGACGAATCGAAAATTGGTGGTCATCATTAACACTGGCCGATACAGCTGCGATATTTTCTTCAGTTCGCACTCTACGTAAGCGTGTTGGTGGTTTAATGTCCAACAATGTAAATTTTGTGCGAAATTTAGTCACAATAGCCCGAATAGCCGCTTCAGTGGGTCGATTAAACTGACCATAAAATGGAAGCGCGCAATGAACTTTCTTAACAGAGCACGCATTTTGATAATAAAATTCAATAATTTGCAAGCGTTGTTCGTTTGTAAGACGATTCATGATGAAATGTCAAAGCATACTGAGCATCTTTCTCTTTGACACCATGTCTGAAATCCCACGTGATCTGTCAAATACTAATGCATGAAAATCCTAACCTCAAAAAAATCACTCTTTATAAGGAAAAACAAAGTTCTCAAAAAATCACTTATTCACAACCAAACATTTTTTGGCTGTCCCGTCCCTAAAAGTACGTTTGGTCTGGGGGCTGGTCAATGATAAATAAGTCAGTCAGTAACGCAACTCTTTTATATATGTATATAGATGATGCCAGTATTTAGCGTGTGTATAATTCGGCGATTGTCCAACTGAACTCCCTGTAGACATATTATCATTGTACATACATACATACATACATACATACATACAAACTTACATATGTATGCATTTTCTTGTTCATTCTGCTGCGTTCGCACAAAATGCAAAGCGAATAAATATCGTTTGATTTATGTTCGTGATAATGTGCCGCCGCAGCCCGAAAAAACGTTCTTGCAGTTGTTGTTGGATTTTTAATTAGTGTTCTTGCAACAGAGATAACATCGGACAGATAAACACTCTGAGTACATGACAATCCGCTAAAGAATTGCACGCACATTCGTTCATACGCACACTCGTATACACATGCGTGCAAAGCTGTGCGAAAGCCATCACAAAATCAATGACTAATATCTTCCCCAACTGACCAGACGACGCCGTTTCTGGAAATTGGCCCACCCAGCACTATTGAAGAAACATATTTACATACATAAGTGTGTCCGTCAGCTATTCGATCGCGTTTACTTTCGAAATATTAACACAATGGGTCGGTGCAGATTGAATGCCGATGTCATCAGACAAAGCAGCGATAGTTTGTGTCATTGAATATGGGTCAGTATTGACGGAGAAGAAGGCAATTCGATAGAGTGAACCTGAAATCTGGACTTAGTAAAATATCTCTGTTGGAATGAATATAATCATCTTAATACGATTTCACCACCGATTTCTACATGAACACATCCCGTTAGATTCCTTGCCGTAGAAATCAAAACTATATTAGAAAATTGCACACAGATTTTGGTTGTTATTTCCTATGCTATCCCCGCTAGTTTGGGTAACTAGTGCCGACCACCACTGTCAGAGGAAGGGGATAGTAGTCACCCTTTGCATTACCATTATCCTACCACTTCGCTAGTTCCTACGGACCAATAAATTCGGCAATGGTTGTTAAAAATAGACGAACAATTATTTTACTAACGTGCGTTTTTCATGTATTTTTTTAGAATTTGACACTCGTCGGTATAAATTTAAATTAATATTGATATTGGAAAACTTTAACTAATTTTAGCAGGGTCAGGAGGCGAACTTGTGGCCTTCTGATTGCACGGCGAACGCACTTCTACTCAGCTATTGAAAACCATTGTGTTCAAATTCATCTGCTCTAGTCAGGAAACGAACATGGGTCCCTCTGATTGCACGGCGGACACTTCCACTCCGCTATTGAAGCTAGCGATGAATTAGTGCTACATGTCTAATACCACGCTTGTATTGTATATATTGTAGCTGAAAGTATGAATTTGTATTGCGAATTTAGTATCATTATGTCGAGTCATTATATTTACTACAACAGCGGGCCAATTGCCTTTTTGTTGGATTGCTTAGCGCCAATACTCCCATTCTTACGCTACAATTGTATGCTAAATTAACTAGTGTGATTTGTGGATGGTGATAGAAGTGTCTACAATACGGCAATCGCTATTTGCCGAACTTGCGGGTCACTACAGAGAATAGCAGTGATGGTTAGAGTGCCGTAGTAGCAACCAGAAGCTACTCTACCACCAGTAGCGGCGGATTTTTGAAATAGAAGTGGAAAGTAGTGGACTTTTTGCCACAACTTAAAATTAACTTTTAAGTCTTTCAAAATAATGGACTTTCGCCCATAATAAGTGCAATTTGTCGACCGTTTTATTTTAAATTTAATTTAATGATTATATATTGAATGGTTATTTATATTTCTTTATTTTTCCCAATATTCCGTCATCCGCCGGATAGCGTCTTCAGAATACAAACATATAAAGGGCGGTTAAATTGTATGGGCCGAACCATATTGTTGAATGTGAACCACGCCTAAACGTCAAGTTTTTTTCTGCATTTCATTTGACATTTCTCAATTTCAGACTAACTCAATTTGAACCACAATCGAGCAACGCGTTAAAGTTATTCAGGCTTATTATGAAATCAAATCGTTCAAATCAAAATGCATATCGTGCACTTCGTGATTTTTCAAATGAGGCACATTTTCACCTCAGTGGATTCGTCAATAGCAGAATTTCCGCATTTGGGCGAATGATAATCCATGAGTGATTGTCGAAAAATCAATGCACCCACAAAGAGCGACTGTTTGGTGTGGTTTATAGGCTGGCGGCATCATCGGTCCGGATTTTTTTCCAAAATGAAGCCGGTCAGGCAGCTACTGTGAATGGTCTTCGCTATCGTGAGATGATAACGAACTTTTTATGGCCCGAATTGGAAGATATGGATGTGGTCGATATGTGGTTTCAACAGGACAGCGCCACTTACCACACAGCCAATGAAACAATGGCTCTTTTGCGTGACAAATTCAATGGCTGTGTTATCTCACGTGATGGCGATGTCAATTGGCCGCCAAGATCATGTGATTTGACACCGTTGGACTTCATTCTTTGGGGTTATTTGAAAGAAAAGGTGTACGTCGATAAACCACATTAACGGCATAGAACCTCAATTATGCCTCAGCGCCATCGAAAATTTGGACCATCGGATGGAGGTGGGCCGATATTTTGTTCCACACATAATTGAACCATACCAATATTATCATAATAAAAAGAAATGACAAAAATTTCCTAAATAATTTGTGTTTTATTCAAAATCAACATCGAGCCTTAAAATTTAACCACCCTTTACACATCTATTATTTCACATAACTGCAAATACGAACAACTTACAAGAGTTACAATGAACAAACCTCACTGGTGTTAAACATTTTAAATTGTACTAACAAGTCCAAAGCCCATAGCTTAGGACAGCGTATATATACAGTGAGTAACAAAAGTGTTTTACCTACATTGAATACTATACTTTATATAAATGAATCTGTGTCTGTACGCTTGTTTGTTCTTTATAGCAGCCTAAATTACTGGACCGATCTTCTTGAAATTTTCACAGTTGTTCATGGTGAACCGGTGGTGATATAATTTTTTGATATTTTCAGTGGCACCTCCCACACTAATTGGCGATTTATTCGTTTTTTATAAATTAGCAATTCAAGATTCTTGAATCCCACTTTCACCACAGCTGTCTTTAGTTGAAATATGAGCTGTTGTGCGAAAGTTGAAGAAAATCCAAGTGAAAGTGGGTAAGATCGGTTCAGATTTAGATGTAGCCTCAAAATAAATTTCGCTTCGACTGCATATTTTAGTCGATTCCCAAATCTGGCACAACACTTTATAATCCAACTAGAAATATCTATGGTGAAAGTGGGCAAGATCGCTTCAGATTTAGATACAAATGACGCTCTCGACTTGTCCGCTCTAGAAACCACAAACTTTAAACGATTTTGACCAAACTATACATATTATATTTGACCAATAAAAATATATGCTAAAAGTGGGTCACATCGAGTTTTATATGTATTATAAAATATATTTTATATATGTATAATACATATTTTATATGTTTTATATGTATTATATATATGTACCCCACACAAATGTCCTTTCCGATTTAAAGTTTTTTTTTGCGGAACACATACACTTATAGAATATTCTTAAATAATTTAGCTTGACGAGTTATTTTCTTTTTATGGAAACATACATTATAAGAGTGGGTCACAATGGCGAATGGCGAACGAATTGAATTGCAAAGGGGTAGAAAGTAGAGGCATAGCTTTACAAATATAAAACTCTTCAACATTTTGCGAAAAATGAAAATCTTAGAATTCGTAAATTATTGGATGTGGCATTGGCAGAGATAACGAAAAAATTCTCCTTCTGAACCCGGGCACAGCCGGGTATACATATTTTGAGGCAGAACTATCCATATATTTTATCTATATACAGTAGACTCGCGGTAACGTGAACTATTAAAAACCAAGCGTGCTCACGTTTGCGAAGTTGTTCATGTTTACGAAGGTGTAATTCTTTAAATTTTACAAATTAATTAGACACGTGTTTTAACTTAAATTCATATATTTTTTGTGTGTCTTCGGATTGTACATAGCTTATTCATATATGTATGTATATTTTGGTAAGGAAAAAATGTGTACGCTGAAATTAATGAAAAAATGGGTTATCTTTTTCTGGATTTTCCTTTTTGCAAATTGCTGAACACGCCTTTTTCGCAGAGACGTTTAAGTACGCTGATATCGTTTGGACTTATGTTTTCATCTTCCGCCCATTCCAAAGCTTTATTGAAAATGTCGATTGCTTCACCAGGCTCTATTCTGGTATGTGCTGTTTCTACAATACTATCCTCGCTTTCACTTTGGTCAGTGGTCAAGACGTCGTTCATTTCGGTTGCGTTTGGAAGATCTTCAGTCCATTCATGGATATCAGCAAATGAAAAACTAACCTGGAAACACACAGTTCAATCAAATGGGGTATTGTATGGAAGAAAAGGTTCAAACCTCTGGATTAATTGTATGAAGAAGTTCTATTGTGCGTTCTTGTTGGGAGTTAATTGGGGAACAAATCCTTTCTCTCAAAATAGCTAATGGGATATCCTCTTCATAGTCGTCTTCATCTCCTATAGAGCTTAAAATGTTCGTCCAGCATTTTGCTATTGTTTCTTTCTCAAGACGTTGCCAAGCTGAATCTAAAAAGGCAACAGCATCCCTTAGCGTCAATTGCTTTAGGGCTGCAATAACATCATTTTTTGTGGCTACAATTGATGCCAAAAGACTGTTTCTGTAGAATAGTTTGGTAAGCCTTATGGCATTTTGATCCATTGGCTGTATGAGCGGCGTGACATTTGGAGGCATAAACATTGCAGTTATTAGCTCGTCGTCTGATCTCAATTCATCTTCAGGAGGATGAGATGGAGCATTATCTATCAACAGCAGAGCTTTATTGGGCAATCCTTGCTCTTTTAAAAATTTCCTGACTTACAATAATAAGAAATATGTACTCGTGTTAAAGTTGGAAATAAATTAAACTGATTTTTACCTGTGGTACAAACGAATGGTGAAACCAATTTTTAAAAATGGCAGCTGTCATCCATGACGATTTGGAGCTACTGTAGTCAACAGGAGATTCAAAATTTCTAAACGAGCGAGGATTTTTTGCCTTTCCAATCACAAGAAGTTTAACTTTATGTAACCCAGTTGCGTTTGTACAAGCTAGAAAAGTGACGCGCTGTTTTTCCGTTTTTCTTCCAGGCGCATTTTTTTCTTGAGATGATACGTATGTTTTATCAGGTAACAGCTTCCAAAATAATCCCGATTCGTCTGCATTATAAATTTGGTCGTGAGTCAGACCCAGCTCTTTAATCTTGGCTTGCAACTTGTTCTTGAATGGGTCCACAAGTTCAGGTCTAGAAGACAACTTTTCTCCAGTTATTTTTATAAAACGAACACCATTACGCTTCTTAAACCGTTGCAACCATCCGTCACTCGCATTAAAATCACTAGGAGTTTCTTTAATTTTTGAATGAAAATATTTTGCTTTTTCTTTAACAATCAATCCATTGACAGGATAATTTTTTTGTCGCTGTTTGAGAAACTAACTATACAGCGCTTTTTCCATTTTAGGAAGCTCAGAACACTTCAAAGTCTTCCGCATTCCAGGTCCAGAAGATGTATTGTTAACACATTTCAAAATTTTCTCCTTTTTTTTTGTTGATAGCGCAAATTGTTGACTTTGCAACACTGTACTGCTTTGCTAAGCTAGTTACGTTCGATCCACTTTTTAATTTTTCTATTACATCCACTTTTTCCTTTAGAGATAAGAATTTTGGTCGTTTTTGCGACATTTTTCACACAAAGCATTTGATTAGGTCATACCAACTCAGCCGCGCGCACAAACTAAATCCCAAGCCACATCGAAAATGCAATACGCATCAACAATCATTTACGGGGATGCCCCGCTTTATAAAAACAATTCGAATAACTGACAAATGTAGAAAAAACCTTTTCTATGTTTGTTCACGTTATAGGGCTTTCTCACCGTATTCACGCTACAGAGTAGTTAGTGTAAAAAATGTGTTCATGTTAACCGGTGTTCACGTAAGGCGGTGTTTTTGTTACCGTGAGTCTACTGTATATAAAAGAGTTGCGTGATTGAGTGACTGAGTTACTGACTGACTGACTGATCGCTCTCCAGACCAAACGGCTAGAGCTAGAATCATGAAATTTGGTGTGTACATTTCTCTTACTGTGTAGAGGTGTGATAAGACGGTGTTTTTCGAAATTCGTACTTTTAAGGTGTAAAAGGGATACAAATGGTACCACCACAATGATCAAACGGTTTGGCCTAGAATCTTGAAATTTGGTATGGGCGTTCCTCTTGCGGCATCCTAAAAAGTGTATTTTGAAAAATTCGTACTTTTGGGGGGTAAAATGGGGCAAAAGAGCCAAAAATGAAAGCTAGAATCATGACTCTTATAGCGTAGAGATCAGATATGAAGTGAGTTTTTCGAAATTCGTACTTTTAAGAGGTAAAATGGGGTAAAAAGGTATAAAAATGGTACCACGGCAGTGAACACACGGTTAGGCCTAGAATCTTGAAATGTGGTACAATAGCTTCAACGCGCCCAAGAAAATATTTTTCAAAATTCGTAATTTTTGGGGGTGAAATCGGGTAAAAAGGGATAAAAATAGTACCACCGAAATGACCAAACGGCTGGGCCTAGAATCTTGAAATTTGGTATGGACATTCATTTCTCTTGCAGCATGAAGACATCCCAAAAAATGTAATTTGCAAAATTCGTATCTTTGGGGTGTCAAATGGGACAGAAATTGTACCAACATCATGGCTGAAGCTAGAATCATGAAATTTGGTATGTACATTTCTCTTACAGCGTAGAGATCAGATATGAAGATAGTTTTTCGAAATTCGTACTTTTAAGGGGTAAAATGGGTAAAAGGGATAAAAATTGTACCACCGCAATGACCAAACGGCTGGGACTAGAATCTTGAAATTTGGTAAAAAATTTCTTTATAGCTTCAACGCACCCAAGAAAATATTTTTCAAAATTCGTACTTTTTGGGGATGAAATCGGGTAAAAAGGGAAAATAGTAGCAATAAAATGGATGGAGCTGAAACCATAAAATTCGGTGTGTACATCCCTCAAAATGTTTAGAATCGCAAAATGAAGGAATTTTTCGAAATGTGTACTTTTAAAGGGAAAAGGGGATAAAAAAGGTACCAACAACACAGATGACGCTACAATAATGAAATTCGTTGTGTATATTCGTGTTACAGTGCAGATCACTAACAAGAAAGCATTTTTCGAAATTTGTATTTTTATGGGATTAAATGGGATAAAAATTTTACCACCACCCTGACCAAACAACTGGGCCTAGAATCTTGAAATTAATCTTGATATCGGGTAAAAAGCGATAAAAATGGTACCAATCAAACGGATGATGCTGGAATAATAAAATTCGATTCAAAGCCCTTAGAAACGCAAAATGACCGATTTTTTTTAAATTCGTACTTTTAATAGGGAAATGGGGATAAAAAAGGTACCAACAACACGGATGACGCTACAATAACGAAATTCGGTATGCATGTTCGTTTTACAGTGCAAATCACTGATAAGGCATTTTTCGAAATTTGTAATTTTAAGAGATTAAATGGGCTAAAAATTGTACTACAGCCCAGACCAAACAACTGGGCCTGGAATCATGAAATTCGGAACGGGCATAACATTACAGCACGAATACGACTAAGAAAATATTTTTCAAAATTCGTACTTTTTGTGAGTGAAATTGGGTAGAAGGAGTACAAAATGGTACCAATCAAACAGACGGCGCTGGAATCATGAAATTCGGGGTCTGCATCCCTTTTAAAGAGTAAACGGGTATAAAAAGGTACCAAGAACACGGTTGACGCTACAATCATGAAATTCGGTGCGTGTATTCGTTTTATAGCGTAGATCACTGATAAAAAATAATTTTTCGAAATCATTCTTTCATGGGACAAAATTTGTACCACGGCTGAAGCTAGAAGTGTGAAATTCGTAAATGTATACTTTTAAGTCGAAATCGGAACAACAAACTCTTAAAATGGTACCCACCAATGTATCAAATAATATTGACGTGCAATACAGATCATTATTGCAGAGTATTACATCAAAACGTGTGCTTTAAAGGTGGGAGCGGATCAAAAGTGATAAAAATCGAACAAACCGAATTGGGGAAATTGGGATAAAGATGGTACTAACCAAAGTTTTCAGCTGGAATATGAAAATAATGTTAGAAATTTGGAGTGTACATTTCTCCGAGTAGGTAGATGCGCAACATAAAATAATATTGCTAAATGTGTACGGTTAGGGGGGCACAAAAAGTGGTAACAATGGCACCCGCATAAAAAAGGATACAAATAGTAACTACCAAAATATTGCAATAGAATAGAAGTATAGAAGTTATATACAAATTTTAAAGGTTTAAAGTGATTATAAAAACATTTTTAAATCTAAAATGTCAACTGATTTCGACTATCCGTATGGAAGTTTTATCAGTTTTATGTTGACCAAAGGTGTGTGCAGCGATGGTGGCAAAGATTCCGATCATCCGTATAGAACTTATAAAATGTTTACTTTTACGTATAAACTTTTGTTACAATAAAACAATGTAACATCCATACGGGAAGTCAAAATCATTTGTAATTTAATATTTAAAAATGTTTTTGTAATCACTTTAAACCTAAAAAATATTTACGCTTTAGCCACACCCCTTCTTGCACCTCCCACATAATTGTCTTTTTCCTATGTAATATTAAATCCTTTATAACTTATACACTGGTGCTTGGCATCCACTATGACGTGATATTTAATCATGTTTTTACAATTGCTTAATAAATGTGGAAGCATTTATAAAGCACCTTCCACATAAATTATAATGCTCTACATACAATTTTATTTTATATTTTTATATGTTCTCTGAGAGTGAGGGTATTTTAACAGCTTAGTTATCCAGTCTTAAAGAAAAACAGACATAATTTCGAAAGACTTCAGGGAGCTGAATCCGAATATTTCATCAAATCATATTGTATATTATTTATTTTAATACATTGTTGTTGTTACATTAATACTTCTTCTTCAATTAATTTAAAAAAATAACTAACTATTTTTTGCTTTGAATGATTGTTGTTGTTTTAGAAGACTGAATTCATCTTTATGTAATTTATTTACTTATCACATAAAGCTTGTAATAATTCTTATTTCATTTGAACTGGGATATTGTCGTGGCTCAAGACCATTTTGCATCTATGGTTTATAGAATGAAAATTTATTTACAAATGGCAAGGTGTCATTTATTACCTTACTTTTCATTGTCATTTTCACCCGTGAATCAAAACAAATTTTGATTTTAATTGCAAAAATGTCATAAAATGTAATATTTTTTTTTACTCCCCATCAGAAATCTACGCCCATGTCTACAACTTTGTCGAAGTCCGGTGAGTGCTATTTTTCTACACTAAGAAAAAAATGACTGCTATTAACAGCAGAGATTGTTTGCTACCTATCAGCAGGCACTTTTTCTGCTATTAATGCAGGTCTTCTGCCATAACAACAGTTTATCTGCAGTTTTGTTCAGCATTCAAACTGCTGAAGAGTTTGTTACTGCTGTTAATTAAAATATAAACATAAGATACCGAATGAGCTTTCTGGAACTAAAAGCCTTTCAGACTGACGGAACTTCAATTTCTTTTAGCTCGTGACAATATGCCTATAATAAAAAATATCTTTCAAGTAATATTAGTTACATGTAATAACTTTCTTTCTAAAATTATTGTTAATATATCTAATTGGTTCAATTGGCTTGCAGTGGGTTAATGTGTGCAGAATAACCCGAATATAATCATATTGATACTATACGTTAAAAAATACGAGATATGATAGATATTTCTAAAAAAATATTATTATAATCGTAAATATTGTAAAAAAAACTTATATTTTGTAAAAAAATTTTAGAATATAAGATTAAAATAATAAAAATAAGATTTTCTTTTCGTTTCTTTATATTTATATATCATACTGTTCTATACATCTGCTTAAAGTTTCATAATAACGTTTTCTTCTTTCATGATTTAAGAATTGATGGACAGACCGACGGACATCGATTCTAAGTCGATCGGTATAATTAACAATGGGTCTTCCTTCCCTTTAGGTGTTACAAACAAATTCGCAAAAAAAATAATACTCTCGTGGAGTGTATAAACAGAAAAGGAAAGAAATGAAAAGAAAAGAAAAGAAAAGAAAAGAAAAGAAAAGAAAAGAAAAGAAAAGAAAAGAAAAGAAAAGAAAAGAAAAGAAAAGAAAAGAAAAGAAAAGAAAAGAAAAGAAAAGAAAAGAAAAGAAAAGAAAAGAAAAGAAAAGAAAAGAAAAGAAAAGAAAAGAAAAGAAAAGAAAAGAAAAGAAAAGAAAAGAAAAGAAAAGAAAAGAAAAGAAAAGAAAAGAAAAGAAAAGAAAAGAAAAGAAAAGAAAAGAAAAGAAAAGAAAAGAAAAGAAAAGAAAAGAAAAGAAAAGAAAAGAAAAGAAAAGAAAAGAAAAGAATTAAATTTAAAAAGGCGCAATACAAAATTAAGAAGAAATAAATGAATTTGCTGCAAAAGAAATGAAAACTTTCTCTGGAATTACAAGTTGAGTGTTTGTATGTGTTAGACAATGTTGTTCATTAAATTTGTTGTCAATATTTATTTTACTATCACAAACAATTTTGCCTATTGTGAACCAAAAGACTGCGAGTAAAATACGAAAAATATCAAAAGGTAGATTTCATTGAACAAATTACATCCATCTTATCAAATCTTTCCCTTTATTGCAGACATTTTCACAGCTGGTACTAAAATATTTACCTAATTACGCCATCTAGTCCGGTCAAAAAATATTAGTGAATCGGAATGTATAATGTTATAAGAATATTCAGTCAACACAGCATACCGCAGCGACTTTAGCAAATATTCCACAATCTACTTTCTAGCGGATAGGTGTACGAAGTTAGTGCAAAAACAAAAAGTAATACATACAGCGGATAATAAAAATTAGTAAAAATTATGGAGTGTGAACGAATTTGGACAAACCGCTTGGAGGTAGTGCTTATTCAATTCAAAACGGTGCCTAAAGTCACTACTTGACAGACACCTAAACTAGTGTTTATTTAATCAATTTTTATTTTTTAAAGATGACGTTAACAACAAATGAAGTTTGTATTTAGCAGAGTAAGTAGGTGTGTACAATTTAATTAATGTCAAAAAATTATAATTTATACTATAATTAAAACTAATTGAAAATAAAATTTGGATATGTGTTTATTTGTAAAAAAGGAGGTTAGGCTGAGTAATTCGCTAAAAAATGTTTGTTGTAACAATATATTTCCTGTTTTGCCAAATAATATGCTTCTATTTAATAGCAAAAACAGCTACAATTGTCTGCTGTAACAGCAGGAAAAAAGTCTGCTAACAACAGCAAACATCCTCCTGCTATTGGTGCAGCAAGTCTGCTTTCTCTTTTTCAGCAGAAAAAGTCTGCTGTTCTTACTGTCAAATTCTTTTGAGTGTACATTTTATGCCCGACTTATGACCGGCTAGACTTTTCCTTAATTTATTTTTAGTTTATATTATTATTGTTATTAAGTCTATAGATACAAATATCCTTAAGGACTACAAACTGATGTACATACATATATAAAGAGTGATTTTTTTGAGGTTAGGATTTTCATGCATTAGTATTTGACAGATCACGTGGGATTTCAGACATGGTGTCAAAGAGAAAGATGCTCAGTATGCTTTGACATTTCATCATGAATCGTCTTACAAACGAACAACGCTTGCAAATTATTGAATTTTATTATCAAAATGCGTGCTCTGTTAAGAAAGTTCATTGCGCGCTTCCATTTTATGGTCAGTTTAATCGACCCACTGAAGCGGCTATTCGGGCTATTGTGACTAAATTTCGCACCAAATTTACATTGTTGGACATTAAACCACCAACACGCTTACGTAGAGTGCGAACTGAAGAAAATATCGCAGCTGTATCGGCCAGTGTTAATGATGACCACCAATTTTCGATTCGTCGCCGTTCGCACCAATTGGGTCTCTGTTACTCAAAAACGTGGAAATGCCAAAATTGGACTAAGCGGATGGACCACCTAAGACGCAGCCGCGGTCAACATTTAAATGAAATTATCTTCAAAAAGTAAATGTCATGGACCAATCTAACGTTTCAAATAAAGAACCGATGAGATTTTGCAAATTTTATGCGTTTTTTAAAAAAAAAAGTTATCAAGCTCTTAAAAAATCACCTTACAACAGTCTACTACATAATAAGTAGGTATTTAAATACAATATTATTTTTCTTTTAATGGAGTTTTTATTTTCCGATAATTCAATGATGTGGATCGTTATTGGCATAATTTGTGCGGAAGTATTCAACGTGAATATTTATCAACATTCTACTCATGATAAAATCTGAAATGTCATCGGGAAATTGACAAATTGATTATTTTTAGAGGCGTTTTCAGGAGCGTTTAGCTCACAGACGGTTTGACCCAAGGAAGAAATGTTTTGCAGATCATCATTAAACAATCCAGTATTAATTTCTGAGCATTTTTTTCGATGCAGTCTTATACGTATGTTGGTAATATGACGCTTACCTTTTCACTGGCCCAAAGTTGTGAGGAGATAGCTTCGTTAATTGTCTAATAACCTTGGAATGCGTCTTGATATGGTTGGCATCCTCTGAATGGTTGATGAACTTCCCCTTTGATGAACTCAAGTAGTCAATTGTCCTATCCCCAAGAACGAATATGCACAATGGGTCAACATTTTGTGGAATTACCCTATAATGAATAATTTTCCCCATTTTTACTGGTTCAAGGAAACCCCGAAAAACGGGTCCGGCTGGTTTTTTCATAGAAAGAAAACAGGGCAACCAGTTTTTTGAAATCACGGTTTTCTAAAACAGACATTGCAGAAAACCCGGGTTTTTGATCACTCTAGTTGAGCTATTATTCGTTGATTGCTGCGAAGGCAAGATATGTGCCATTGTAGTGATTGTTTAGAATAATACTTGAAAATAAAAAATAAATTTTTAGTTAAATTTTCCCAAATGGAATTTTTCCCATACAAAAAAAAACTCTTAATATTTTTCTTACTTAAAATCTTGGAACATGGGTCCATGTTTTGATATAGCCCCACACAAATGTACCTCCGATTTACACTGCTATTGCTCTAAAATGCATATTTTTCTTCGGATCTTGATGAAATTTCGCACATCATATATCATGACTAAAAACACTTATTATGAAATCGCTCTGATAAACTTTTGCAATAAAGAATACCTACTTTGTTATATGAAAGGGTCCACTATTTAATGTAGCGGCACCATTTTATCATTATCCCTCTAGGACCCACATTTTACATCAGAAGTTTTTCAAAATTTGCAGATTATATTTCAACTAAGAATACATACTATGAAAGTCAAATATATGGGTTCATATTTTGGTATAATCCCCGTACAAATTGGGACACCATTCAACCCTATTTCAGTTCTAGAACCCACATCGTGCAATAGATCTCGATACAATTTTGCAGATTATGTTATATTTCAACTAAGAATACCTACTATGGAAGTCATCTAAAGAGTGATTTTTTTGAGGTTAGGATTTTCATGCATTAGTATTTGACAGATCACGTGGGATTTCAGACATGGTGTCAAAGAGAAAGATGCTCAGTATGCTTTGACATTTCATCATGAATCGTCTTACAAACGAACAACGCTTGCAAATTATTGAATTTTATTATCAAAATGCGTGCTCTGTTAAGAAAGTTCATTGCGCGCTTCCATTTTATGGTCAGTTTAATCGACCCACTGAAGCGGCTATTCGGGCAATTTTGACTAAATTTCGCACCAAATTTACATTGTTGGACATTAAACCACCAACACGCTTACGTAGAGTGCGAAATGAAGAAAATATCGCAGCTGTATCGGCCAGTGTTAATGATGACCACCAATTTTCGATTCGTCGCCGTTCGCACCAATTGGGTCTCTGTTACTCAAAAACGTGGAAATGCCAAAATTGGACTAAGCGGATGGACCACCTAAGACGCAGCCGCGGTCAACATTTAAATGAAATTATCTTCAAAAAGCAAATGTCATGGACCAATCTAACGTTTCAAATAAAGAACCGATGAGATTTTGCAAATTTTATGCGTTTTTTTTAAAAAAAAAAGTTATCAAGCTCTTAAAAAATCACCCTTTATATGGTCCCACTTTTTAATGTAGCGCCCTTACAAATGGCACCCATTTTTACTATTACCCGCATCTTTTTTATTAATATGCGATAATATATAGTATTGTATGTATAAAAATATGGAATAAGTTTATTAAGGTATACATTATAAATGTGAAGTGAATATATCCATATCGACCTATCCTAGTATAAGTACGTTTATAGCAATTGCCACCAATTTCCCGTAGGGTACATACTATGAAAGTCAAATATATGTGTCCATACTTTGGTATAACACAAATCTATTACTCTACTACAGCTCTAAAAACTACATTTTACATCGGACCATGAAGCCAGACGGACAGATGGTCGGACGGACGGACGCACATGTCTCAAACAACGTAAAAATTCGTGCTATACATATATCCTCCTACTCTGTAGATCCTCCTACTCCAACGTGAATTAATTTCACAATGGTCACGTGTACTGTGTTGTGATGATACCAATTTCAACTTGATTGACTCCGATGGAAATCGCACAGTGTGTATTTTCAAAAAATATGGTTTTTAAGAGATCATTAAGGTTGCTAATGCTAAAACCTCTTTATACCCTCCACAAGGGTATTATGTCTTTGTGCATTTGTTTGTAACACCCAGAATCGCTTTCTGAGTCGATCTAGTCCGTCCGTCAGCCTGTCCATTTTGTAATCAAAGTACAGGTCGCCATTGTTGTCACAACCAAATGAAACTTTGCTCAATGAAGTTTTTCGGGATAAGGACGAACGCTATTTAATTGGAAGAAAGTCGGTTCAGATTTAGATATAGCCCCCATACAAAAGTTGGTCCCGATTTGGCTTTTAACGTTCTAGAAACCTAATATTTTAACAGAATTTCTTCAAATTTTGCACAACACCTTATATTTCAACTAGAAAAGTCTGTTCTGAAAGTGGGTCTGGTCAACAGAATTTCTTCAAATTTGATACAATGACTTATATTTGCACTAGAGAGATCTGTGGTGAATGTGGGTCATATCGGTTCAGATTTATATATAACGACCGATTTGAATTTTTCTGCTGTAGAAACCACATATTTTAACCGAATTTCTTCAAATTTGCCACAGCACCTTCTATTTCAACTAGAAACAACTATGGTAAAAGTGAGTCAGATCGGTTCAGATTCGACTTTCTCCGATCTTTTTTATGGGTACCATACCCATAAAAATAAACAAAGAATGCAAAAACACGTTAAAAACAAGTAAGAAACGGCTAAAGTCGGTCGGGACCGACGTGTTTTTTACATTCTTTGTTTAAAATATGAACGATTTTTTAATTGCGTTCTGCTTGAGGTCAGTTTTTTCGAATAATAAAACAAAAACTAGTATTTTATTATTTTCTTTGTTTTTTATTTCCCAATATTTCGACCAACTTCGTTGGCATCTTCAATTACAATTTACAAACAATCACAAAAATATCGCAATATTTACATTTTAAAAAGTTTTTCACAATAGGAAATTCTCTTGCCACTCTCTGCAAGTTTTTTTCAGCTACTATCTAATTTGTCGTCTACACTCAGAAAGAAATGAATGAATTAAAAAAGTAATGAGTTAAAATGAAGTAAAATTTAGGAAAATTCAACGTCGTATAGCGCTAAAGCAATATCTCCACATATCAAGTTCAAACTTTTCGTTGAAAGTAGTACATGCTTTGAACTTGATTTTAGTTCGATTTTCCTCAAACCAAGTAAATATTTACTCAATCTGAGGAAAATTGCAGTAAGTTTTTCCTCAAACCAAGTACATTTTTACATTTCTTTTTACTTTTCTTTTTTACTGTCAGAGTGATATGTCCTAATTTCGCGCTCAATAACAAAATTTGGATCGTATAAAACAGGTATAAACCAATTTTAGGTATAAACCAATACAAAATTAGCAATAACAGTCAATGGCGTCGATGTTACGCATCAAGCTCCTATTGATATCCTGCTTGGTTTTTTCAACGTCACAAGTCAATATTTTGGGAAAATCTCAAAACTTTATATTCGCAGCTAGTAAACAAATCATTACTCTCACATTTCTTGCGTATTTTTATTGTAGAATATATCCACGAAATGCAAATGTTTTGCAATTTAAAACCGGTTAACAGACATAAAAGAAACCGGTAGACGGTGTCGGAATTAACACTGGTTTTCGGTTCCTGTTTTACCTGGGTTTGCCAAAACCGACATAAGTTCTGAGTATCAGCTGTAATATTTGAAATTAGATGTTGCGATAACTAAGATAGTTATCGAAAATTGCAAAAAAATCTTCTTAGAGAGTATTCAATAAAAATATTATTATTATTATGTTCTCAGTCATAATTTAATTCTCCATTTTTATTTACATACATATATACAAAATGAAATACAAAGAAATAATTCGTATTTTCAATGAACACTGAAAATCAACTTAAATCGCCAGTCTTGTGAATTTATACTACCGAAAGATTGTTACCATTGTTAAGTTTCAATATACCCCCATATGTCCTTTCCGATTTAACATTTTTTGTCAAACACATACATTTACAGGATACAAAAATCCTTCCCGATTTCACTATTTTATCCAATTGAATTGTAATAGGATATAATGTGGAGTGTATCATATAGTCGGCTTCGCCTTTCCTTACTTGTTTTGTTATGAAGTGTTTTCATAAATATTATGAAGGATTGAAGGAGAAGGATTTTGTTCTTATTCTGAAACGGTTCATTACTTACAACTAGATTTTTAGTGTGTCGACTTGATTCGGTCGATTACTACACTACTAGCAATTCTCATTTGTCCTATGTCAACTCTGATTTACAACAAAGACATATACATTGCAAAAGTTCACACAATGGTGGGGTGTATCGACTGGCCAGTGAACTAATTGCCCGATATTTAAAAAGTGATATGTAGAAAGTGATACATAAAGGGTGATTTTTTAGCCAAAACGATATTGGCAACACTGGTTTAAACAGCTGACGCACGTTTCGTGTTTTGTTTCACTGTCAAACATCTCCAGTTTGGTCTATAATTTAACCATGGATCGTCTTACAAACGAACAACGCTTGCAAATTATTGAATTTTATTATCATCTGTTAGGAAGTTCATCGCGCGCTTCCATTTTATGGAAGTTTAATCGACCCACTGAAGCGGCTATTCGGGCTATTGTGACTAAATTTCGCACCAAATTTACATTGTTGGACATTAAACCACCAACACGCTTACGTAGAGTGCGAACTGAAGAAAATATCGCAGCTGTATCGGCCAGTGTTAATGATGACCATCCATTATCGATTCGTCGCCGTTCGCAGCAATTGGGCCTCTGTTACTCAAAAACGTGGAAATTCCAAAATTGGTCTAAGCGGATGGACCATTTGAGGCGCAGTCAATGTCAACATTTGCATGAAATAATCTTCAAACATTAAATTATATGGACCGTACTATCGATTCAAATAAAGATTTCATGAATTTTTCTGAATTTTATGTGTTTTTTAACTTTCCTATAGCTTTTAAAAAATCACCCTTTAGTAACATATGCAACTAAATGAGAAGCTTGTAAGCTGGCATGTACGATTTTTTAGACAGAATCATTTATGTTGTTGAAAAGTCGGTGCGAAACCACCTGATGGAGGCTTACACGGGTCAGAAATCATTATAGTGTTAGTGCGCAGCCAAGTAATAAATGCGACCATGCCATTTGTAAATAAATTTGTATTCTATAAAATGTAGATGCACAATGGTCTTGAGCCAGGACAATAATCCCAGTTCAAATCAAATATTGCTTACAGACCGAATTAAAACAAAAAAATAACATTATTAATATTTATGAAACTTTTTCATAAAACTAATAAAGTTTCATTATAAAATCTAAATTCAATGGCAAAATTCATAGAATGAAGAACTGCATTTCATAGCTTCTATGAAATGTTTCACAAATTCTATGCCACCTTTCATTGATTTGTGCTTTATGAAATATGATTCATGCATTTTATGAAGTGTTTCTTTGGCGACTCTTTAATGAACATTTTCATTAATGTTATGAACAAATCATAAATATTAGGAAGATAATTCTTTCAGTGTAGTGACGGGCACTAACACTAATAAAAGCAAAATTTGGATTCAATTGCCCTGTTACTGCTCTAGAATCCACATTTTACGTTGGGTATTGATCCAATTTTCTAGATCGTACTTTGCGCACAAGCATTAGATGCAGGGCTGTGTAGTCGACTCCGTCTTTGACCTCGACTCCAGTATTTCATAACGTTTCAACTCCGACTCTGGTTATTCACAGTAGTTGTTGACTTACCTGCACAACAACAACATTTGTACGCAATACAGTGTAGCTAAGCGACAGGTGTATCACTAAACTGGTAAATTAAAAGTGAAACCAATTATTTGTATGCCAAGATGCGAAGAAATTAAATTTACTTAAATGTACGTCCAAAGCTAAGCTTTTTATAATGTTACAGACGGACGGACCATTGGTTTCAAAGGATCTCAATTAAATTATATTTAGATATCATATCGAGTAAAGTGTTATTTTACGGTTTTGTTCACAGTACATTAATTCAGTGGAAGATAATTAAATTTAAGTTCAAATTAATTTAAAACACAGAGCAGAAGATCTTTGTGGCTTTATGGAAAATAATCTGTTAGGGCTGATTTACGATTTTCTCTGTGCAATTAAACGCAAAATTTCTAACCAAAGAGAGAGAGAACAAGTTCAAATATTAGCGGCTGTTATCTTAAATGTGGGAATCTGAGAAAATATGTCAAAGATATGGATTTTGGGCAGCTAAATCCAAAGTGCACGGCAGCTAAATCAAAACTACTATATTTTTCAATAACTATACCCTAGACTACACTGTGGAATAGGGTGAGTTTTTTACACTTTTTTAATATATACAATCGGTTCTAGTAACATCGAATAAGCAATAGAAAATCGTGACAGAAAAATGCACTGTTTTTTCCAGCTTCAAAAGTGTTTCACCAGAAAATGGGTGATGTTGAAGGCTAAAGTCGGGCGGGACCGACTCTATGTAATCCTCCACTTTCTACCCCATTACCATCCAATTCGGTGAAATCAGTGAAATCGATCCTGTATCGGATGAAATATAACGCGTTCTGTGGAAGGCAAAAGTCAAATCGGGAAGGAAGGCGGCTATATTAAAACCTTAAGTAAAAAATAAAATGTTGTCGGATAAAGTTTGTAGTTTCTGGAGCGAAAAAAACTCAAACCGGGAAGGGCATTTAAATGTGGGCTATATCAAATCATGGAACGATGTGACTCACGTTTACTATATGAGATTCCAGTGAGCCCTGGTTTAAGTTAAAGTCACATTCGTTGGGAAAATTCTGACGAGATGGGGTAGCGCCCATCGAAACTGCGCAGCCAACTTTTAGCTGCAACAGATAAAGGTCGCACTTGCCTTTTTGCTAATTTTGGGTTCTACTGGAGACTTCAGCACAACCTCTAAACCAAAATAAATGACAAAACGTTTGAAAATATTTTAAGATTTATAAATCTTTGCTTTACTCAAAATATTTTTTTAGTCACACTCAAAGGAATTTGAATTTGCTGAAAGAACAGATTTTCTGTCGAAAAAGAGACAGCAGATTCGTATCTGCTGTAATAGCAAACAGATGTTTGCTGTTTTTAGCAATATAGAAAAGGCAATTATGTTGCGATTGTCTTTTTAATGATAACAATATTTTCCCAAGCTTATACAGTGGCCGACAAAAGTCAACATACGACCCACATTTTTGCGTTTAGCGAGTTCCAAAAAATATTTGAAAAAAGTAATGATGCGGTTTTGTTTGAAATCGTTTTTTATTCATATAACAATAACAAAATGCTTTACTTCAATATAAACTTAAAAGATATTGGCAAAATAAACAAAAAACACCTTGACAAAAGTCTACATACGACATAGCATCCCATGCTTTACGTCATTTTTTATAATGTACTTTATAGGAGAATTGACGAAATTTGTATTGTCATTTGTCTTGTGCTTGCTCTTCTTTAAATAAATATAATTCAAGAAACATTAGTCCGCGAAAATGGCTTCTCGTAAAGAAATTGCAAATGATATTCGAAATTTAGTAATAAAATGCAGAAACGAAAGGAAATCTTTAGGCTAAATAGCTAAAATGGTTAATTTAAGTAAATCAACTGTCCAAACTATGTGCAAAAACTTCGAAAATACGGGTACTGTTGAAAATAAGCCCAGAAGTGGGCGTCCAAAAAAACTTAGTCGACGAGATGAAAGCTTTATTTTAAAAGAAGTTAATGAAAACCCGAAAGTGAATGCTACAATGTTGTCCAAACAACTCGCAGAAAGGTCGGATACAATTGTACATCCAAGAACAATTCAAAGAGGTCTGAATAATAATGGTTTCCGAAGCAGAACGCCACGCAAAAAACCTCTTATAAGTGAAAAGAATCGTAAGCTTCGCCTTGAATTCGCCCAGCAACACTTGGACAAGGGATTAGACTTCTGGAAGCGGGTTTTATTTACGGACGAGTCGAAGTATAATATATTTGGAAGTGACGGGAGAGCCAAAGTATGGTGAAAAGCGAATACGGCAATGAATCCGAAGAATTTACTTGCTACGGTAAAGCATGGTGGTGGCAACGTAATGGTTTGGGGTGCCGTCGCGGCGTCTGGAGTTGGAAATCTTGCGTTTATTGAGGGTAACATGGATCGCTATCAATATAAATCCATATTGGAACAAAATCTGAAGGTATCGGTCGATAATTTAAACCTCGGAGAGCGCTGGATTTTCCAACAAGATAACGATCCGAAGCACACAGCCCAATTTGTTAAAGATTGGCTGATTTGCCATGCTCCAAGACAACTTTATTCGCCGCCACAAAGCCCCGACCTGAATATTATTGAACATGTGTGGGAGATTCTGCAACGCAGGATCATAAAACATCACATAACTAGCGCCCAAACACTAAAAAACAAGCTGCAAGAGGAATGGCGACAAATATCACCTGCGGAATTGGAAAACTTAGTTGCATCAATTCCCAGACGATTGCTGGCTGTTATAGATGCTCATGGTGGACCAACAAAATATTAAATTATATAATAGTATCATTTTGTCACGTTAAATTGCATTTTTTATGTCTCATCTCAAACCGTAAATAGACTTTTGTCAAGGATTTTTCTGCGTATTCTGTTAATATCTTTTGTGTTTATATTGAAGTAATGCATTTTGTTATTGTTATATGAATAAAACACGATTTCAAACAAAACCGCATCATTACTTTTTTCAAATATGTTTTGGAACTCGCTAAATCGCAAAAATGTGGGTCGTATGTTGTCTTTTGTAGGCCACTGTATAAAAGGAAATTCGAACTAAACTAGTTTTCGCCGTCAATCTGAAAGGGTTTTATTATCTGTTATCTATTTTTATATTTTAAATAACAGTATCAATTTTTAGCAGAGTACAAACTTTTTTGCAGTATAAATGCTGATGCGAGATTGCAGAAAACTACTGTAATAGCAGAAAAGTGCCTGCTGATAGGCAGTAGACAATAGCTGCAGTTGATGACAGACTTTTTTCTCTAAGTGCAGCAATCAGCTTTAATTCTCTATGTGTTTTGAATGTAATACATTCGTATTCCAGCCATTCGATCAAGTAATTTCTTCTTACGAAGGAAGTTTTTGTTTTGGTAATGGAAAGGAGGAGAACCACACTCAAGCATACACACATTTGACAAACATTTGTCCGAAGTCGAAGTCAAGCATTTTTTCGACTCCAACTCCAGCAAATTATTCTTAGACTCCGACACCACAACCCTGATTAGATGCACGGACAGACTGACATCGTTAAATTGCCTCGGCTGATGATTCTAGATAGATCATTTAAGAGAATTATTATTATTTATTGATAAGAGAGTCGTGTTCAATCATTCAAATTGAGAATAGGTTTTATTTACTTTGAACGTTTTATCCCACCGACAGCCGCGTAAATAGATTTTTCTGAAAACTCAATAAAGGGGCGTGATAAATACGCTGACTTTCAATTCATAGAATTATTGCTATTTATTCATCATTAAAATAGTGGCAAATTTAATTACGTTTGTGTGGTTACCCACCCACAGATTTATAGGGTGGGTGCTACCATCTGGACACTCATTCCCCAGCAATGTTTGGCCACATTTCAAAGTTATCACAACGAATTTTCCGTCGGTTCGTAACCGTTGGTGAGCACAGATTCACCACCACCACACCATGGGAAACGGGAAAGAAATCGGATTGATTTGCAGTGATTTTGGAGAACTTATAATAATTGTTGTGCATGGATGTCGTGATGAAATTAGAGAAACCCTGGGCAGAAGTAGACTGTGTTCGGAATTTCAATTTTCTATTTCTGTCCATGTTCAGACCGTCTATATGCTGATCTACAATTCTCCCGTACTTTGGAAATAAGGTATGTTCTAAGTGCTGAGGCAAACAACAACAAAATGTGTATCCTGTGCAACGTGAATCGTGATAAGGAGACACACAAACGCACCCTCGCCCATTGTAATCATGTATGATGTTTGTATGTATGTACATTTAATTAAGATAATTAACAACTATTTAGAGTTACAAATCTATACACAATCTTAACTAGTCTGTAGATGGGTAGGTAGGTAGCCAGGTATCATCTATACGACATCGAATAATGCGGTCCCGAATTGTATGTCTCATAATTTCCAAAATTTGACACTCTGCTGTCTCTGATGATGCCATTGAAGTATGTGTCAAATGAGTCGTCAGGAAGGACGGGATTGGCTAGGGTTCCCTGCGAATTTCTCACTGGTGCTACAGGTGCATATGAACCCGAACTCTGACTATAGACTCCGAAGTCAGCGGGATTGGCAATGCTGTTCGGTGACGCTACGGACACTTCTGGTCCGAGTACTGATTTAGAGTATACTCCTTGGTAGGGCATGGAGAAATCGTATAGTTCAGATGGCGGCGATGCAAAGTAATACGTCTGATGTTTGTTGGTGTACGACAGATCGGGCCTAATGTAGTTATCGTTAGTACCAGCCTGGGTATGGGTGTAACTGTTGGCCGTAATTTGACCTGTGCCAGCGGGATCTATGTAGGTCGTTATCGATGGTATGAAGTTCGAGTTGTAAATCTTGGCAGTTGCAAGCGAGTTTGGACGCAGAATAGAGTTCGGCACTTGTCGTGTACACGAATCGGGGTCCTCACGGGATTCAGCCTCTTGAGAATTAGTGTAGCCCGCATGTGGTATTAGCTTTCTATGGTGGTAGTGGGTGCACTCTACCCGACCCTGAGCAACTTCTTCGGAGAATTCCGATACTTGCACAATTTGTTTCTTGACTTCGGGATTAACAACAACTTTGCGACAGAATTCCTTGCAACCAGCTTTGCATTCGCAGTAGCACTTCTTGTAAGGACTTTCACTCACAGGTTCGGTAGGTTTGGGCGTCGTAGTGGTTGTGGTGGTCGAAGTCGTCGTTGTCGATGTAGTGCTAGTGGTCGTCGTGGTCGGGGGCTCCGGTTTTGGCGTACTCGTCGTGGCCTCACATGGCTCAGGGTGGACGAAGGGTGGCGGTTCGATTGTGGTACTATTCGATGGTATTTCGTCACAGGGCACTTCCTCCCACACCTCCTCCTCGCACTCATAGCACCCACCAGGGTAGGCATACGTCACCAGGGTAGCCGACAGCAGGCACGACACCACCAGGAAATGCGTAACAATCTGAAAATCAGTTGACAACACTTTTGTTAGCCGACAATTCTTCTCACGACACTCTGCGATCACTCGCTTACTCACCTTTAATTGCATTTTGCACGTTCCATAAATAGTTCAGAACAATGTCACAGAGCAGAAACAATGGCTACAACCAACTGACAATAGCAACAACGGATGGCGAAGATGTCGAAGACAATGGACAGACGACAAAAGACAAAGAATAAAAGAAGTATGTTAACACGACGTTACCAACAGTATTCTAAACCAAGTTTGTGCCAAATGCAGACGTTTTATAACCACCAGCGAATTTCCCCAACGATCCGAGCAAAAAAGTCACTCAACTCTGGCCGTCTATGGACGGAAGTTTTACCAAGTAGCACGTTCGAATGTTTAACGAACTCTCTGTTTGGATGTGTGTGTGTGTGTGAGTGTGCCGTGTTATGCTGGCCCCATCGTCGAGTAACTCCCCAACCCTTCCCGTCTGCGATCACGGGCACAGGTCCAAAAGGTCCAGCACTCAACTAACTCACTTGTCCATTCCTCTTCTCGGATTTCCCACTATTGTGGAAGAGAGCTTTAATTGCTTCGAACATTTTTCGAAATTTGATTGATGTTATGTCAACACTCGTTCTATATAAACGAAATTTCCAAGCGGAAGAACGTGACGCAAAAGCGCTCTACTCCGAGGTGTGCTCAGAATTTTCGAGCTTCCGCCTAACACCGCCCACAGCCCGCCAACAGAGCGACGCCCGCTTCTATGTAATCGCAACGAATCGTACGTAGTCATTGTGATATTAGCAGCTGGTCGATATAGTCGAACGAGCCGAGGCGGATGGGCAGATATTCACAGATTGTCTAAAGCGGTGGTCCGCTGATGGTCTATAATTCCCCCCCCCCCATGAAAGGTGTTGTACCGATTAAATCAGAATTGCCATTGCGTCTCTTTAAATATACATGCGTAGCTACTAGGCTGGGGGACCAGTACTCAGTGCTGTTGTGACTTTGTTATTTCCCTGATCAATAGTACGCATGCTCTAATTCTAAACTGTGTCTTATGGCACTACTTGACGCTTCCGCAGTGGTGAGGGGCAGCGAAAACCAACGCATGTTTCGAGTTTCTCGTTAAAATTGTCTGATTGCAACAATAGGTGTGTTCGATTGGAATACTTTGTTTGTTGCTCGCTTAGTTATCGAGTTCGGTGCTGCCAGATTTTTGAAACACAGACATTGCTTTAGTGCCACTTTGAATTAGATCGATATTTTCGAATTTGCGAGCTCAGCACTAGGCTAGGCTTAAAGGAAATTTCTTTTCAAGTACCACAGGGGACCATCTCTCTACGAAACCTTAAAAGGGCCCACTTTTTCACTACTAAAACCTCCAACAACACTAAGCAATCTTTTATGACAAACAAAGAAAGCGTTCTATCGCAAGTAACTGTGCAATCGTCAATTATTTGCAATAATGCAATCTCCGTTTGCATCATCGTCACATTTCACTACCGTATACTTTGGAATTTCAATTACAAAACGCCGTCGAAATGTGCTGTCAACCGAACAAATGCAACGCGCACGACTCAATCTCGCTTGTCAATCACACAGAAATTCAGAAATCTGCTCATGCAACACCCACCACAAACGGCAGCAAATGTTGCATGCCAATCAGTTGATAATGCCGTGTATTATTATAATAATAATTAAATACTTTGTGATAAATATCGATAAATGTACATGCACACGTACATGTGGATGTATGCACATTAGGGTGCCTCATGCTGTTGCCTTCGTTTGCGATTCTATTAATTCCATTTCAAAACAAATGTAAACAAACAATAAACAGTTGTTTCCACAAACATCACAAACACCAACATTTAATAATTGCAGTCGTAAATACAAAATTAATATTTATAAAGCAAACCTCAATATTTTAGAACATTAAATATCTGACAGAGGCGACAAAAGTCTCCACTGTAAGTTTAGAACATCCCATTAACGTTCAAAACGGTGCCTTTAGGCACTACTGGATGCTTCCGTGAGAGGGGCCACGAAAACCAATCCGCCAACGATAGCCGTTCGTGGACTTTCAGTATCTACTACAATATCCATTGCTACGATACAGCGTTGGCTACATTATGCAAAAAAAAAAAACAAAAATTTAGTGTCCGGGAGTTTTTTTTAATTTACAGTTTTTATAAAACCGGTTTTCGGTCATTATATTTTAATAAAACTGGTGAAACCGGGGTTTTAATATAAGAAGATGTTAAATATACAAATATTATTGTTATACTTGTTGAGTTTATTGAATACAAAATAATATTAAAACCTACGAATTAATTTACAAGTTTTTGGTATTCATTTTTCTCAATTTTATCTCAATGAAATACAATTATTGTGAAGTTTGTTTTGTTTGACGGCGAAAACGAAACATTATTCACCCTATTTCCCTGGAAATGAATTGTAAATTTATGGTAAGTTTTTCAATTATTTCTATAACAACGCGAAGAAGTTAAACCTATTCCCGGCTTATATTGATATTTCCACCTTTCTCCTACAGGGGAATAGAAAATTCCACGTGAACAAGTTCTCCTTTTAATCGCGATAGGTGTGATTATTTTATACAAAATTGGTACTCTTTCCGCAGAGCGACAGCGCTCAATTCGCTATGGTTCCTGATATTATACGACGTGTTGTGTGTAATTACCCATCGCAGAAAATTAACTCCATCGGAGTTTGACTTTTAGCATTAAACGAAACTATAACCTGAAATTCTGTTTGTCTACATAATACTGTAGTTTCCGTTTTTCAATTTGAAACCCACTTCAAATGTTCCATCAAACTAAAATGTTTTGTAATTTATAAACCGGTTAATCGACATTAAAACATCAGTTTGACAAAATTGGCATAAAATCGAGGGTCGGAGGTGGGGTTAACAGAGTTTTCTGTTTCGATTCGAATACGTTCCATAAAATCAATACATTTGTTATGCATAAATTGAAAATTTGTACAAATTAAAAAAATATCAATATTCAAATTTTCTTCGAAATTATAATTTGTACTATAATTTTATAAATATAAATTCGATTACGCACGGACGATCAATGAACTTCGTCAAGAAAATCCGAAACAAAATTCCGGATAATTGGCTTTGAATATTGAAATAAATTTAAATTTTAAGACATAAAATGTCTGTTTTTTTAACAAATAATAAATTCATACAGTCTGTCATTGAATCGGCATTCTTCGTCAGGAATAATTTTGTTGTAATATAAGGACATCGTATGGGATTTATGGCAGCTATAGGAGATTTATGGCAGATATAGTTGTTTCGAAGCGTCCAGATATAGCTAGGTCGAACGAGATATTTGCCAAATAGCTAAATTACCTTCTGAAGTCCCTACACAATTTTGAAATGTTTCATTCGTTCACTTTGTCAATTAATTGCTTTTACGGAGAAAAAATTGTTGCATTTTTGTTTACATGCAACAAATTTATATTTGGTGCAAACATTTTATTTGAAAAGTCTGCGGATGTGTTTCAAGCAATTATTTGTCAGGGTGTAGTGCCTAAATAACGAACAATTATGATAATTAACGAAGAGATATCAGATTGCTTAATGTTTTTTTGGAAATGGTCCAACTTTCCGGAGGTTGTAATGACCACATTAATACCAGTGTTTGTGACTGAAGCTAAAGTTTTCATGAGGTACCCTAATGTGGATGATTATTTGTTTTTTTTTTCCATATTTTATTTCCATTTCATTCTATTCGTTTACACTGTGGTCAATCAAGTTTACTGAAAAGCAATGCAATCATGCGAATTCTCCGATTGCATAGTTTTCAGTTTTAGATTTTGCCAATTGATTTCTAAAGACGACAGTCTTCGATCTAAAGTTTAGTACTGATTTTGAACGTGGAGAAAACCAATATCTACATATAGTGGGCACCAACACGATGATTTCACAAAGACCTAGAACCACAAAGACTGAGCATATGGCAAAATAAAAAATATATACAATAGATGTCCTCATAGTATTATTGGAAAATTGGAATATTCAGTCCAAAAGTTCTCACGTCATGCTCAGTGTTTATGCTTTTAGGTCTTTGGATTTCAAAGAACAACACCCATAAAAATGATGTTTTTCCCGTGTAATTTTTTTGTACTGCATTTTTGTCTAAAATAATAGATCCTTGAAAGCACTTTCAATATAAATTTTGGTTCTTGTCTTAGAGGAGGTTATTGGTCGAATTATTGGACCTTTATAGTACTTTCATAGTAACAACTGAAAATTTTTTCGTATTTGGTGTTAGTATTAAATATAAATTAAAAATAAATAGCGGCTGTCAATACCTTTCGAATGATAATATATGATAAACATCGGAAGAAAATCCGTCTCCTGTATTAAATTATTTTGCAAACATGGAGTCAGTGACGTCACTTTATGTCCGATATTCATCATTTATTTATTTTTTATAACACCTCTTACAAATGATAATGTTTCCAAGATATATGAGTTTTTAACTGTCAACTTTAAACATCAATATAAACGTCCAATAATATGACCAATGAGTTATTCTAAGGCATGAATACATTTTTATACACTCCACGAGAGTATTATGTCTTTGTGCATTTGTTTGTAACACCCAAAAGGAAGCGAGATAGACACATTGTTAATTATACCGATCGACATAGAATCACTTTTGAATCGATTTAGCAATGCCCGTCTGTCTGTCCGTCCGTCTGTCTGTCCGTCCGTCTGTCCATCTATTCTTGTAATCACGATACAGGTCGCAATTGTAGCCAGAACCAAACGAAACTTTGCACAACGAAGTTTTTCGGGATAAGGGTCAGATCGGTTCAGATTTATATACATATAGCTCAAATACAAATTTGGCTCCCAATAGCACCTTTTCCGTTCTAGAAACCACATATTTTATTAGATTGTTTTCAAAATTGGCAAAACATATTATATTTCATCTAGAATCACCTGTGGTGAGAATGTGTTAGATCGGTTCAGATTTATATATATCTCCCATTCAAATTTCGCTCCCGATTTGACTTTTTCTGCTCTAGAAACCATATATTTTATCAAAATTGGCAAAATATCTTATATTTAAACAAGGAACACCAGTGGTGTTCAGATGTATATATAGCTCTCATTCAAATTTCGCTCCCGATTTGACTTTTAGTGCTCTAGATACCACATATTTCAACAGATCTTCTTCAAATTTGGCAAAATATCTAATGTTTCCACTAGAAACACCCATGGTGAAAATGGATCAGATCGGTTCAGATTTATATATAGCTTTATATTTATATTCGCTCCCAGCTTGATTTTTCCCCCTAGAAACCTCGTATTTTCAGAGAATTTCTTCATATTGAGCATAACACGTTATATTTGAACTGGAAGAATCTATTGTGTAAGTGGGTCACATCATTCCATGTTTGGATATAGCCCTGATACAAATATTCTTCTCGATTTGACAAATTGGGTCATTCCATATTAACCTATGATTAGGAGGCATACAAAAATCCTTCCCGTTTTCACTTTTTTACCGAAATGAATTGTATTCGGATAGAAAGTGGAGTGTATCACATAGTCGGCCCCGCCCGACTTTAGCCTTTCCGTACTTGTTTTATTTAAAGTGCTTTCAGGGGCTATTAAATCAGAAAAAAATGGACATTGTATTTTTAGAGTTGTTTTCAGGAGCGTTTAGCTCACAGATGGCTTGACCCAGTGACGAAATATTTTGCAGATCATCGTTAAACAATCCAATCTTCATTTCAGGGGGTGACCGCTGCAATTTATTTGACCCATCCTAATGTACATATCTATCGCTCGCTTCTTTCAAAAAAAAAAAACGAAACATATTTAAAGTTTGCAATTGACTCCCACATTGCAAGACAAATGGCGACACATTCGCTTCTCATGCGGTCAATATGAATTTTTTTACACAAGTCGAGCTAACGAATAATTCTGCATCATCGTGTATTTCGACTTATGGTAGTCCATTGGTGGACCTACTAGCCGATGTCATATGAAGGTGTTAAGGCGATAATAATAAAAATGTATGGGACATGTATGAAAACCTTTGCCCAATTTTCCGGTAGATATTCCGAGAGGAAATAAAGGGTCCGTCATCTAACGTTTTTTTTCGACTATTCAACCGTTGGACTATTATTTGTGGGGTGCCCTCAGCAGCCATTTGAATGAAATTATTTTCCATTATTAACGGAAGGATTGTACTTTCAAATAAAAAAAGAAATTTGAAAAAATATTCAGTAGTTTTTTTATAGCATTTTCAAAAAAAAAAAGTTATTTGTTGAAATATGTGGTTTCTAGAGCGGAAAAAGTAAATCATACATTGTCATGGGAGCTATATAAGGGTCCGCCATCTAACGTCTAAATATTCAGTAGTTTTTTTATAGCTTTTCAAAAAAAAGTTATTTGGCGGACCCTTTATAACATGATCTGAAAATTTGGCCAAGAAATAATGACAAATGCAGATTTTACAGCGGTTATAGGATAAGTCGGACGGACATTTGTAAGTGGGGCTGTACCACAGTAAGAGCCTATATAATACTCATTCTCGGTAGGTATTGGAATATATCATGATCTGCAAAATTAGATCAAGATCCGATGTAAGTTGTAGGTTCTACAGAGGTTATACCAAAATATGAACCCATGTATTTGACTTTCATGGTAGGTGTTCCTAGTAGAAATATAACATGATCTGCAAATTTTGATAAAATTCCGTTATAAAATGTGGGTGGGTTCTAGAGGGGTAATAGTCAAAAGTGGGGCCCATTTGTAAGGGCGCTACATTGCTTTTAGTTGAAATATAACATGATGTGTGAAATTTGATCAAGATCCAAAGTAAAATATGCATTCTAGATTCAGTAATAGCGTAAATCGGAGGTACATTTGTATGGGTTATGGGCTATATCAAAACCAAGGATCCATGCAGTCCACTTTCAGAATGGCTGTTCCTAGTTGAAATATACCATGAGGTGGAAAATTTGACCAAGTTCCAAAGTAAAATGTGCATTCTAGAGCAGCAATAGGGTAAATTGGAGGAATACCTGCATCGTGCGGACAAGCTATAGATGGACAGCAGACGAGTCTATGCTAACATTTGGCACAAAACTAACTTATAATACCCTATTCCTCGAAGTGGTGTAGGGTATAAATAGCGAACTTAGCCGGTATAATTATCCAGTGTAAGTCAAATGTATGGTTATCGAGGCTACGTCCAAAAAAGCCAACACAAAATATTTTCTTTTTAAATTTGTTTTTATACAAATATTTAATTGTACTTGGCGTCAATGTAAAAAATTAAATTTGTAGCGCCACCCTGTACTAGATACGTCACTAGGGCGAGCAGTACCCGTGTATAGTTATCTACGCTAAGCAACTACAGGGATGTTCTCTTATCGACTCATCCAAATGTTGCTCACATCGATATATCGAAATGTCGAATATGTCAAATACTCAACAAGCTTAGAACTTTCGCGAATTGCGCCATTCACGTGGAAAGCCTTTAAGAGCCTAGTTCGCCAAGTTCGTCTTCAAATAGCGATTAAGGACAGAAATATTGTGAAGTGTGGTAGTGTCATTAGTATAGTGTCGTGCATTACGGCAGTGTAACCTTACTATTGGTTTATTAGTTTAAGTACAAATAAATTCATCCAGCTGGCGAGTGAAGAGCCGCAAGAAGTGCATTCAGGGTATTTTCTCACTATGTACGTATGTGATTTATTTGTCATGCAGATATCGTGATAGTCGAGGACGAAAGTTCTTGTAGTGGCTTGACCACGCTTTTGCACATTCGTGGCTAGACTTTCGGTGCCGGTCTGAGTGGAGCGCAAGGAGATGTTTTTCGACATTTAACGCTATAGGCCAAACTTGCTACTCTACACGCCCTAACGCAGACCTGTAAGTGGACACGTGATCCATTTTACATCTCCGGGTTCTTGTCGCCGAATTCAGCTACTGTTCCTTGGCATCCTTTGGAGGTTTAAGGGCCAAAATACGGGCCTGTGCGATTTGGTGTGTACGACCTCATAAGGACAATCTACCGAGACAACAAAACTTTTCAATGTTCGTCGGCCCATCTAGATCACAGTTTTTGGGGTAAATATTGGTATGCGGACAGTAAATGAGTAAGGCAGTTTAGTGTCCCTGATGTCAGATTGTCCGCTAGTTCACGTGCTAATTTTGGAGAGAACCGTTATCGCGACCCACGTGGACCATAGGCGACCCACGTGGACCCTAAAGATAAGATAAATAATTCATATTCCCGGCAAATTTCAACTATTCATCTATTTTAAATATTAATCAATTAGAAGTGGTTTTAAAACTGTATTTACAAGATTTTGGTGTATTTAAAATATTATCTGGATTGTTAGGTACGCCGAAGGTTATTCAGATTGGTCGAGACAAATAGGTACGTTGAATCAAAGGCAATCATAAATTCATACTGGTGACATACGAGGCCTATCAAAAAATTCAGATAATTAATTATTCTTTGTAGTGCCAATTTAAGACTCTAGTTTTTTGTTTTTTTTTTTATTAATACCTTTAGTAATTTCGCTCTGAAGTATATTGTTAAATAGGAATGTTAGTGCATGAACAATTTTTCATATAGATTTGAAATCGTCTATACATATATATATATATTTTGGCTGTGAAATCCACCGTAATAATGGGGGTGTGTAGTATTTTAGGCAGAACGACTATAACTCCGAAAATCGAGCTCGACGAATAGGTGCGCCAGTCTGGCCATTTTCACGAAAATATATATACATGAAAGGGACTTGATCAGTTGTATTCTCTTAAACCCCTTTAGCAGGCATAAATCATCCTTGTTCTAATTCACATCAAATTACTTTTTAACTTTGTACGTATCTAATCATTAAAGTTAAGCGAGTATATATATTCTTTATATGTAATATATATGTATATGTACATATATTACAAAACTAAGTAACAGCGGATAATACCGTGTATAAACTATCGGGAGAAGGAATCGAATAAGAGGATATTTTATTTAATTTTCTGCTATAATAATAAGTATATTCTAGTTGATATATAGAAGTTCGGATAAATGTTCAAGTTTACACGTAAAATAGAAGTTATTTCCCGAATGGAAAAAGAAATCGTAAAGACGTTCGGATATGCCAGTATATTTAAGGCTTTCGTTTAATAAATCTTGAGTTGTAATAATTATTGAAAAATGAATCGAGAGTGAATTTCAATCAAAAAGGCAAACTGTAAGCGCTTATCAAGCCATGAACTATGTGGGAGGTCCTCATTAGAAATGAACTAGGGGTCCTCAAGGGGACTGACCATATAGTCAGTCCATTGGGTGGGCCATCAACAGATCGTTCCATCAAGACCGGATGATATCTATGAAGGACTTGTAATACAGGGTTTCCCAACAAGAGGTGTTATTTTGGTATTCAAAGAAAAATTAAATTTTTTGAGATAAACGATCTGATGTTTGTTTCATAATAAAGAGGAAGGTATGCCGTTAATGATGAAAAACAACATCAGCCAATTGGCAACCACGACCACGCTTACAGGATCATATCCTTTTCATGAATTTTTCCATAACCAAATCGCAAAATGGCTGCCCTATGTCCTCAATGGCCTCGCGAATTCTGGTGTTAGATCACAAGATCTCGATGGCCAAGCGTGATCACCTCGTGGAGAGATAACACGGTCAGGAAACTATTCCCGTAAAAGAGCAATGGTTTCGTTGCTTGTGTGGCACGTAGCGCCGTCTTGTCGAAAGTAAACGTTGTCCAGATGAATACCATCCAACTCCGACCGTAAAAAATCATTAATCATCTCTCTATAGCGCAATCCATTCACCGTAACTGTTGATCCAATCTGATTTTCGAAAAAGTAAGGTCCAATGACCCCGTCTGACCATAAGCCGCACCAAACAGTCACACGATGAGGATGTTGACGTAGCCACCGAGGTGGAAATGGGCCTCATCAGTCAAGATGATTTGTCGATGGAATTCCGGATCATTTTCATTCATGAATTTTAATAATTTCAATGCGTTGTTGAAGCGTATATCGTTCCATTTTTAGTAATTTCGTAGTTTCTACTTGTCAAATGTCAAAGAATAAAAGCTTCAAAAGTGACAGCTACCGAAATACCGGTTGATTCAAAATAACACCTCTTGTTGGAAAAACCCTGCATAACCTGTGGTACCGAATAAGTAATTTTGTACGACATATTGCAACGCAATGATGATGGCATCAACGAACCGACGCTACGATGAGTCCTAGCCGGGAAGAAACATCTATGGTGCCATTCCTGATGACCGTACATCAATTTAAAGCGATCGGTAAAATGCCCTCCCATTCTACCGTAAACACTAATTTCGAAACTCCACCTATCGAATAATATTAGACAATATGGGACATTAATTTTTTTTTTTAAGTTTGCTATACCGGTTTAAAGAAAAACAGTCCTAATGTTTGTATGATATTTGCTTCCTTAACAAGGGAGTTGCCACTCGCCAAACCCCTGATAACGACCATGTCGTTTGGCGAATTTATCTTTATTTTTTGCGAATTTAAATGAGGTAGACGAATTTATCATGTAAAGAGTGATTTTTTTGAGGTTAGGATTTTCATGCATTAGTATTTGACAGATCACGTGGGATTTCAGACATGGTGTCAAAGAGAAAGATGCTCAGTATGCTTTGACATTTCATCATGAATCGTCTTACAAACGAACAACGCTTGCAAATTATTGAATTTTATTATCAAAATGCGTGCTCTGTTAAGAAAGTTCATTGCGCGCTTCCATTTTATGGTCAGTTTAATCGACCCACTGAAGCGGCTATTCGGGCTATTGTGACTAAATTTCGCACCAAATTTACATTGTTGGACATTAAACCACCAACACGCTTACGTAGAGTGCGAACTGAAGAAAATATCGCAGCTGTATCGGCCAGTGTTAATGATGACCACCAATTTTCGATTCGTCGCCGTTCGCACCAATTGGGTCTCTGTTACTCAAAAACGTGGAAATGCCAAAATTGGACTAAGCGGATGGACCACCTAAGACGCAGCCGCGGTCAACATTTAAATGAAATTATCTTCAAAAAGTAAATGTCATGGACCAATCTAACGTTTCAAATAAAGAACCGATGAGATTTTGCAAATTTTATGCGTTTTTTTTTTAAAAAAAGTTATCAAGCTCTTAAAAAATCACCCTTTATCATGAAATGCACATAATGATGAATTAGTCAAACGACATGGTTGTGGTTAACGATTCTTATGCTGCCAGATTTTCCTTCAAGAAAAACAAATCGATAAAATGATGCCACCTTAAAAAGTTTTTTAATTGTATAGCGATTGGTATGGTGATTAGTTTACTTAACACAGCAATTATTTTGCAGCGAAATGACAAACAAAATGCATCATTATCATTATGAGTATTATTCGCGTGAGTGTGCATGAGTCCTATATATATATGTACATATACACATATTTACCTAAGTTTGATTATTTATTTTTATTTCATATTCCCACCCATGGCGTTTGTTGGATTTTTCCAATTAGATATATACCATGTCGTAATCTGTGGCCTCATGTTGCATGTTTTTATATAGTTTTAAAAAGGGCAGTCTAGATTTTAACCGCCGAGAATTTTTTGCTATAAAGCCTTGATTTTTGTTCCCTACACCACTCCGTGGAATAGGGTTCACACCAAATGTTTGCAACTCCATGAAATAATCGAGCTAGACTCACCTTTAAATATACCGATCGGCTTAGAATCACTGGCCGAGACGATTTAACGATATCTGTCTGTCCATCCGTCCATCTAATGCTTGTGTGCAAAGTCCATGAACCTAATTACGGCATACGTATCGCATCGGAATCTCAAATGTACAACGTCTCAAAAGTATTATATTTGAATCGTATTTTGTATTTTGATTAGCTTGCAACGATACATTTCCCCAAGTTGAATTACTTTATCTGAATCGTGACAAAACTTCATATTTTGGGCCACGAACTGCTTCTTACACAGCAAAAACACCAACACATTCTCACATTTGGCATGCTCTCTTTGCGCCGACAACAATTTTTCGAACTATACGAATCGAATGTCGTTATTAGGCCTCAGGTCGCATTTGTGGTCCTTCGACGTGAAATTTGATAATTTGCAATACTTATCGCGAGCAACGTTGAAGAGCGATGTACTTTCCCTCGAATCGGCTATATCTATCACGTCATTATTTCGTAAGTTGGTGTAATAAACGCTTTTACAACTATCCACATTAATGTTTTAATGTTTTTATTTAAATATACAAATAAATAAGTACAAGATACCAGTCGGTATAGACCGACTACTTTGTGTTAACCTACACCACCAATGTTGGATTTAGAAAGTGACGGGCAGGAACTCCGAGTCGTAGTTCTCTCTCACACAATTGCACAAATTCCAAGCTTCAGTTACACTGCACTGCGGTGCCGGGTAATAATGACGTCATGGTGGCTGTAGGCTATATAATATTCGACCCAGTCGAATACATGTATAATAATTTAAAGTACGTACTACTCAACAATTGCATTTTCCTGGAAACACTTAACGATCCTATTACAATTTACGATTTAAGTTCACAGAACTGACGCAGAAGATACCTCCTTCTTCTCCGGGGTTGTCAAGAAGGAGGCCGAACGATACAATCGATGCAGGCTGTTTAGACTCATCTGTGATTGGTCATCCGGTAAATTGTAGACGTCGTTGTAAGAATTTTGTACGCCTTGGTAGGGATGATATGGTGGGTATTTCGGTAGGATGGAAAGTGATGGGGAATGTCCATAGATAGCCTGAGGATCTGTTGCGGAGCTGCCATACGGCGACTTCACTGAATCACTCGGACTCTGCACATACAAATTATGTGCGTTTTGGAGGTCATGCGATTTGTCGGTAATCGGTGCCATTTCCGGTTCGAGTTTGATCTCCTCATTGGGATGTGCATAAGGTGGAGAGTTTGCATAAATAGACTGAGGGTTGGCTGGGAGGGAGCTGTCATACTGCGACTTCACAGAATCACTCGGACTTTGTGCATAAAGATTGTGTTGGTTGGGGATGGCTGCCATTTCCTGTTGTTGTTGTTGTTGTTGTTGTTTAACCTCCTCATTGGGTTGCGAACATGGCGGAGAATTTTCATAAGCACCCCGAGGGTCAGTGGATGGGGTCCCTGCTCGACTTTGTTGACTTTGTACATACAAATTGGATGTGTCCTGGAGATCGTGCGATTTGTCGCCAAGGGGTGGCCTTTCCGGTTCGTATTTATCGTCCTCGATGGGTTGCGGGCATGGCGTGACTGCCTTAAATGGGGTCGGTCTCATTTTCTTTCTTAGATTGCCGTTCTTGCGGACGAGGACAAAATTGACTTCCTCATCCTTTGTCTGAGACGTGTACACTTTATTCTTGTCACATTTAATTTTGATTTGTTCACTCAACTTCTGAAGTTTTTCTTTTGTTTTCGAAAGCTCTTTCTCGATGTGCTTTTGCATGTCTTTCAGGTCTTTCGATGACGCTGTGGTAGTTGTGGACTGTTCTGTGGTCGCAGTGTCTTCCGATTCCTGTTGTTCGGGGGTAGTTGTTGTGGTAGTTGCTTCGGTGGTAGGAGTGGGTGTGGGTGGCTCTGCCGTCACGCCGAAGTCTTCCAGGGTAAAGTTTTGGGTTTGGTGCAGCTGCTTCAGGTGTTGCTGATAGTTCGGCTGGTCAGAAGTTATTATTTCTGGTGGTTCGTGCGGATTCAAGATTTCATAGTGTGGCATACCCAAATCATAGGTTACGGCTCCGTGCTGGTACACTCCATTTCTAAGGTTTTTCGGATTCTTGGCGGACTCCTTCAAATACGAATCATCAAGATGGTATTGATGCTGCAGTGACTGCTGCTGCTGCTGCAGCTGAATGCCATGGTTTGGCTGAAGATACATGGCGTCAGCTGCCGACAACTGCATGTCCCTCGAGTGGGAGTACACAGGGAGTTGTTGCTGATGTTGTTGGTGTTGGTAGTGAGGGAGAAACTGGTGGATGTGCTGACCGCCTATGGGCCCATTGAAACTAGCACAGAGTGCTCTTGGAACGAGCACACTAAGAAGTGCACAGCCATAGACACCGGCCGTTAACATTGTTGTTGAGCGGAGCGTGCTAAACTCGATTTTCATAATTGCTTGTGTTTGGCTTATTCCGACAACACTTTAAACCTTTAACACTGGGTATTGACTTCTGAACTGACTTGATGCGTGATTGTCTGTCGATTAAATAACTGGCCAACGTCTTAACTCTTATAATCAAACTTTCATCGGATTCTCTTTATCTTCGTTTGATTGCGGATGAACAAAAATGAGCGAAGAAAAACTAACCACTGATAAAGACACCCGGCACCCGACACCCAACGATGCAAGTTGGCAGCACTGACCTCTTGATAACCCTACACAATGCATTCTTTAATTCTAGCAGTAGGAGATCCGCATCGTTTCGTTTGGTTCTTCTGAAGATACAGAACAAAACATAGTTCTCGCGGTCCGATTAAAGTGTCAATTAACATTTTGGGTTACTCATTCAACGTCTGAATTATGGCAATACTACTGATATTTATCAACTGAAATGAGAACCAAATGGCAATACTGTAGCTAGTCCAGCTGTTCTGTGTTCGTAAATTTGACACAGGTAGAATAATGTATTGGCGGAAGAATTAAAAAATCGTTGAGGAGGCACTAAACTGGATCGATTGTTGTGTATTTCATTTTCTTTGTCTTTTGCAAAACCTGTAAATAATAAGAATGAAACCGCCAAGACGGCTAAATGGAAAATGCAGATCAATTCAACGCTACGGAGCACAGATTTGGGGAAACGCTTACTTTGAGGACGTGAATTATACAGATATTTCATAAAAACGAGTTCTAGAACTGCCTGAAAGTATTCCCAATTATGTCATAGCATTTGAAACAGCGTATGGACCAGGATATATATACACGTGGACACTTCACCTAAAGTACACTCAGAAAAAAGTGAGTTAAAATGAACTGAAATTTAGGAAAATTGAACTTCGTATAGCAAAAGCAATATTTTTTACTCAAATGAGTTGATTTATATTTACTTAAACTGAAGACCATTTTCCTGATTAAAACCTTAGAAATATTCTTCAACATAAGTATGAATTTACTCAATTGTAAGAATTTTTATTAGATCCAATGAAATGTTTATAAGTATTTATTTACTTCCCTATTCTAATAAATGAACTATTTACTATGGCTTTGAAAGAAGGAAACATTACTCATACTTAGTTAATTTTCGAACTTTTAAGGAATTTTTTACTGAACTGGGGTAAAATTGTTGAACTAAATTCTAGTATGGATTTTACTCAGATTTTCTCAGATGTCCAAAGTCCTTTTCGATCTTGAGCACCACAGGTTGCCGTATAAACTTTCGGTCAAAATAGTGGGGAAAAAATATCTTCGTACAAAGAGTTAATCGGCAAATTAACATCGGGCACAGTGACGCAAGTGCAAATTGATGGTTATGGAATTGCGCAACACAGCGCTTAATTGTTATGTGGCCATAACATACACATACATACAAAGATCACAGGAAATCGGGCATAGAATATATCGGTATCTCGATCATAGCTTAGGGCCAAATTCAGGCTGAGGGGTGCCAAATGTGTTCTATATAATTTAAGGAAAGTTGAAACAAAGCAACATTTTATGGGTCGTTGCCCAGCATTCATCAGCACCAGAATGAGAAACACTGAATTATAGAGCTATGTATGTTAAATGAATTATAGAGCTATTAAATTTAGTTTAAAACTCAATATTGCAGCTGACGTTTCTTGTATAAAACCATGCTGTAAACTCTCTATTTGTTTTTTGTATTTTATACTTACTATTCATTAATTTACTTTGTAACACAGGGTTTGCATGGCCGCCTTGACGCTCTCGGGAGCGTCAAGTAGTGCCTTAAGGCATCGTACATTCAATTCTTAGCTTATGCTTTATGAAAGTGCATTTGAAATTGAACACTATTTTGACCATATAATGGTCAACTTTCCACTGGAGTTCTCATAGAATATATTAAGTCACGACTGGATAAAGGGGCTTGGAACGGCCCATACAGTTCTAAATTTCTAATGAAGTTATCTATTGAACTACTAGAGCAATGGAGAATTTTGGACTGAATTTTGAAATTATAGATCGCGAAATTGTAAACTGTGTTTTCACGAGTTTTAACGATTATAAGGTTCCTAGTTTGAGCTACTGTTCTGATCCACACTACTGTACGTTAACAACTTTTTCTGTATGTTAATGACGGTGAGGAAATGTTCATAGACTATATTTCGTAGATAATGAACGCCGTTTAAGGAAAAAGGCGCACTCGTGGCTACTATGGGTACTATGCATTTAAAATTGACCCACTTAATTTGTAATTGAATTGGACAAACAAGATAACTGCCAAATTAATTCTTCTTGGACGTGCGTTCATCCACTGTATGTACCGCTTAGTACTTAGTAATTAATACTATGCACAAGTTCGAAGAAAAATATTTTTTCCTTCTACACTGGAAATGTAAGAATTCAAAATTGGAAACACGGGGCCTGTTTCTGTACTACTATTACAAAACTTATAAAAATTATTTCAATAACCATAATAAATGCACGTACAACATTTTCAATAAAAAAGTTAATTGCTCATTCAGTGACCGCATTGATTGTATGTCTCCCAAAAAAAGCGAATTTTCTTTTACAGAAAAGACTAGCATTTAATATAGGCAACGTAAGTCTGTCTGGATTTTTTGGATTTTATTTTTATAAACTTACATTAAATAAACTACATTGAATTTCACTGTCATTGAGTACAGAAACTAGATCAGGGTTTCCTTTCGACTTTTAAGGTACAATGATCGAACTATCTTTCAGCTATTTATGATTTTATGTACACAGTGTTGTAGTCTTTTTGGGGCTTTTTGTACCAAAATGTGTTGGTTATTTCTCGTTTGGTAGGGTGGTAGGTAGAACTTCATTTTGGAAGGTTTTGGTCGTTGCGATTTTGAATTCTGATCACCAAATGGCTACTTTCAGGTTTTTGTAGCGTTCGGGATCCCAGTGTACTGTCAATATATTGGAAACAACAAATCGACAAACCTACCTTTTGCACTAAATATAGTGCATCTGAAATGCTCGAAAACTGTAGATGAGAAAAATGTCAAGTTTTTAACTTCAAACTAGTACAAATATTGCTTTTGGAACCCTGAAATGGAAATCAATTTCTATTAGGAATATAGGTCCGCAATAAAGCTGTCCCAATCATCTCTTTTATATATCATTCGCCCGATTTAACTCCAATTCTGTCCTTTAATTCTTATTTCATGTTCGAGCTGTCTTCTCCATGGTGGACTGGTTTCCAACATATTGGAACTCCCAGTGACTGAGCGTGTGTCCATTTTCGTCTACGTATCTGCATTTGAGTCGGGATTTGGTCGGTGGTATGCCAGTGAACGTTCCTAATTCTTTCGGGTCACAATATGTGTAGGAATTCTTCTGATTTACTGTTTATTTTGAAACGTAATCATATAGAAAAGTTTAGTTTTGATTATATAGATGTTCCATAGAAAAACGGAACTATTTTTTAGAAAATTGAAACAGAAAGAAATTTTATTAGTATCCAACAGTACATATTTTACACAACCTCTACAAATCATGTTTTTCTTGATTTCTAATTACCGTTAAAAATTAAAGTGGGAACAATTCGTTGAAATATTATTAAAGTTTTCAAAATTACTAACACCAAATACAGTTGTTTCCCGATTTAACGAGCACTCGATTTAACGAATTCGCGATTTAAGAAACAGGCAAATTTCACAAAAATGCATCTGGAAAATATGATATAATATTATTGTTAAACAGTGTTCACTATATATCCGAGACTCATTTTGAAACCTTCGTAGTCAAAATGCTGTAAGAGAATCGTACAGGTGGAGCTATATGGATTAAATGGTTTATAACTTTTTTATCTATGCGATTATTATATTTTTTTTAAATATTGGGGTTTTTTGCAATTAGCTTTGAAAAATGATATCTTCGCACATACGTGCTCTTTAGCATATTTTCCATAACATTTCGCAAAATTCCGGGTGTAATGGCCATGATTACATTACGAATGTTGGCTTTTAGTTGGTTTGTTAACCTACACTCCTTCTTTAAAATAACCCCAAATTAATCAACTATTTTTCTGTCATATTTAGTTGGATATTGTGAGATCTGAATTATTTTTTTTTGATCATACATAAATGATTATAATAATCAGTACTCGATATAACGAATTTCTCGAATTAAGGAATATCAATCAATTTCGATTTGACTTGAGTGGAACATTTTGCTAATTTAATATTAATAAATTTAATGATAATTTATGTCGTTTTCTTGAACACTCCTGATATTATACATACATACAGACATACATTTGAGTATAGAAATCCATTGTTTATTCGATTCTGGCTTTATTTTCGATTTATGTCAGCGCTTTGGAACACAAAACCACGCTTTGGCGGAGTTAGTGGTGTAGAGAATCACAAAGTCGGCCTATAACTTGTCCGTAACTTGTATGCTGATAAGTAAATAAAACGAACAAGAGAAAATAGATATGTCTGTAAATATATGGAAATAAATTAAGAGATAATACGTGTAGCGAATAAATCTGATAGCCGCCGCATCATTCTGGCCACACACAAACATAGATAAGCAATTCAACTTTAGACGAGAACAAGAACAAGAACAACCCACCGTCCACGGTGTAGGTCAGTGCATGGAGAGATAACGTAAACAAATCGGAAAACCACATTGTGTACATACATATGTTTGTTACGGAACTGTCGGAAAGATATTCTGGGTCTAAGCACATAAGATATGCAGTTATCTTATCCGGTGAAATTTTTGCAGCCGCCACACGGGGAACAAACCCATCATTTCTACGGCGGTGATTGGGGATCAACCGAGTCATTGTTATATGTTTGTGCTGCATAACAAAGTGTCCCATGAACAGGCTTGTCTGCTATTTCTTAATTAGTAAAGAAAAGTCTCCCGTATATCCCCAAATAGAAAGTCTTTTTTACTTAAAGGATTCAACCAAAACCAAAAACAAGTAAAGAAATATGAAACACATTTTGTAAGTATATATTATTATAATTAATAATAATTATAATATGTATTTAATAAACATTTCTGCAAACATACATATGTATGTATTTACATGTTTAGGAAAAAATACGAGGTCCGGCACAACATGCAGTGCGGTTGGCCTTTTTTGAGAAAGAAAAAGGTTTAGCAGAAGGAAAGTTTGCTTCTCAACATGGTGGGGAAGAAACCAGGAAAAAGTGGTGTGAAGAGTTATTCCAGCTATTCTGTTGGAAACAAAACGGTGCTCAATTGCATCAATTATGTCGTACAGTTGGTTTTTATTTAACCTAAACAGCAACACAAATTCACTTTCACACAAATCAAACGGATGTTCCATTTTTCTTTCTTGTGGACGCATTTGATTCAAATTATTTTCTATTAACATACCGAGGTATTCAAATGCCATTTTAAAATACTACGTTGGTTGAGATTCAAATTCATATGGACTTCATCGACGCAAAAATTAACAGGCCAATTTCAGTGTCGTAAACTTTACTTTATGAAGATAATTCTTTAAAAATACAAAAAATCACCTTTTAGGCATGTCTTATATAGGAATTGACAACACTGAAAGAAAATATGTAAACACAAAACAGCTGTTTGTATACTTAACGATATTCGGTATGTTCTTGCTTCGGCAGAACATATACTAAAATTGGAACGATACAGAGAAGATTAGCATGGCCCCTGCGCAAGGATGACACGCAAAATCGTGAAGCGTTCCACATTTTTGAATCTTGTCAACTGCTGAGTAATGCTCAGTCAGGTTTTCGAAGGGGCAGATCAGCAAGTGATAACATCGTGACTCTCTGGTCTGCTGCTCTATTGGCCAGAAGAGAGGGAAAATATATGGTAGCGCTATTTTTGGACATTAGAAATGCATTTGAGAACGTCAACATAGAAATCCTCGTTAGGAAATATGAAAGTATGGGAGTATGCAGGAATACTTGCGATGTGATTCATAGAATGTTTCAGTTCAAGGAACTGATATTGGAAATAGACGGAAGGAAAATTCAGAGAAGATCTTTCACTGGCACCCCTCAAGGATCCGTCTTAAGTCCACTAAGCTTCAACGTCTACATAGACGAAATTTTTCGGGACCATGATGTTGAGATTCTAGGCTACGCAGACGATCTGGTCATATTCTGTTCCGACTGATCGCTGATGACGGCTACACAGAAAATTCAAACTGCAGTAAACCACGTTAACAGAAAACTTGTCGAAATTCAACTCCAACTTTCTGCACAGAAATCAAAATGCATGATATTTCAACCCACAACAAGAAATATTTCCCCACAGGCCCCAATTCATATAGATGGTGAGGAAGTGGAATATGTTAAACAGTTCAATTTCTTGGGTTACACATTCGACTCTCACCTGAAGGGTCACCTTAACGTTGAAACCATCAGGGGGAAATGCTTTCAGTTTATGAACGTTCTTCGTGCGCTTTGTGGTGTTTCTTGGGGATCTGACCCTCAGAACATGCTGCTTTTATATTTTGGGGTTATCCGTTCAAGAATAGAATACATGGCACCCTTGATGCTGGATTATCCGGCGAACGAGTTACTAAAACTGCAAAGAATTCAATATAAGGCCATAAGGATAGCTCTGGGCGCTATGATATCGACACATACGCTAGCCCTGGAACAGGAGGCTAACGCTATGCCAATTCCCGAAAGACTGTCTCTTGTTGCGGATAATTATGTTAGCCGAATGATCTCTACCTCAAATCATCCCGCTATTAAATACATATCACAATACAATGAAAGATACACGCTGACACCAATATTACACCGGAAATATAGAGATAAAACCATTAATAATCGGATTACTGAAATATCAGATCCCTTTTAGGGCATGTACAATCTCTCCAAATGTTAAATACCTGGACATAAAGAAAGGTATAACTCAGACTAAAGACATTAAAAGAAAATACGATAGACTCATAGAGAACAGATGGAATCAGTTCACACGAATTTTCACAGACGGCTCAAAAACGGATGAGAAAACGAGCAGCGCTTTCTGGTTGCCAGATCTGGACGTTGAGGCTAGCTTCTCACTTTGCCCAGCATGTTCAATTTTCTCTGCCGAATCTCTCGCCATTTTGGAATCACTATATTTCATAGGTGTGAACGAGATCGGAAAATACCTTATTATCTCGGACAGTAAGTCGGCCATACAGGCAATCGAGAACTTTGCAAGAAACAATGCGCACCAATACATTCCAAAAATAAGAAAATAACTATACAACTTACATCAATCTGGATACACAGTTGACTTTCTCTGGGTACCTGGGAATTCGGAAATAGATGGTAATTCACTTGTCGATTCTATCGCTGTAGATCACATAGACACTGGAGAGTACCAACCAATACCCTACATGGACTTAAAGGCAGCTGACAGGAAAAAGGCGATCATATCATGGCAGACGAAGTGGGACTCGAGCGAGCACGGACGACATCTTTATTCCCTGTCGTCGACGGTGAGATCCGAGCCATGGTTTAGGAACAGACAACTACCCCGCAATATAATCACAATGGTATGCAGGCTGAGATTCACACACATCAGAACCAGACAACACCTAAACAAAGTCAAAATCGTCAATTCAGTTCGCTGTGACTGCGGTATGGAGCAATCCATTGATCACCTTACATTTTCATGTACTCTGATAGACAGACAACGTCGTGCTAACCTTATCCGCATTCTCGGTGGACTGGGTGTTCGACGTCTTGACATTGATGAAATTTTAAAAACCAATAACGACAAAATCTACAGGATACTTCACAATTTCTTCGCTCAGAATAACATCTTAATATGACAAGGAAAATCAATAACAATATCTACAAAACACTACACTACTCTTCGATCGAAACAATCGAAAGAATATCTCAATATGAAGAAACAAATCGACAACAGTATCTTCTTTCGAATTTTCAAAACAATACCAAAACGAAACCATCAACAAGAAAAAAAATAAACAATCAACCAACAACAGAAACAAATCCCATGAATAAAACCCATAAAGGTGGCAACATAGACTTTGTGTCTCGGGCCACTTTTTACTCCATCCACATAAGTGTGGAAATGACATATCAATGTATATGTCAATAGAAGAAGAAGATATTCGGTATGATTTTACTACGCCAACTTTATTGCAGTTAGCCTACCGACAATTTTCGTAAGTTAACGATAAAAATCGGTAAGAAAATCACTTTTAATGACAATTGTAGTAAACTAACGAAAGTTGTCGTTAAAAAGTTACAGAATTGCGGCACAGTGTAGAAGTTATGAATGAATTAATTTTACCTAGGATAGAGACAATTGTGTGGGAGGCACAAGAAGGGGCGTGGCTAAAGCGTACATATTTTGTAGGTTTAAAGTGATTATAAAAACATTTCCAAATATCAAATGATTTGGACTACCCGTATGGATGTTATGTCGGTTTTATTATAACCAAAGTTTAAGCCACTTGGTGGGAGGTACCAGAGGGGGTGTGGCAATATCGCCCATATTCCATGCGAATGTAACTTCTGTAAAAGCATTGTCAAATATCAATTTTCATGGTATTCCGATCATTTGTATAGATGTAATAACAGCTTTAATTTTACGTAGTTTTGGGTGATTTGTGTGGGAGGTATATCTTCTTCGATAATTATTTGCCTGTGTCAAAATATCGACGTCATTAAAGTTCGGTTTATGTCCTGTCATGCTACAATGAACTGCGAGTGCTGTCCGTTGTTCTTTTTTTAAATCTGGTTATAAAGTCTCAACAATAAACAATTAATACTCGTTTGCTTCAGAACTTCGGTCGACTGAATAAAAGTACGAATTTTGAAAAAAAAACCTTCTATTTTACGTGTCTACGCAATTAGAGGGATGTACACACCAAATTTCACGTTTTTACTGTTGTCGTATCACTGGTACCATTTTAATCCCTTTTTGTCCCATTTTGCCCGCTAAAACTTTTATTTATTTTTTGGCGCTTTTAGACTACAAGAGAAGTGTACCCAACAAATTTGAAGTGCATATAAAGCAGAAATTAAAAAAAAATTTGCTTAAGTAGTCTAATAAGTAGTATTTTCAGTCCTTGTTAGGGAACATTTTCTCCCCTGGGCCGATTATGCCCACTTTCAATCCCAACCGATCGGAAACCATAAGACACATTTAGGGTAAATTTGAATCTCCTACCTCATTTCGTTCGGCTGCTAGCGTGTTTTCAACAGACAGATAGACGGACATGGGTAGATCGTCTTAGAATTTTACCACGACCCAGAATATGAGTAATTCAGATGAATATTTCAAGGTGTTACAAACGGAATGACGAAGTGAATATATACCCCCATCCTTAGGTGTGGGTATAAAAAACAAACATTTATTGACTTTGAATAGTTTGGGTCTACTAACCACTTTTGAGCGAATGGAGTTGATGTATGTCCTTATTCCGTAATTTGTTTTTTGATCTCATTACTGAGTGATTCAACCTATTGGGTAAATATGGGTATCATTGGAAAGAATTTAGAGAATCGAACCTCACGATGAATCACCCATTATTAACCATGCTTTTTAGAAAAATCTTATGATCATCTGAAATAAATTGCGAGATTCAAGGTGTCTTTTTTCAATAAAATTGTTCAAAATGCCAATGTATTACAGTATAAATAAAGATTCTTACGACAAGAGTCCAAAATACACCCTAACTTTCTTCTTCTTTTAATATGATTATAAAGGGTGGTTAAATTTTAAGGGCCGATGTTGAATAAAACACAAATTATTTTGGAAATTATTGTCATTTCTTTTTATTATGATAATATTGGTATGGTTCAATTATGTATGTAACAAAACGCGACCTCGGCGGCACACCTCCATCCGATGGTACAAATTTTCGATGACTCTGAGGCATAATTGAGGTTCTTTTGAGGTTAATGTGCCGAATTATCTCATCCTTTAGCTCTTGAATCGTTGCTGGTTTATCGACGTACACCAAAGAAAGAAGTCCATGATCTGGCGGCCAATTGACATCGCCACCACGTGAGAAAACACGGCCATTGAATTTGTCGCACAAAAGAGCCATTGTTTCGTTAGATGTGTGGCAAGTGGCACCGTCCTGTTGAAACCACATATCGTCCACATCCATATCTTCCAATTCGGGCCATAAAAAGTTCGTTATCATCTCACAATAGCGAAGACCATTCGCAGTAACTGCTGACCGGCCTCGTTTTTGAAAAAACGGCCCGATGATGCCGCCAGCCCATAAACCGCACCAAACACTAAAACTCTTTGTGGGTGCATTGGTTTTTCGACAATCACTCTTGGATTATCATTCGCCCAAATGTGGCAATCTGCTTATTGACGAACCCACTGAGGTGAAAATGTGCCTCATTTGAAAAATCACGAAGTGCATTTTGATTTGAACGCCCATTTTCATAATAAGCCTGAACAACTATAACGCGTTGCTCGATTGTGTATCTTTTCATCGTTCAAATTGAGTTAGTCTGAAACTGAGAAATGTCAAATGAAATGCAGAAAAAACTTGACGTTTATGTGTGGTTCACATTCAACAATGTGGTTCGGCCCTTACAATTTAACCACCCTTTATGTGTGTCTATTTGACTCTGAATAGCTCAAATAATCAAAATCAGATCCCATTTATAGAGAAACAATTTTTTTCATTGAGCTACATTACGGAAACGAAACTTTGCGTTGAGAAAATATTTTTTGTTGACATTTTGGTACTTACCCTGGATAAATGAAATTGCCAAAAAATATTTAAAAGAATAAATTTATGCAAAACGGTCTTAAGCCAAGGCAGTATCCCAGTTCATAAAATAAATAAGCGCGGCACGACAAAACAAGATTCATGTGTATATGCTTTGGAATACATACCGTGACACAGGTCTACATACTCTTACAAAAATATGCAATGCAATTCAACAAGTATTTAATTTGTTTCGCAAAATTAGAGAAATTAAATTTTAGAAACAATGGCCAGATGACCATCAGTATTTAAAAAAAAAAAAGAAAATTGGTAGAAATGAATTTTGTATCATTTCAGTATGACATTAACCACAACAAGAATGTTGAGTTATGAGAGAAGTTATTACTGAGCGTCAACAAATGAAAATCGTTACGAGAAATTTCTGAAATTATTAATCGTCCAAAGTCTAATTGTCCAATTCACAATAAAATATTATAAAATATCAATAAACCAAATATTTTAAACCGAATAAACCGACACTAATGCCCCGTTTTTTGGGTGGGTATTTAAATAACTCATTTAGTTAAATGACTGAAACTGGGCACTATTGGGAACATTGGGATGAAATAGGCATTTCGCCAGGTCATAATAGTTTGGGACTTCCATCGGTTAGGACTTTGATTGTAATGCTCTTTCTAATTCCGAAATTCGTTTATTGATTACTAGCACTAATTAATTCTATTTATGATATCACGTTTTATATGCCGTCTTTTAGATTCGTATGGACTCCACATATACTTTTAATTTGGATTTTGTCTGTCTCTGCTACTATTTCTATTCAGATGGTAAGTTGTGCTTCTTATTCGTTTGGGAGAATAATTTAATTAAAGAGTCTGGGTATTTTGTTGAAAAGTCGCTGCGAAGCCATGTTCATGTTTTTGGTGTAGTTAAAAGCGTGTGAATGTCGCGTCCGTGCCACTGGGAGATGCCCATATGACCTTATTTCTCAATGCGATGTGAAATAGGGCCATATGGCGTTTGCACGGTGCTGACCAGGGTTTGGATTCTCAGGAAACAATTCCCGGGAATATTTATCCAGAATCTCGGGAAAAAAATTGCTTATAAACCGGTGATTATGTCCGCGAAAGCCAGCGGACGTTTGAAGAAAAATATATTAATTACACCCTCCACTAGAGTATTATGTCTTTGTGCATGTGCTTGTAACACCCAAAAGGAAGCGAGATAGACCAATTGTTTCGTATACCGATCGACCTCCCGTACAAAAGTCGCTTCCGATCTGACTTTTTTCCGCTTAGAAAACATATAATTGAACTGATTTTGATCAAATTTGGCACAACACCTTATATTTCAACTAGAAATATATATATATGTGGCGATCGGTTCAGATTTAATTCGATGTATATATATACAGCTGATAACTGTAACACCAAGCACTCTATACGGAATCGGCACTGATTATTTGTCCCCTCACAGGAGAAGAAATAATTTGCAATTCTGAGGATATATTTTTTTATTTTAAGAGTATGAGTGCATTAAAGTAAATAATAACGATTTGTACAACCCAGCTAGGGTTTCAATCTGTCCAGAAAGTAATTTCACGAATTTAATAGTGTTGCATCTTATAATTTATCGAAACAATGAATTTGTGATAATAAATAAATAAGAATAAAAATAATAAGTATTACCAATTCTAGAGAAAAATTTTACTTCTGGTGATTACCTGAGGTGACCATCCATCCCGCTTTATTTTTTTTATCTCGCATTATTATTTGTTGAAAAATGTCCCGCTTTTTCGTTTTATATTATTATCGTTTCAAAATTGTCTCTTAGACATGTTCGGTAGCGGACAAATGTCCACCTGATCGGTAATTTGCTCACCTTATTTTAAGACCTTTATGGTTTCTTTATATGGCCTACCAAAAAAAAGGTCCAGCAAAAACTTTCAGCAGGCTAGTAAGGGAGAGCTACAGTGTCTGTCGCTTGCTGATCGCGCTGATTTTGTGGAGGAAGTTCTGAGTTAGAGCAATAACTGGGATGTAATAATGGCATATCTAGTTTAAAATTAAATGCTGCTGCTTTCCATGTTATATCTGTTAGATCTGTCTATTTTGCTTGTTACAAGCACGACGAGGTTCTATCTGTGTTTTTTTATTTTACTTCTTTTATTGCAACCGCAGCATGCGCACTCTCCGAATTTTGGGTCTCTGCAAGACTCTATTGCATCCGAGTCATGCAGAGTTTCAGCTTTATTTTATTGCACCCTCAGTAGCTCTACAACGGGTGCAAAATCTAGATAATTTTTTGCTGGAAACAATTACATACAACTTCTTTCGATCTTGGTACAACTACGAATGTCCTTCTCAGTTGAAATTATCGTGCTATTCATAAAAATGATCAATTAGGACAAAACTAATAAAGGATAAACAACGAAAAACCTAGTCATAAAAATGCTAAATTATTCGTACACTGACTTCTTATTTTCTAAAATTTTCCAAGATGTTCAAAATTGAAAGTATGAAATTTGTAAACTCGTGTCCATATCAAAAAAATATGGAAAATCAAAATAAAATAAGCAGAAATTCTAATCCCAGCTATTTGAATATATAAAAAATAAAATAACCGATTTTTTACTTTTTCACAATCCCGCTTCTTTCACGAAATCCCGTCAAATGCCGCTTTTGAAGTCATATATCCCGCCTTTTGCCAAGTAGAGATGGTCACAATAGGCTCAACCACTACCCCATGAAAGTCGCAAAATGTATGTATTTGGTATCATTGGAAAAATCTAAATTCTTTGGGATTCATTTGTGACAATTCCATTTCTTTGCCTAACGGAGTTAGTCCAGTCCAGTCCGTCCCTGTGTCCAAATGAAATTCTGTGGAGTTGCGTTCTTCTATAGAACCATGCACATGTTATGATGCAGTTCCATTGCAACACTTTATTTACAACAATAAAAACTTGTTTTTGTTTGTTTACAAAATAATAATAAATGCATATTTCCACATATGTATGTATGTATGTATGTATGTAGATACAATTGGAGTATATCGTAGGTACGTTCGTATGTAGTTCACTTTTACGAGTTGAAAAAAAAAGAAAGTTGAGTTTTGTGGTTTGGTTTGGTTTGGTTTACTTTGCTCGGATCGGATCGGGTTGAATCAGCAGATAAGAAATTGGCTCAAACTGAACCAAGAATGGGCGCACTGCACTACACTACACTGTGCAGTCGGTTGGTGATGAAATGGATTTGTGGACACTTGTGGCGGGATTCGGAGAATTGGTCATCAATCAGTATGGGGAGTGATCCTAGTATTTATAGTTGTGTGACGGACCGGAGAAGGAGACGTAGTTGCCGTATTCGGGGGCGTGTCCAAGAGCTGGCTTGGCCACTAGCACAGGCTTGACGGCGGCGTAGTGTACCAATGGGGCCGGTGCCAGGATTTTTGTGGCGGTCAATATTTTGCCATGCACTTCGGGAATGGGAATTTTGATGTTGGTCGGTTCGCGCAAAACGACGGCTTCGAAGCCGCTGTGATCGTCGGCTTTGTATGTGACCAAGCGACGATGGCCATCGGAATCGATTAGTTCGTAGGAGCCCTCGACTTTGTCATCTTTGCGTACCTCCTTTTGGCTTTTGATGTCGCCAGTGTGAGGATCGTGGACGGAGTAGTGGAATTCATAGGCGACTGGTCCATAGTCGGGCTCAGCTTTCAGTTCAATGCCCACAGCAACATGAGCAACGGCCATTAAGCAAATAACAATCTGAAATGTTTGCAAAGAGAAGATCAGTCGATTAGTCGCTGGACATCAATGATTCAAAATGATATTCTTCTGGTATGAAGATAGACGGGCGGGCGGGCGTGCCACCCTTTTGACGAATCTCTGATTTGTAGGCTTTTATATGTTTTGGACAATTCAGCCCCTACTCTCTTTACAGATCGGTGACTATCACAATGGACCCAAAACGTCCATGAGTGAGATTGTGGGCGTACTTACCTTTAAAGACATGGTTATTGATTTTGTTTTTTTCTTATTTTTCAAAATATCCTTCAGTAAAATTGTATGATCCTTTTGATGGGATGGCCTGAGAGAGCAGATTATTCGGATGGATGTATGTTTTCAGAACAAGTGCTAAAATGTTTATGATCCAAATGGAAATCCTGCCCATGTTTATATACAAAATGTGATGAATTGTGGCCAAGATTTCAAAGTGGCATAGAAATGAAGAAGGCGTTTAAGTTGCAGGCAGCGGTTTTCCGGTGCCCCGTCAATGTGGTAGCAACAAGTGTTGGGTGCTGGGTGCATGCAACAAACTTACATGCGAACATAAGTACCAGACAGAATGTCAGTATGTAAATGGTCTAGAGCAGAATGCATCAACTCTAGAGTTGATGTTGTTGCAACTGCTGTTGCTGTTGCTGCTGCTGCTGCTGCCGCCGCTGCACCTTATTAACGAAAACTGGCATCAATGGAAACTGTGGCTGGTAGGTGTAGCCGGAGGTGGTGGGGTGGCGCTGTTGATGTTTGTACTTATACTACGCACTGATTTGTGTGCTACTACAAGTGGATCTGATGAAATTCTACTCCAATTTGTGACACTGGTTGCGGAGACATTGTGTACGAGAAGTCGACATCGTTAGACATGCTGCTCCGCCACATGATACCGGTAGAACCTCTTTCCGAGACCACAAACATTAGAGACACACCATCATCCACTAATCCCCCCCCCCCTCGCACCGCCCCAACCAACCCTGCCATCCACCTTACACGCAGTCGTACTCGTTTTTCTTTTCTTGCTCTTTACAAGCATTAATTTAAATTATGCAAATGTATTTCTAAGAAACAAAAAATCACTTTCGATTTCAATTACAATTACAAAATAATTGTGGATTTATTAATGTGCGAATGTACGTACGTACGTTCGTGTGAGTGTGTTTGCACATAATGTCGGTTAAATGTTGCACAAACCCCCTGACAACCCACAGACACACGTCGCGACGTACGTACGATGTGTTAATGATTCCACAATTCTGGTGCGTCAAGTTGCGCGTGCGTCGTCTGTTCATGACATCGCAAGCGACAGAAATTTGTCAATAGTGTCGCCGTCACTGACAGTTGTTTGCACGTCGGCATTAATTCGTCAATATGACACTTGAAATTTATTGTAAATGATCGCATTAGCGACACCTTCATCCAACTTTAAAAGTGTTTGACTCGTGCCGAACACGGTCCAAAATCCGATACTCTGTCTGCACTGATCCTAAGCAAGAAATGTGTGGGCATCGTCACAGGGAACGGATAGACGGCATCGATGCAAAGCAGATAATCGATACTACGCACTCCAAATTCTTTGATCGTTATTGGAATTCTCGACCTGGCTTTTTAGGGCACAAAATAGAGGGCATGAATTGCGCTGAACTAAATGTGTTGTTGTCGTCACCTCCAATGTATCGACAGATATTCGGTTCCACTCAAGTTAAAACGCAAATAGAATGTCCAGTAAGGATGGTAAAGTATGGTACGTTGAGTCATTTCTGGCACAATCGAATTTTTATGGACAGCCTTGGCACACTGACTGACTCTTTTGGCGCATTCTTGTTATTTACTTCAATTCAATATCGGAATTCATCTGATCGGTTGTATTTGTTCTAGTATTTTGTATTTTTGATCATTTACACTGATAGAGGTTTAATGGTAGATCGCTTCCACGTAGTGCAATTTAATGAACTATTTCACTTTGTATTAATGAAGCTCTACGTTGGTCCAAAAATGACAGCTTTCATTTATGCAGTGTAAGATTTCGTTGGCGGTAGCGGAAGCTTTCTCAAAATTTAAAAATTGTCCATTGTTCTCAAAAAGACAACCAAAGGCGATGAGGAATTACCACATGCAGCGCTTACATGGAATCGGCAAGTTGCGCGTAGAAGAGGTCGCCTAAAAGTTACGTGGAAGAGAATAACCCAGATTGAAACATCCAAATCAATAGATGAATTAAGATACATAGCCCGAAATAGAGAAAATTCGAAATATCTAAAGGTAATGTGTCAATAGCCTTCGCACAAGAACTTGGAACAAGAATCTTTCCATTTTATTTTTTGGAACTCTTTTAAAAGTTCTACTCGTCCAAGTCAATTTATTTTTTTACATCATTACAACCAACATTTATAATTAACACGTAAAAATTATTGAATTATTGCAAATTATTATTATAATTAAGTTCGGCTGGGTGCCAAGTAGTACAATAGAGTATAGACCAGAGGTCCTCACAAAGAGAGGATGGCATGAGTGAGAATGAATTGGTGCGTTTGCCCTGGTGTGGTTGATGATGGTGGTTGTTTTGCACTGAAAGAAATAAATTATGGTGCGGTTTGCGATGAAAGAAAAAATAATACAAAATGAAGATAGTGTATTATTTTTATAACACAAATATTTATTAACTGCCTGACCCACGATGTCGAAAGAAAATCTATGCGAACGAAAGCCAGTCACTCACTTTCGCATAAAAAAGCGACCCACTATCTTCTGACTTTTCGTTCGCATAGCCTTACGTGTTGTGAGTGAATGAAAATGTTGCCAGATCAAAAAATCCACAAATAATAGCTAATATGCCAAGAAAAAAGGGTTAAATATCCAAATTCTAACATATAATAAAAAATGTTGACACAACTTTTTCTCAGCTGAAATAACGGAAAACTAAATTCGAAAATATAATATAAACAATCAATATTTGGGGTTATTTTTGTGTGTTGTCGAAGAATGTAAATTTTTCCAACGCACACATTTTTTGGGGGAATGCTAATTTTGAGATACCCGTAAACAGCTACTGGTCATCTCTAATGTTCTTGAGATGACCAGAATATACTAATTTCACATGTAAATGCATATGTACATATGTAAATTCTATTACAAATTTATAGGAAATTTTCGGGTGACATTTTCCTCATGTTGATGGATGAGTTGCGGGACACCGACGTTTTCAAAAATACTTCCACTGGGAAAAACGAAACGCTTGGGTTTCAGGCCATTCCTGAAGATCCCCTTTAGTAATAAAAGGAACGCAATTCAAAGACCCTACAACAAAAATACTCCGGTGCACGGAGCAGCGGAAAGTATAAATGCGAACTGCGTTCTGCACAATATGTGCAACAACAAGTGCCTCGACAACACAATTGGTGCCTAGGAAGTTCGTGGCGAGATTATATAGAACGCCGAGGAAGAAGTATGATGTAGAGAGGAGAGAAATAAAAATATAAAATATGTAAATTTGTTTTGTATTTTATTTATTTATGCCAGCGACAGACAAAACACAAGTGAGTGATTTTGACATTTTCATTCGCTTAGATGACAGAAGAAAAAGTTAGTGGGCCCCGATTTTACACTGAAATGCTTACGTTTTCTTTCGCATAGATTTTCGTTCGCTTTGTCGTTCTGGTGTTAGTGGGTCCCAAATCAGCTGTTTGTCGCATGAGAGGCAAGCGAACGTTAACGTTCGACATCGTAGGCCAGGCAGTAAGTTGTTAACTTTCGTTTTTATTTAAAAATGGCATTTATAACAAGCTCACAATTAACATTCATTTTTCAGAAGTTCATAAAAAAACATATTTTATTCTTAATATAAAATATGAACATTATGAACATATGCTGAGGAACATTAAGGTGTTGGTGAAAAAAGAAACTAGTGTCATGTAATATTTTTATATTAACATTTTTTATATTATGTTGTTACTGATCGGTTTTATTACAGAAAATGGTATTCAAAATTACTGGGTTTCCGACCCAAAAAAACCTGATCAGTTTGAGAATAAGTGCTTTTAAACGCCATTGTTACTTTTTAGTTGCATTTTATATCTACAGATCCTGTTAATAAAGTGATGGCAAACTACTTAAGACTTGAATCGTGAAAATAATGAAATAGAATTCCGAAAAGAAAAAATGTAAGTTTTTCATATTTTGAATTTTCCACGGAAACAAAAGCTATGTACCCTGTAAAATCGGGAACCCTTCAATCTTTAAGATATGCACTTCATTCTTTTTGAGTGAAAAAATGTATGCTGGTCCAAAATATTCTTGACAAAAATAAAGCTAGGAAACCACAATTTCTAAAAATTTCGATTTTTTTTTCAAATTTTCAAAACGAAAAATGTAAATCTGTAATAAGAAAACATTTAATTTCTTCCGCGCAGTATGAAGAAATATGTAAAAAGAACATAACATTAAAACAAAATATTTTCTTTGAATTCGAAAAAGGTAGGCAATTTTGGGATAATTCATAAAATATACCCAATTACCCGTTTTGCAATGTTAATATATCCTTGCCTAAATTAAATTTTTTCACAAAACTCAAAGATGTTTATTCGATTCAAATTTATTGAATTTTGACCGATGGAATTTCATTCTGGACCATTGGCAGGCACACTGTCAACAATCACACCTATATTCAAATGTATCTACATAGAGGAGACGGGTACATTCGCTACAGTCTTGACGACTTAATTATCTTATGATCTCATATACCTCTCAAACTAATTGTTGGCGAGAAAATATTTTTTATTTTGTGTAACAAATTAATACTTTAGAAACGTTTTTGTTATCGCAGCTTGTTATCCCGGCTTAAAGAAAAACAGCCCTAATTAATAACATCGAAGACATACGGCGTATACGTAACGTTTTTTGTGGCCATTATTACTCATTCGATCATAGATCGCACTAACCGATCTAAAGGAAAACGTATAAGGATCACGCCGTACGACAACATATGTCTGAAACTATAGACAAAATTGAGTTTATTGGCGTTTTTAGCTTTTCATTTACTCATCCTGCTGCCCTTTGACAGGTCTGCAAAGTTGCAAAGTTGCAAGGATTCAATTTTTGCTATTTCACCTAAAAAATTAAAATGTAAAATTAAAGTGGAAAATATCTGTTAAAAATACTTCAAATGTCATGCTTCTGTCAGTATTAGTTTAGCATTAACAACCATTCCGAGCGCTTCTTTTGCGACTGCCCAGCTCTAATAAACTCGAGGCACAAGACATTTGGGAAGCACTTCCTACACGACATTGACGAGATATCAGAAATTGATATTAGAGATCTAATCAAATATCTCAATCCTTCAGGCTGGATATAAACTATCATTCCGTGTGTTGAGATTCATTCAAAACGGTGTTTTTAGACACTACTTGACACTTCCGTGAGAGCGGCCACGTAAACCAACCAACCAACCAGCTTAAGAAAAAATGCATGTGCTACATTTGATTGAAATCTACATACATATATAAAAAAAGAGAAAAACTACAAATTTTGGAGGTTTTTATTTTAAATTGGCAGGTATTAAAGAGAAAATGTGGGAAAATATGCCAAATAAATTGTAAGTATAAATTGTGAACCACACCTAAACGTCAAGTTTTTTCTGCATTTCATTTGACATTTCTCAATTTCAGACTAACTCAATTTGAACCATGAAATGATACACAATCGAGCAACGCGGTAAAGTTATTCAGGTTTAATATGAAAATGGGCGTTCAAATCAAAATACATATCGTGAACTTCGTGATGTTTCAAATGAGGCACATTTTCACCTCAGTGGATTCGTCAATCAGAATCAAGCAGAATTTCCGCATTTGGGCGAATGATAATCCAAGAGTGATTGTCGAAAAACAATGCACCCACAAAGAGTTTTAGTGTTTGGTGCGGTTTATGGGCTGGCGGCATCGTCGGGCCGTAATTTTTCCAAAATGAGGCCGGTCAGACATGGTCTTCGCTATCGTGAGATGATAACGAACTTTTTATGGCCCGAATTGGAAGATATGAATGTGGACGATATGTGGCTTCAACAGGATGGTGCCACTTGCTACACAGCTATCGAAACAATGGATCTTTTGAGCGACAAATTCAATAGCCGTGTTATCACGTGGTGGCTATGTCAATTGGCCGCCAAGATCATGTGATTTGCCACCGTTAGACTTCTTTCTGTGGGATTATTTGAATAAAAGGTGTACAAGATTTCAAGAGCTGAAGGATGAGATAATTCGGCACATTAACGGCATAGAACCTCATGAACGTCATCGAAAATTTGGACCATCGGATGGAGGTGGGCCACCGAGGTCGCGCGGCCATTTGGCCAATATTTTGTTCCACTCATAATTGAACCATACCAATATTATCATAATAAAAAGAAATGACAATAATTTCCTAAATAATTTGTGTTTTATTCAAAATCAACATCAGCCCTTAAAATTTGAATTTTAGGCAGTCACGCCAAGTGCAGCTAAGTCAAAACTACTGTTGTTGTGAACTAACTCCGCAAAATTCGTTATATAAATATTTAAATTTGAATTCAGTAAATTTTCCGTTAGCTTTTATTTACTTACACAGTGCAACACGAAAAAAATAACCATATACGGACACCGCTACATGATAAAAGACCAAAAAAAAAAAGACCCGTGTTTTTTTGTTTCCCCCAAAGTCATGCACTTTTTTTTTTATGGGCCCCCAGAGATTTGAGGCCTCGGTGTAATTTTTGGAAAAAAGTGATCATATTCTCAGGCTCATATATTGCAAACCGTTCGGAATTTTGATTTACTCTCTGAGGCAAAGTTCTAGCTCTTGTTATAAAGAACAAAAATTGTGAACATATAAAATCAAAAAACTTCATCTTCAAGGTCAAAATCGCAAAAAACTTAAAAAATTCGATTTTTTTAACCTTTTTTCCCCTGTTCAGGTCCATAGGTAGCAAACCGCTGAAAATTCAGGGAAACAATCAACTACAATTTTTGTTCTTTGTGACAAGAGCTAGAACTTTGCCTCAGAGAGTAAATCAAAATTCCGAACGGTTTGCAAGATATGAGCCTGAGAATATGATCACTTTTTCCAAAAATTACACCGAGGCCTCAAATCTCTAGGGGCCCATAAAAAAAAAAGTGCATGACTTTGGGGGAAACAAAAAAACACGGGTCTTTTTTTTTTGGTCTTTTATCATGTAGCGGTGTCCGTATATGGTTATTTTGAAATGACTTCAAAAATGTTGCACAGTGAAATTTTTGGGAAATTTTTCAATTTTGCGGCTACCTAAGCGCTACCTAAACGGTGTTAAGAATAATTCCTAGGAAGTTCATATGTTCTAGAAAGTTGTTTATTGAGATCTTAGGTACATTTTTGTAGTTGATTGTTTCCCTGAATTTTCAGCGGTTTGCTACCTATGGACCTGAACAGGGGAAAAAAGGTTAAAAAAAATCGAATTTTTTTAAGTTTTTTGCGATTTTGACCTTGAAGATGAAGTTTTTTGATTTTATATGTTCACAATTTTTGTTCTTTATAACAAGAGCTAGAACTTTGCCTCAGAGAGTAAATCAAAATTCCGAACGGTTTGCAAGATATGAGCCTGAGAATATGATCACTTTTTTCCAAAAATTACACCGAGGCCTCAAATCTCTGGGGGCCCATAAAAAAAAAGTGCATGACTTTGGGGGAAACAAAAAAACACGGGTCTTTTTTTTTTTGGTCTTTTATCATGTAGCGGTGTCCGTATATGGTTATTTTGAAATGACTTCAAAAATGTTGCACAGTGTTATATAACTTTGATTTAATTTTGATTTATTTGGCATTATTTGCACAAATTATTTTTATGTATTTTTTGACATTGTTGCAACCCTGTGTGATACTCGGTTCTGAATACTCAATGTACGCGATAACCGCGTACAATGTAACGATTGACATTACATAGTTTTTACTTTATTCTGTCACAAGGGACAGAATAAAGTAAGCATTTTGTATTTGAATTAATTCTGTAATTCTTAATTTTGTATTGTACTTATGAATTTATAGATAATAAAACGAACAATTCTTGATTAAACGTAATGTTTTGTTATTATTCTGGGCCGTGTTACTACTGTGACACAATACTACGTTGCAGCCGCAACAACTGTATTGGTTTTCACAAAAACTAATTTTGGATAACAAACATCCGTAAAAATTATTTCGCATTCGACACCGTACGACAGTCGTTACACTTGAACCGGATGATTTACATATGAAACTATGGGCAAAATGGAGTTAATTGGCGTTTTTAGATTTAATTACGTCATCATGTTGCCTCTTCACAGGATTACAAAGTTTCAAAGGACACAACTTTTCAAAAATTATTTGAAATACTTATTCGCAACCCATGATAACAGTATTAGTGTCAAGGCCGGCGCTAACAGGAAACCTTTTGACCTTGGTTCTACATTTATTATCCCTCCGATGATCTCATACTCAATGCTAATGATTGCGACCCGTTGCGTATTAGACACAACTGGAAAAGGTAGGCAGAAGCTGGAATGCAATTAAGAATCTGATATTGAACAGAAGTGCGAAACGGGACACAACATAAGGTCATTTAAAAGACAAAGGGCCCATTGAGCTGGACACTCTGTAAAGTGAACCGACAATATATCTGGGCTTAGTGCTCCGTGCCCCTCCAACCCTACGTATTTGCACACCAACATGCCGATCCAACCGACTGACGCAGTACAATTTCATGCGTGTGCTTGTTTGTTTGGGCGTTTCTCCTCTACATGCCGTCTGACCGATCACTTGTGATATCAAATCATATCGTAAGTGGATTTTCTCGTTCTGGTCCGTATCTTGTCGGCCCCAAAACTAGGTTAAATTCATAGAAAAGGAGAAAAAACGCACGAATCCAAAATAAAAATGAAAGAAAAACAACAATAATCGAATGAATTATAATTTTAAGTTCAATTTAAGTAAAAAGCCAATCATGTCGCATGCGCGCCAACCACACCAAGCGCGTGCTACGTCACACACACACGCTCGCACACATCTCGATATACGCACAGCTCTGCGTGCCGACATACGTACCAACGAAATCAAAGTTTTTAATTAGCGTCCAAAATGTATCAACTGCAAATTACAACGAGTTTAAGCGGAGCTAAGTTCAGCCGGCAGGATTGAATCCTGTATACCCTCCACCATGTCCATGTGCAATTCCTCGGAAGATGAACTTTCATTTGAATATTTTCTCTTTAGAAGTGTATTGATTTGTCCCGTACACCTACAACTCGAAACAGTTCGAGCTTGCTGCCGATGGACAAAATGCTAGCTGTTGCAAATGCTATGACAAACTATATATGCCGCTCCAGCGATGGCAAAGGCTATACAAAGGAGAGAAATACTGCTGCATTTGAATATTTCATATATTTTGGCAGTTGCACTTCGTGGCGGCAGCATTAACCTGAGCATAATTTATGAGTGTCTGCGACTGGACCAGATTTTTGAAATACCATAAAATCATTTCCAGCCTTAATCCGCTCTGCTCCATTTATTACAAAACACACGCGTGCGCATGTGTACAACCTACATACACACATGCATATATACGTACAAATGTCTCAATTTATTCAAGATTTAAAAGCATTAAAATATGTCGACGAGTTAAAGTGAGATATCCGATTCGACGAGTAGCTGGCACACGAATCACAATGTATGTGTAAACGTGTCCTTACTTCTTTGGCGAGTGGCCACCTATACATTCCGGATATAATTATAGATTTCGCATTGGGGAATTATAGGGAATGATCAAGCAAAATAAATGTTTTGATAATTATCAAAGTGCTGAAACAAAAAGCAAATTACAAGCCGGGCCGGATAATATATACCCTCCAACGTGGAGCATCTCAAAACTTCTGTATGATGGATCGAACAGTCAAATTCACATTACATACATACATACATAACGGGCTAATCATTTTCGTTTTCATACCCTCCACCTCCAGGATGGGGGTATACTAACTTTGTCATTCCGTTTGTAACACCTTGAAATATCGACCTGAGACCCTATAAAGTATATATATTTTTGATCGTCATAAAATTCTAAGACGATCTTGCCATGTCCGTCCGTCCGTCCGTCTGTTGAAAGCACGCTAGCATCTAAACGAAAGGAGCTAGGACGTCCAAATTTTCCATAAATGCGTCTTATAGTCGTAGATCCGTTGGGAGTGAAATGGGACGAAATCGGCACAAAGGGAAAAATTTTTCCCTCACAAGGACTAAAAATACCCAGAATAATCCCTACTATTTTAGCGTATTTAAGCATGTTTTTTGAATATGTCTGTTTATATTTGCTTGATATTTGGTATGCGTATTCCTCTTATAGCTAAAAACAGCACCATAAAGTGATTCTTATTTGTAGGTAGTGAAATGGGGCAAACAAGGGATAAAAATGGTACACATTAAACGACAACAGCTAGAAACACGAAATTCGGTGTGTACATTCCTCTAATTGATCAGATACATAATATAAAAGTATTTGTTTCAAATTCGTACTTTTAAGGGGTAAAATGGGAATAGAGGGATAAAAATGGTACCAAGCAAACGGCTGTACCTAGAATAATGAAATTCGGTGTATACACTCCTCTGATTGCATAGACAAGTAAAATACACGGATTTTTCAAAATTCGTACTTTTTGGGGGGAAATGAAAAATGGGTACGGAGGGATAAAAATGGTACCAACCAACCGGCTACACCTGGAATAATGAAATTCGGTGTATGTATTCCTCTGATTGCGTAGACAATTAAAATAAACAGGTTTTTCAAAATTCGTACTTTTTGGGGTTAAAATGAAAAAAGGGGATAAAAATAGTACCAATTAAATGACCGCAGCTAGAGTCATGAAATTCGGAGTATACATTCCTCTGACTGCGTAGACACGGAAAATAGACGAATTTTTCGAAATTCGTACTTTCAAGCATACAATGGTACAGAGGGATAAAAATAGTACCAACCAAACGACTACAGCTAGAATGATGAAATTCTAATTGCGTAGAAACGTCAAGGGGGTAAAAATGGTACCAACCACATGGACGCAGCTGGGATTATGGAATTCGGTGTATACATTCCTCTGCCTGCATAGACACGCAAAATAAAAAGTTTTTTCCAAACTTGTACCTATTCTATTATGGCAAAAAATGGTTGAATCATGAAGATAGTTTTTTTGCACTATGTACGTCTGATAATGGATTTTCAAAATTTGTACTTTTGGAATTAAAATATAATACCAATATTTATGGTATTTAAGCTTTTTGAAAATATAAATATAAGAATATTTATTTTTTGATTTGAAATAAATAATTGTTTGAAATAATTAAAATATTATATTTATTTATAAAATTATTTTTTCAATATTTGTATTTGTTTTGGTTTGGCTATATTAAAAAAAATATATTTTCCTGTAATATTACTGCACTTCTACGAAAACCGACAACCTCTGTGGAATGCAATCCATGGTGGAGGGTATATAAAGTTCGGCCCGGCCGAACTTAACGCCGTTTTTACTTGTTAATAAGAACGTAAAATAAAACACACGTAAATCTATGCTTTTGATGAAACTTTTATTTCATTGTGAAGAGTTTGCAAAAACGGTTTATTTAAACCCTAAATTAGCATTTAGTAACAATTCAAATTTCTCAATTAGATCCACGGTTTCCTCTTCTCAGGCGTCTATGTTCATCAGACTTTATCATCCTCTCAAACGAGTTGCTTTGGATGGATGTGTAGGACGTTGAGGTCTTTGTCAATGTTTTCATTTCTGATACACCAAGGGGCGTCTGTAATCAATCCTAAAGAATCCCAAAGCTGGATACCATACGCCCATACATTTGTTCTATAGCAGACCGTGCCCCAATAAGCCGTTGAATATGTCGTAATTTTAGCTTTATTTGAGTTAATTTAGAATCAATATGGTACGACAGCGGACCAAGTGAATTCCAATTGCTGGACAAATGTCTCCTCTAAGGGTAAACGTGACCTGTGTGTTCCTTGTTGCATCGCCCTCCCTTTCTCCACTAGTTCAAACGATCGATCTGTTAAATAGCTTTTGAGCAGTTTCTTTATTTTAGACACAAGTCCGGCATGCCAAACTCTGTCAAATGCTAGGGAAATGTCTATGAAAAGGACGGAACAATACTAGTTGCTCTCAAACGCCTTTCCCCAGTAGCAATACTATACTGTGACGCTATGGCACAGTGACTCTTACGAAACCCGAATTGGTGATCGAGTATGATATCGTTATTATTTATGTAGGATGTGATTTTTATCAATTGATTTTTTTGACAATATCGACAGTAGACTTATCTCGAGAGTGACATTTGTATTGGAGATAGGGTTTGGGGTCCGGGAATTCCCGAATCGTTTTTCCCGGGAATTCCCGAGAAAATTTGGACGGGAATTCCCGGGAAAAGATTTTGAATTTCCCGGGAATACGGGAAATATTAAAAATATTTTATTGATTATTAATTTAGTTTTTCTATATAAATGGGAAATTGTGGATATATTTCAAAATCATTTATTTACATTACTGACAATAATAAAGACCATTTGTTTATATTATATTACTACAAACACTACTTTTTAAAGGCGCCATTTTTGCGAAAACCAGACATGGGAATACACAGTTTTTGTGAAGATATTTGCGAATCGTTATTGTGAAACAAAAATACTATACTGACAATACCAATATCAATACTTAACCCCTCGAAATAAAAGGTGAAAATCTTCTCAAAGAAAAATTTACTTTACATATGAAACCAGTAAGAAATTGTATACAAATAGGGATAAAATTAAAATTGTACACCTGGAAACTTTCAAGAGAAATTTAATATGAATAGAAATATACCCTACCTTTGACCTTTTGTAAGAACTAATATTTCAATGTTTTTATTTTTTATGAATTTATTTAATTAGTATCAACATTTTTTAATGTTTATGTTGCTTTTCTACTTTAGAATATATTCCCCCTGTTTCTCTGAAACATTTTCTTCTCTAAACGAATGAATCTTATAAATTAAAGACGTCATAACATTCTCAGTCTAGTGTAGGTGTCAGTCACTTGTGTTTGTGATTTAAAAGCCCAATATTAGACTCTTTCAATTCTGACGATTTGTCCACAGTAAAATATTTGAAAATTGAAAAGTAATTTCTAAAATATTTTGACAAATGCTTTCGTTTTTAATTTGTAATATGTCGGTATTCATTTATAAAATTTAATTTCAAGTATTTTCGTAATAACTACTACTACAACAATAAAAAATATTTATTATACCCTCCACCTCCAGGATGGGGGTATATTCACTTTGTCATTCCGTTTGTAACACCTTGAAATATTCATCGGAGACCCCATAAAGTATATATATTCTGGGTCGTGGTAAAATTCTAAGACGATATAAACATGTCCGTCTGTCTGACTGTTGAAAGCACGATAGCGGCCGAACGAAATGAGCTAAGAGGTTAAAATTTTTCCTAAATGTGTCTTATGGTTGTAGATCGGTTGAGATTGAAAGTGGACGAAATCGGCCCAGAGGGAAAAATTTTTCCCTCACAAGGACTGAAAATATCCCTAATATTTGGAGTATTTCAGCATGTTTTTTGAAAATATTAGCTTGTATTTACTTGTTATTTGTTTATAGCATAAAAGGGCACCATAGAGTGATTTTTATTTGTGGGGGGCGAAAAGGGATAAAAACGGTACCTATCAAACGACAACAGATAGAAAGACGAAATTTGGCGTGTACATTTCTCTAATAGAGTAGATACATAATATAAAAGTATTTTTTCTAAATTCGTACTTTTAAGGGGTTAAATGGGGATAGAGGAATAAAAATAATACCAACCTAACGGCTGCGCCTAGAATAATGAAATTCGATATATACATTCCTCTGATTGCGTAGACACGTAAAATAAAAGAACTTTCTGCTGGTAATACTGCGGAATGCACTCCGTGGTGGAGGGTCTATAAGATTCGGCCCGGCCGAACTTAACGCCTTCTTACTTGTTTTTATATTATTATTAATTTGTTTTGTTCTTCTCTATCACTTGTGTCATATAGTTTAAAAATCGGGAATTACATTCATATTGAAAAGGGCGAAAGCTTTGAAATAGTGTACACGGACGTGTGCAGCGGGCTTTAATTAGTTTAAAACAGCACACCAGTTACTAAATGTTGATATTTTAAACCATATTGACCATACCTACAGTAAATTATTTTTTCCCGGGAATTCCCGGGATTCCCGGGAATGAAACTTTTCTTTCCCGTTTTCCCGGGAAATGAAAAAAGTCCGGGAAACCCCAAACCCTAATTGGAGACTGTGAACCGATTTGCTTCAAATTACATAACGTCCATTCTTGGCTAGCAAGTCACTTGTACCAAGTTTTTTTTTTTGGGATCGGATAATAACTGCGACATGTGGAAGAATAGATGGACAGATCCAGAAAGAGATTACAGTCGATCGGTATAATAGACGATTTATCTGTCTTGCTTGGGCGTTACCAACAACTGTACAAATATGCAATGCCCTACTGCAGGGTATAAATGTTAAATGCTGAAATGAGCCGTAGTTGTAGCATTCACAAACACAAAATGGAACTAGTACCTACATGTCGTAATTGAATAAAACAAAAAACAAAAAAATAATAAATCTGTGGCCTTTTGACAAAACAACCTCTATCAAAAACTACAACTTTACAGGAGAACGAAAAAACTGTTAAAGTATCTAACAACTTTGATTTTGAAATATTTGGTGAAAAGGTGAAAGTGTAGTATTAAATTTAAATACTAAATTGAAGTGAAGATATCGATAATTCTATTCTAATGGCAACAGATTTTCAGAAAAATTAAGAATAAAAAGATAGGATGTTTTGTCGAAATTGTTTTCAACAAAAAAAAAATAACTTACATTACACAAGTTGTTTTGTGAAAATGGTTTTAAACAAAAACGTGATTCATATTTTTTGCGCTTATCTCAAGGCAATTTTTTTGTTAAAATTGAACTAATAAAAAAGTCGAAATAGGTTATTTTAAAAAATATTATTTTATTTATTTATTTGTGTTACATATACTTGCATTCAATTAGACAATATTGGTACAAAATTATATTTTTGTAGGGAAAACAAATTTTAAGTTTAACAAAAAAGTATTCAAAAGGAAGGAAATAAAAACTCTAACTCAACACATTTTAAAAGCATAATTATATTATTGGATACCATCATCTTCGTCAAGGTGTGGGTGAACTTCAATGGGGATATCACCTTCCGCCTTAATATTGTGATAAAAACTGTGGTAATTTGTACCAATTAATCTAATAAATATTTCTTTTTATTTGGTGATATAGGCAAAGGGGAATTGTAGCCAATTGGGGTGATGGTTTTTTACTGCGACGCGAGTTTATATCTAGCATCTGAAATGACTCTTCTGGGTGTAATGAAAATTTGTACTGCAAAACTTCTGGCTTGCTTTTTTCGTATCTCAGTCATCGAAGATTAAAAAAATAATATTGTGTTGAAAAGAATATAGGTATTTAAAATTATACCTGAAATGCTATGTGACCTCCATATATATTTGTCCTTTAGTAGTGCACGAAAATCGAAGAAATCCTTTTGTCTTAATTCGTGAACAATATAATTTTTATTGGTCGTCGATATTAAGTTTGCCCAATCGTGCGAATGTTCAATAGATCCGAAGAAAGTTTTTTCTTTTCTTTTCTATTTGCGCATGTACAGTATCACGTTCAATATGCGTATGACCCACGACAAGAAATTTATGATCAATAAGTTTAAAAATTGCGTGATCTTCTCAAACTTTCTCAAACATTGCGCAAAGATATGAGTTGCGGTTCTGACCAGGACAGGAATCAATATGACGAACTGAATTTGGTAAATCCAACAGACATTTAAATATGCAAGACCCAATATCGTTTGCACCCCGCTTTGCAATGATTTCGTTCCATATATAGCACAAGGCTTTTTTCGTTCCTCCATCATGCACGGTTAAGTTAAAAGTCCACAATGGTCTCTTGTAAAAAGCAAAGCAGCACGTAAATAAGGAGTTGAAAGACATTGTTGTAAGTCAAATGTGAATTTTATTTGACCTAGCTTTACTTTTTAAATGACAGTGGTGTCAGATGATAAGAAATGACAATAGAACCAGATGATTAAACATGGCATTGGTGCCGAATAATAAGAACGACAATCTGAAAATTTGCCAGAATAGTTAAAAAAATAAGAAATAAACAGCTGTATTTGTGATTTGTTATTTGGCAAAAATGCAGTTGTTCGGAAGATTTTTGACACATTTTATTGGAAAATATGATTCAAAACACACGTAGGAAAGAGAAAAACTACTAGTTTTTTGTGCGGAAAATATGATACACATGAGTCGTCTTGCTATGTATGTTCCTACAAATAACTAATGGAGTCTTATTTTGTTGTCGCTAGCAATGATTTACATGCCAATAACTTTTGTGTTTCTTAAACGTGGTGTTGGCTGCCAAATTTATACCACGCATGAACTCCAAAACAACTTCTTTTGATCAAAATATTTATTTTCAATTCCACAAAAACACTTCTTCGATTTTTATCAGTTTTTGTTTTCACATAAGAACTACTTTTCACACAAGTCGTTTAGTCCAAATTAATGTTCTCTATAAACCATTTAAAAAATTATCTTGTCTCAAGCAAGTTACATATATTCTAAATTTCAGTTTTGTTAAAACAAAATGTATACATGCAAAAAAATATTAAATACAATTTAGATGTTTTGTCAAAAGGATATAACAATTTTATTTCTGGCATTTTAGAAAAATTTTAAACTCTTGCAGATAAAATATTTTATCAAATGTTTTTTTCCAAAAATAATGAAAGAAGTTGATTTGCCAAGAACTGTAGATTTTTAACAAAATGGCGTAGAAATGCAAGGATTACACCAAAAGAAGCGTCTTATAAATTTATATTTAATATAAAAATCTTGCAAAAATGTCTCATTTCGAGAGAAGTTGTTTCGTCAAAAGTCCACAGAAATGTATTTCGCTAAAGTGTAATTCTCACGATATTTCTTTGTGCGGCAAGAGTTAGAGGAGTGCTTGTCGATATCCTCAGAACCATACAAGAAATAGGCAAATAAAGAAGAAGTAGCTATATCGCTGCGGAATTACCTATTTGGGTCACATGGACATTAGAGCGTACCAGGTTACAAGTAAAAAAAAAAGTTCGCCGTACACCTTCGAATATGAAGTATTATTGAAAGGTAGTTTCAAAAAAATTTTTTTTATTTTTTTATGCCGAACGTAGGGGTCGCGCTTTTACATTTTTCTATATAACTTCTGCATTTATAAACGGATTTTAAAGTGTGATACATCGATGTTTTTGTCCGATTTTTTTGTCTTTGAAGTCATTGAGCTCAAACATGATTCATGATTTTATGCGAGCTTTAATTTTCGATTATTAGAGTGGTACATTAGGGTAGTAGCAACTGAGAAATGATGGGTAAGTACCAGAAGGGGGTGCTTGAGCTCAATGACCTCAAAGACAAAAAAATCGGCCTCGTCGAGACAAAAACATCGATGTATCACACTTTAAAATCCGTTTATAAATACAAGTTATATAGAAAAATGTAAAAGCGCGACCCCTACGTTCGGCATAAAAAAATAAAAATTTTTTTTTTGAAACTACCTTTCAAGAATACTTCATATTCGAAGGTGTACGGCGAACTTTTTTTTTGAGGTACGCCCTAATGGACATCCGAGAAAACACTAACGAAGAAAATTTTAATAATAAACGTTTAATTTTTAATAATAAATTTTTAAAAGTAGTATAAGAAAGCCTTGAAGACCAATTATTCTTATTGCATATCGAGGGCTTTTATTCATAAGTGGCTATGAACAAAAATATAACTTTTCAGGGAAGCGAAAAAACTGATTTTCTCCTTAATTTTAAGAGTAATTATTAATCATTCTTCCGCAGAGTAATCTAAAAAGAATTACAAATTGCTACAATTAAAAAGATTTCATAATTTCCTATTATTAGCGGTTTTATGGTCCATAGTCACTTTTGCATGTTTAAAATTGAGCACTATGAATGTTGAATTAAGCACATAGCCATTAATGCCCAAATATATATGTAAATACGATTTATTGTAAACTCGATAACGTTTTTCATGAAATCTTAGAAATGTTGCATAGAAAACGCATTTTCTGTGATGTACACAGCAAAATTAAAGACTCCAGCTTCCTCCGTCATATTGGTACCATTTTTATCCATTTTTTCCATTTTTTTTTAAAGTGTATATTGCGGTAGGGCACGGTAAGCAAAAAATACAAATTGGATATTTTTGGAAAATTTTCATTTTCGATTTTCATGCAGGACATTCTTGTTTTTTGATTTTGTCGCGATCTAGCCAACGGATCCGGCTGAATTTTTGTTTATGTATTAAGTACCAATGTCGCTTGTAACATATATGTATGTAGTCAGTCGCGAAAATCGCTTCATTTGTTGAAAAATCCAAAATTCGCAGTTGGAATTGCTTATATTTTAACTTTCTTCATCCATGATTCTGAAACTTTTAACGCGAAATGATGGAATTTGATAGTACGATATGCCCTAAATCTAGAAAAATGCTTTAAATAAAATCGTTGTAGCGAATTGTTGAACTATTTTATTTATATTATTTGTATGTTCATAGCCACTTGTGACTGCATAACAAACTAACGTGTTAGTGGATAGCCAAATCAGTAAAGTTTGAAAAAATTGGCTTTAAAAAAAATTCTCTTCCAAATTTATATGACAGATGACATCCAAATCTCAAAATAGTTTGGCATCAAAAACTCATTTTCGAGAAAATGGTTTATTTTATCATTACACCTTAAATATTTTGGCTCTAGCATCATACGCGGTAGAGCCAAATCGTTTTCAAAATATCCATAAATATGGGGATTTTAATAAATACAGTCTAACCGGAATAAGTAGGAATCCGTTACCTCTATAAGTGCGATATTTTACTCGATTACCTCTATTAGTGGGATTTCGATCTCATTGTGAACCTCTATAGGCGGATTTGTTCAAATGCTTTACCTCTGTAAGTGGGATTTCATACTAGGAGAGATATTTCTTTGTCATTGAGCGATTTTAGCAAAACGCAAGTTGCAAGCATTCGTTAAATAAAATACACCTTCGTATAATTATGTCGGGATGAAATCTTAAAACACTGAATATCATCGATAAGTAGAAAATTGTGCAAGAATTTCAATAGGGGAAGAGTCAAATAAAACTTCCAAACGTGCCAAGATCACCCAAATCACGTGTACTTCAAAATCGTGACTCGATATATAAAAATTCATTTAAAGTACAATAAAATAAACAAGTAAAAACGGCGCTAAGTTCGGCCGGGCTGAACTTTATATGTATTGTATTCGAACGAACGAATTTGGAAACATATTTTCATTTTTCTTGTCTATGTAGTCAAAGGAATGTATACACCGAATTCCACGATTTTAGCTGCGGCCATTTGGTTGGTACCATTTTTATCCCTTCTTCCTTTTTTACCCCCTCCAGAGTACGACTTTCTAAAATTAGAGGATGTACACATCGAATTTCATCATTCTAGCTGTAGCCGTTTATATGGTACCATTTTTATCCCTCTGATCCCATTGTATCCTTTGAAAGTACTAATTTGGAAAAAAACTTTTATTTTTCCAGTCTACGCAGTCAGAGGAATGTATACTCCGAATTTCATAACTCTAGCTGCGGTCATTTGGTTGGTACTATTTTTATCCCCATTTTCCATTTGAATCCCACATAGTACGAATTTCGAAAAAATCTTCTATTTTACGTGTCTACGTAATCAGAGGAATGTATACACAGAATTGCATTATTCTAGGTGCAGCCGTTTGGTTGGTACCATTTTTATCCCTCTATTCCTATTTTATCCCTTAATAGTACGAATTTGGAAAAACAATTTCATATTATGTATATTCCTCAATTAGATGAATATACACACCGAATTTCGTGTTTCTAGCTGTTGTCGTTTGATATGTACCATTTTTACCCCTTTTTGCCCCATTTTACCCCCTACGATTAAAAATCACTTTAATGTGTACGTTTTTGTTATATGGGAAATGCGCATACCCAATATCAAGTAAGTACAAGCATACATATTGAAAAAATATGCTTGAATACTCAAAAATATTAGGGGTTATTATGGGTATTTTTAGTCCTTGTGAGGGAAAAAAATTTCCCTTTTGGCCGATTTCGCCCAGTTTCAATCACAACCGATCTACGACTATAAGACGTATTTATGCAAATTTTGGACCTCCTATCTCCTTTCGTTTAGATGCAGCTAGCATGCTTTCAACAGACGGATGGACATGGCTAGATCGTCTTAGAACTTTATGACGATCAAGAATATATATACTTTATAGGGTCTAACGTCGATATTTAAAGGTGTTACAAACGGAATGACCAAGTTAGTATACCCCCATCCTGGAGGAGGACGGTATAAAAGCACATCAATAGTTTCTTTATGTTTTCACTTTTTCGCGAAGCCCTCTAAACTAAACTAAATATATCAATCTCCCGTTTTAAACAAAAATAAAAAATCTGTGTTTTTTTAGAAATAGTGGTTAATCTCGAAATTTCTCGATTTTGAGAACTGAATGCAAAAGTGAGGCGCTACTCCAGAATAGGTGAAACTAATTACATTGAATAATCAGTAAAACAAATTAACGACAAGTTAATGACGAAATGAAATGAAAACGAAAAATTAAAATAATGGTAATGGTTTATGTGAGGGTAACATATTCTCCAAAGTTCTCCATTTAATTCGGTCTTGCAGCATATGGCGGATTTCAGGCCACGCGACTCAGATCTTTTCCATGTTGTTCTCTGACGTTCTACCATTTTGATTTGTACCAATATTTGATTTGTGTTTGCGTAGCCAGTTGTTCAGAAGCTCTTTGGTGGCGATTCTACTCGACTTGGTTTTGAGTGTTTATCTTGAGCCCGAACGACATGCCTTACTCTTGCAGCCTGGCCAGTTTCTGTTGGATACCGTCCAGTGTATGTGACATGTACAGTGGTGGCCACGAGTTTAGCACACTTCGCATGTGTTGTTTATAACAGCAAACAAATTATTATTTGTTCTGATAATCAACTCTGGGCCAAACATATGTCTTTAAGTGTTGCTTATGGTGTGCTCAGTATACCCCGTAATTTCTTTCGTACTCTATGTGCCTTTTCCTCGTATTCTCGCGTCTTTGCAAGTAATTCGTAATCTGGGCTGGACACAAATTTAGCTCATTTAATAAAAAGTTGTTATTTTATATTTCTTTTTGCTTTTAAATTAAATAATTGGTATGTTTTGGTAATTTTTCCTCAAATGGAAGTTATAATTTAACAAAATTTATAGTTAGGCATGGCTAAAGGAAAATGGTGCGTTGAGGCACAGCGTCAGGTTATTATGAAAACGAACGCCAGTGGAAGTACCTCTGGGGATATTGCAAATAATCTAAATTGATCCAGGCATGTAAAGAGTGTTTTTTTTGAGGTTAGGATTTTCATGCATTAGTATTTGACAGATCACGTGGGATTTCAGACATGGTGTCAAAGAGAAAGATGCTCAGTATGCTTTGACATTTCATCATGAATCGTCTTACAAACGAACAACGCTTGCAAATTATTGAATTTTATTATCAAAATGCGTGCTCTGTTAAGAAAGTTCATTGCGCGCTTCCATTTTATGGTCAGTTTAATCGACCCACTGAAGCGGCTATTCGGGCTATTGTGACTAAATTTCGCACCAAATTTACATTGTTGGACATTAAACCACCAACACGCTTACGTAGAGTGCGAACTGAAGAAAATATCGCAGCTGTATCGGCCAGTGTTAATGATGACCACCAATTTTCGATTCGTCGCCGTTCGCACCAATTGGGTCTCTGTTACTCAAAAACGTGGAAATGCCAAAATTGGACTAAGCGGATGGACAACCTAAGACGCAGCCGCGGTCAACATTTAAATGAAATTATCTTCAAAAAGTAAATGTCATGGACCAATCTAACGTTTCAAATAAAGAACCGATGAGATTTTGCAAATTTTATGCGTTTTTTTAAAAAAAAAAGTTATCAAGCTCTTAAAAAATCACCCTTTACTAAGCCATATTGGAACTTATGGTAGCACTGACATTAGCGTTTCCTCAAGAACCTATGAAAAAATGTACTTGTATGCATTTTTCAACATAGGCCACACATATCAAAAAATTACTTACGATGCCGAATTTCATTTGCTCAGGTGCATTAGAAAACACCAAGATTTTTGGGAAAATATCGTCTGGATTGGCGAACGGAACTATTGTCTGTTCGAATCTGATGGGAAACAATACGAATTGTGCCCTCCAAACATGCAGCACAACCCAAAGTACAAATCTGAAACGGTAAAGCTCGTTGGCGAAAATGTGATGGTGTGTACTGCGTTTTCTGGACACGGTGTTGACCCCATACACAAAATCGATACACTGATGGATCTGTATATTTACAAAAATCTACTTGTTGATACTATGATAGCATATTCAGAAGAAAACATGCCACTTAAATGGCGTTTTATGCACAACAACAATCCAAAACACACTTAACGCCAGTTAAGAGCTGTTTGGAGCACAACAGAATAGATTTTTATGGATAGATAGATTTAGATGGGCCAGCACAGTCACCGGATCTCAATCCTATTGAGAATCTATGGAATGAACATCAACAACATATTATAGCAGTACAACCCAAAAATTTGACCAATTTGTTGAATGAAACTCAAAATTCCTGATATAGCATATCCAATGGAGCATTTTATACCCCTAGTGGAGGGTATGTCCATATTACCCAAAATAGTGGATATCCAACCAAATATTAAGTTTATAATAAAATGTATTGGTTAGTTCAGTTTTTTTGGTTGAATAAAGTTTTTTCTTAATTTGTGCTAAATTACTGTCTTTACTTTTCGTATTACACTAGTCAACAGTCAAAATGTACTCGGGATGCGATAATTTTTTCTGTGTAGATAACCTTGACATGAGCTCGAAAAACGCAATAAAAAAATTTTTTTTCGTTTGGTTTTTGTTTTATTTTTTTTTTTTTTAATTTTAAAAATTTTTTTTTGGTTAATTTTTTTCGTCCGGCATAACTCGGGAACCACTAGCCCGATTTAATTGAATTAAATTTTAAAAAATTTAAAATTACAATTCCCTTAATCTGTTCATATATTGTTTTCCTATACAAGCAACAGTTTCCAAGTTAAAAATGAATATATAAAGGAAAAAACTTATTTTTTGCCTAAAGATTTAAATTTTTTTTTTTTAAAAATCCATAAAAAATCCAAAATGAAAAAAATGTCAAATCTTATTACTTTTACGTAAAGTCACATAACCTATGAGCAAAATGAGACAAAGATCATGAAAATCGATGCACGCGTTTCGCTTTTATTCGCAATTGAGTAAAGGTATGAATTTCAAAAATTTGCTCGACATATGCACAACTTTGTCTATGGTAAGGTTTTTTCTTTTTTTTTTTGATTCTCAGAATTAACAAAACGGAATAAACAAAGGGTTATTTAATTTTTATGATTGCGTAAGCAAAGTAATAAACGCTAATAAATGTGCGTGAACAATTAAAAGGAAAAAAGGAAAGGGGACTTTTTTAATTATTTGCCACGCCACTCTCCTGGATCGTAAGAGTACCCGAGTTCACCAAATAATCCGGGAATGTCCTTACAAAAACAGATGTTGTCTTTTTTTGTGTAGTACCTTGCGTATGGTTCATGACGCTTCCTGTAGATTGTTGTCACCACACCAGGAGCCAAGAAACCGAACTGTTGCATGCGCGATGCATGCAACTCTGCATCTTCCTTGGAGAGTTTCAATTCTCTAACCCAATCGTTCAGTTCTGCTTGGGAACATAAGCGTTGACCTCCATGCAATGTATATGTTGACTCGCATTCTGATGTGGTTTCTACTGTCTCCGGATCTGATGTTGGATGTATCGCCTCATTATTAGATGCCCATCTTGAAACGGACGGTTGCGGGTCCACTGGTTCTTCGGAAAATGGCACTGGAAAATTCACTGTTGAAACAGCAGCGTAAGTCCATCGTATATTTTTTCCCACGCCTGTTTTTTTGCTAAGACAGAAGTAGCAATCTGTTACATGGCAAAGCGGATCTCTCCAAAGCATTGGCATGATGATTCTCGGCTGTCGTCTGAAAGAATTTCAATAATAAGTTATATATGTTCTTGAATTTCGTAATCTACACTTACCTTGAGTCAGCTAGCTGTACGTAGCACCTTGGACATAGAGCACTTGGTGTCCACCGCTCATCTATGTTTGAGACCTTTAAATTGAAGCTCTCTTCAAATGAATCTCTCAATTTAGGTGAAAAACAACGCTTGTTTTTTTCAGAAACGTATTCTCCGCACATGTAACAAAAATTACTTGGATTGGTATTGCATTCAAATCCTCGCGAACGTTTGCTCATTTTAACTATCGCGTTCGTCGACACTTGTTGAATGAGTAAAATCGATCAATGAAGACCTATTTATACTGTGTATTGTTTAGTATTTTACTGACAGGTACTTATAAATGGGTGTATATTTTTTTACGGTGGCTACATACCTGTTTCACCATGTGTGAGTCTTAAATTTTCCGAATAATGACCACCCTTAAATGTGGGTTGCATTTCTGTAAAAAAATCATACAGGTAGCCAACGGAAAACCCAAATAATTAAAAAAGTCCCCTTTCCTTTTTTCCTTTTAATTGTTCACACACATTTATTAGCGTTTATTACTTTGCTTACGCAATCATAAAAATTAAATAACCCTTTGTTTTTTCCGTTTTGTTAATTCTGAGAATAAAAAAAAAGAAAAAACCTTACCATAGACAAAGTTGTGCATATGTCGAGCAAATTTTTGAAATTCATACCTTTACTCAATTGCGAATAAAAGCGAAACGCGTGCATCGATTTTCATGATCTTTGTCTCATTTTGCTCATAGGTTATGTGACTAAAAGTAATAAGATTTGACATTTTTTTTCATTTTGGATTTTTTATGGATTTAAAAAAAAAAATTAAATCTTTAGGCAAAAAATAAGTTTTTTCCTTTATATATTCATTTTTAACTTGGAAACTGTTGCTTGTATAGGAAAACAATATATGAACAGATTAAGGGAATTGTAATTTTAAATTTTTTAAAATTTAATTCAATTAAATCGGGCTAGTGGTTCCCGAGTTATGCCGGACGAAAAAAATTAACCAAAAAAAAAATTTTAAAATTTAAAAAAAAAATAAAACAAAAACCAAACGAAAAAAAAATTCTTATTGCGTTTTTCGAGCTCATGTCAAGGTTATCTACACAGAAAAAATTATCGCATCCGGAGTACATGAAATTTTTTTCATTTTGTTGAGTAGTGTTATTTGTACTTTGGATGGAAATGCAACAAAAGAACCGAACAAAAACAATGTTACATGGTCATATTATCGTGCGTTATATTTTAGAAAAAATATCGGGCAAAAAACATAAAAAGATGTTTAAATATTTGCTTTATAAAGTTACATGTGCTGAATGTGCTAATTTCGTGTCCACCACTGTATGTACTTTTGAAATTATCCGAAAAAGAGAAATTCTATTTTCATCAAAAAATCAACATTTTTTCAATTTTGGTGCTACTACGAAATTTGTATACCCAATTATGAAATTTGTTTGTTAAAAGAATCAGCAATTCCGACTTTAAAATATTTGATTAAAAGAAGTGTTGGTTCAGATCAATGCATTTATTTAAAGAAAACAAGTAAGAAAACGTCAGTCGGTTAAATTGACTTACATATATAGCCTCACTCTCAGAGAACATATGTACGATTCGTGTCAATTGGACCCAGCTTCCACATTTGTTAATAGCTGTAGAAACATGATCAAATATAAAGTCATAATGGATTTCAGGCACCGGTATAACGCTTTCACCGGTGCATTTAATTATACCTAGAATAGAGACAATTGTGTGGGAGGTACAAGAAGGGGCGTGGCTAAAGCGTGAATATTTTTTATGTTTGAAGTGATTATAAAAACTAGTAAGAAAACATCAGTCGGCTAAACCGACTTATATATACTAGGGTATACAACCGATTAAATTTTATTCGATGAATGGAATAATTTATTTCAAATATTTGTTCGAAATTTTAAATTTTAAATTGCCCCAAATAATCGATTAATCGATATTATAAGTTTTACATAAAAAATCATAGATATTGCTCCATAAATTCATTTATAATAAACTTTCGGTTTCATTTTACAATGTTCTGTAATTAACGAAGAAAACGTTGGCCAGGTTTGGATAGATCCAACAATTACCTGAGCAGTTAGCTTGATTAAATTACATGTTTATATGAAATCCAACACACATAAATAAAATATAGCTTACATTACTATTAAATTCGACTTTCAAATTATAATCTGTAATTCCAGGTAAACCGAACGCTTTTGGCAGCAGTATTCTCAATTCGGCTGCAATTTGGATTATTTTGTCACGTTTTCCTATCTCGAATACATTTACTGTTTAGCGATATATATTTTCTTATTTTAATTTTAATTTCAGCCCACCATTTTAAATTTCTTGGGAATCTACCAGCTAATCTCCACATCGATTACTTATGTGATCTGAAAATTGCAGGAATAACTTTAAATGGGTACTCCGTTCCAAACCAAAAAGCGTTCGGTTTAACATGGAATTGCCGAAATCTATATAAATAAAAAATCACCATTTATAAAAACTGTGCTTTCAACTTATGTTGAATTTGAAATTTAAAGCTATATTGTTCTTTAAATAAAATCATAGACGTCAGAATTAAGAGTAGTATATAGCTTGATCACACGAAAACTCTATTGCAAATTTTATTTCTAACTCCGGTATTGGAATATGTGATTGTCAGTATTTAATTGCATTACAATAAATATGGACTAGAGTCGACTCACTTTGAATTAAGTTTTCATTGCCTCTATAGCTCTAATTAATTGTGTTTTATTGAGGTGATTAATTGTTCGATTAATCGGTTAATCGAATAATTAATCAGAATGTAATTTAAAAAAAAAATGAAAAACTTTGATTCTTCTTGTGGATTATTTTTATTTGGTCTTTTAATTTTTTTACATCAAGTCGAGAATATGATGTCATGTAAATGGCCGCCGCCACAGTTGATTGTCATTTGAGCCCTTTTTATGGCATTTTCCATTACTTTGGCCAAAACTTCCGGCGATAGGTCCTCACATTCTTGACGGATATTGTCTTTAAGAGCTGCAAGAGTCTGAGGCTTGTTGACATAAACCCGCGACCCCACAAAAAGAAGTCTGGAGCGGTCAAATCAGGCGATCTTGCTGGCCAGTGCAAATCGCCAAAACGGGAGATTAGGCGCCCGGGAAATGCATCCTTCAGCATATCGGTTGTGGCACGTGCAGTGTGTGCCGTTGCACCGTCCTGTTGGAACCACATGTTTTCCAATCCCAATTCATCAAGTTGCGGCACAAAGAACTAGTTGATCATTGCTCTGTAGCGCTCACCATTCACAGTAACCGTTTGGCCCGCGACGTCTTCGAAGAAAAAAGGTCCGATGACTCCTCCAGCGAAAACAGCACACCATACAGAGACTTTGAGCGGGTGTAATGGGTCTTCGTGGGTTACATGCGGATTTTCAGAGCCCCAGAAGCGTAAATTTTGCTTATTTACGTACCCGCTAAGATGGAAATGGGCCTCATCATTCATGATTATTTTTGATGAAAAATCATCTTCCTGCTGGTGGTGATTAAGGATGGCTTGAGCGTATGTTAGACGCGATTGGCGGTCAGCAGCTAACAGCTGATGCACCGTCTGGACTTTGTACTGAAACATGTTCAAATCTTGTACCAAAATTCGCTGTAAAGACCGTCGACTGATACCCATTTGCGTGGCACGTCGTCTGGTCGATGTCGACGGCGCTTCCATGACATCCTCGGCTACAGCAGCAATATTCTCTGCAGAACGGCTAATCCGGGGTCTGCCACGCCTGGCAGCATCTCGTGTTGTGCCAGTCTCTTCGAGGCGAACGGCTAAACGTCGCAGTGTTTCACCAGTAGGCGTTGGACGGCTAGGAAATCTGCGACGAAATTCACGTTGTGCCAAAGTCACCGACCGATTATTGGTCAAATAAATAGTCACCAATATTCCGCGTTCTGGAGCAGTGTAGCGTAACATTGTTTATTAACGTGTATTTCGCATGTGTTTACTACACAAATGTCAAAACAGAACTGACATTAGGGGCCAATCGCAAAATTTATAGCATTTTCTGATAGGAGGATTACTTTTGCGCCACCTTGTATATACCCTCACTCTCAGAGAACATATCTATGAAAATTACATAGGGCCGGATGATTTGTGTGGCTGGTCCCATCCAAAGTGGCTGGTACAATATGGTCCTAGCTTCAAATATCAAGACAATTGTGTGGGAGGTACAAGAAAGGGCGTGGCTAAAGCGTAAATATTTGTTTGGTTTAAAGTGATTATAGAACACATTTCCAAATATCAAATTTTATATGAATTTGACTACTCGTCTAAATGTTACGCCGGTTTTATTTTAAACAAAGCTTATGCCATCTTGTGTGGGAGGTACCGGAAGGGGTGTGACAATATCGCCCATATTCCATGCGAATGTAACATCTATAAAAGCATTGCCAAATATCGAAATTCATAGTATTCCGATCATCCGTATAGAAGTTGTAACAGCTTTAAGTTTAAGTAGTTTAGGTTAATTTGTGTGAGAGGTACCGGAAGGGGCGTGGCAAAACCGGCCATATTTAGTACACTTAAATTACTTATAAAAATGTTATCAAATACCAAAATATAGGTGATTGTGAATATCGGTATGGAAGCTACGAAGGTTTTAAATTATCATAGGAATATGGTCCATTTGAGTGGTAGGTACAAGAAGGGGCGTGGCAATTTTGTCCATCTTCGAACTTAAACTAAGTTTGGAAAAAAAAATCAATTCAAACTTTGCACATGATAGGTTTGAGCCATTGACATGGATCAAACATCTTAAAAAGTCGTGAAAAGGTCCAAACATACTTAGGGTCCTTCAATGCGTTACACAAATTGTTTCTGTCCCAAATTATATATTTATTCATTAAATGGTCCGTTAAATACACTGCTACAGTGGTACATACATACATTATGCAATTTATTTAAATTCAACAGAGTAAATACTTATGATTTCTTACAGATCTTCGTTCACTTTCACGGCACCCTTTTGAATGTCACAGATATTCAGTTTATGTTTGTCTTCTGACCTTTATATTGCAATGGATTCTGTAAAGAAAATTAAATATATTATTAAGATAAGTTTAAGGAATGAACTAGTCGTCGAGTCAGTGCCGGATTAACAGTCTGTGTGGCTCTAAGCAGTGAAAGATATGGGGCCCCATAATTTTTTTATTTATATTATTATTTATTTTATTTATACAAAGTTACATGAAAACAATCGCTTACAAATTAAACCTTCTTTTTCCTGCACTTTTGACGAGCAAACTTTTCGATTAAATTGTCAAAATTCATGCGACGCGTAACATCTGATTCAATTGACAGAAGAGCCAACGAACTTAGTCGATCTTGTCGCATTGTCGTCCTCAGAGGATTTTTTATTCGTTTCAACTGCGAAAAAGATCGTTCTCCCGAACAGTGTGTTATCATTAATGATAAAAATATTCTGAGGCAGATTTCAACGTTAGGAAAGACTGTTTGAAGTTGGTCATTTACAATGATGTTATAAAAATCAGTAAAATTTGCACTAATATTTTTATCTTTTTCCATTTTCAAACGAACGTACTGATGAAATTGCTCTAATTCATCAGAGAGATTTGAATTTAAATCCTCAGGATACGATGCTTTTTGTGCTCAGTTGTCGTGTGTGACGTGAACTGTGGCTATTTATTGCCTATTACTGTTTCTGCGTCTGCGTCATCTGTATTTCTTGCTTGTGCAATTTGATAAATTCAACATAATTTTATTGTAGTGTTATACTACAGTAAGCAAAGAAAAAAGTTGTACATTACTCGAAATCAAGAAAATTATAATGCTATGTAAAAATTATTTAGTTTAGTATTTTAATTGCATATATAAAACATAATATATATATATATATAATATAAAATATTTATATCCTTCATACTTTCCATATTGTGCTTCAATTAATTTGATTACGTAACGTGTACAACTTTTTTCTTTGTTGACTGTAAACACTAACTACACACACAACATACAAACTCATTTATTTCGTTGTGACTTTACACGTCATGCTTTTATGAGTAAAACAATTTTTGACGTCGATGATATTGTTTTGATTTCTTTTGTAAACAAAGAACAAATAATACGCCTGATCTTGGGGCCCCCATTTTAAAAAGTCATTTTCCCAACTTCTTTTAACTGGCAACGAAAGAGTTATTTCAGTTTCATTCATAGAAATTAGGTTTTTGTTTTTTTTTTTAATTTATTTTTAAAACTTAGAAAAAATTGTACGCCTGATATTGGGGGCCCCAATTTTACGGGGGCCCTAAGCAGCTGCTTAGTTTGCTTATGGGTTAATCCGGCACTGCCGTCGAGTTGCACATCTTCGCATTTCCATGACAATACTTCACTCTAGAATTGGCATATGATAATTTTTGCGATAGGTGTTATGGGTTACCCATATGACGCGGAGTCATCAATCCCGTCGGTAGAGATGTTTGCATTCCATATGCATTGTTTGGCTTTTCTCTCGATTACATCATCCTGTGGACCTGCATGCGAGTAATTGTTGTCAAATGATTTAGCTTACCATGCATCGATATTTGCACATAAGTTTTTCATCGTTCATCGCAATGAAAACAAAATTTCTATTCTGATATATAGAACTTTTTCTATATGTATGTATACACTATTGAAAAATAATAAAACCAATTAAAATGATAATTAATTAAATCATTGTTTTAGACAGTTTTGATATTTTCATTAATTACATTCGTAATTGAAATTTTAAGCCCAACATTTTTCTGGGAAGTAAGTAAGTTCCAGTCCGTTAAACCGACTAGTATATACCCACATTCGCAGAGATCATCTGTGTAGAATTTATAAGATACTACCTAGGATAGGGACTATTGCGTGGTAGGTACTACTGTTTAAAATGATTATAAAAACATTTCCAAATATCAATTTATAATTGATTTCGACTATCCGTATGGAAGTTTTAGTAGTTTTATTTTAACCGAAGCTTTTGCCAATTTGTTTGGGAGGTGTGGTAATATCGCCCATATTCCAGGTGTATAGAGCATCTGTGTAAATATTGACCGATCTTCTTGAAATTTCCACAGTATGTCCATGCTGAATCGGTGGTGAAAATGGGCTATTTAAATTTGTGATTTGTGCGTGGCACCTCCCACACAAATTGGGGAATATTTGATCCCCTAGGAGCAGCCACAATACGAGAGAGGATCACACCGCACACCTGGGTTTAGTAATCATAACCATGAATAGGCGCAATGGTGTAGACGGGCCCGTCCGACTTTTAACCTTTCCTTACTTGTTGCAATATACAGTGACGCACAAAACTTCAGCCCCAACTTCTATCCGTTACTAGTAACTGCAATTAAAGTGTAATACATGGCTGAATTCAAAATGCTTTTTATTAATTTTGTAGGAAAATACTCTCTAACATCAATTAAAAAATTGAAATTGACATTATTATTCACCTGAAATAAAAATATTTACATAAAATCCAGTGACAAAATTAGGGAAATAAACGTTTTATGCTAAAATTATGTTTTTTCTAATAAATAGTGGCGTATCCACTATTGTTTATTACTGCTGCACATCTACGAAGCTTGTATTCAATTAAATTGGACAAAATGTCGGCATGAATGCTTTTCCGCGCGAAGAGGTTATCCGAATTTCGTGGGAATTTTCCCGCGGGAAATCGCAAACCCTAATACACATTGACCATATACGTATTTCATTGCCCTGTGTAGGGACAAATCATCAGCGATCCTTCTGTATGGAGTGCCTGCGTTATCGGTCGTGTATATATTTACATTTTATGTAAATTCACATGTGCGAATTGAAGAACGTTGTGATCTACCTGAAACCTTTCACATTGCCATTTGTTGTTGTTGTTATATTTTATGCGATGAAACAAGAGCAGCGACATTTTATGTGCATTAGTTTTGTTTAGGAAAAACTCCGCTTTCCATTATTAAGAGAACATTGTTTTTATTACCCTTTAATGACACTAAGACCACGTTCTTCCAAATTTGAGAAATATGTACACTTTACATAAGTGCAATAGTAATATTTTTGTAGTAGTAAATTATAGTTTTGTCTGACACTGTATGTATGTTACCTCCAATTGTCGTCCTTATAAGTTTGTCGTAAACAAAATAGAAAATATATGTAGTTGAGTAACTAATATTTGGTATAGGCAAACATGTTGATAGCTCGTATTGACTGACACTTTTCTTCGGAGCAAAACATTTTCTATGTGAGTAGTAAATGAAAATACCTCAACATCTGAGATTTTCCCTCATAACTGCGACGTTCATTAAAAAATGTCTCAAATATTCACTTTATCGTGCAGAATGTCCCAGACACGTAGAACTTTTTCAATATGACAAGATGAAGTTCACTCTGCTGCCTAGGGAAGAAATTCCTTGTTGCAAAATCCCCGAAGAACGAACACCCGGTGCAAATGCAACTGCACTCCATCTCGTAACCTTAACGAGGGCAGGGACAGGGGCAGGGGCAGTGATATGTGCACAGTCAGTGACCAAAACAACATTTCTCCACCGCCATGAAAGTGGATCAATTTAGTGCTAGTCACAGCAAATCGATCGAAATAATGTACATTGAACTTTGCTACGTATGCACGTGTGTTTGTTTGTATGTCATCATGGGTATTTAGCCCAGATTGGCGAAATTAAAACAGGCTTAAACCATAACTGGGTTGGCACTTAGTGCTGGGTTGCGCTTATTTTTATGGAGCACCTTCATGCTGACATGGCAAAAACCCATACCTACCTACTTCCTATTTACACCAGAACACCATAACACCAGTACACGACTACAGTTGGAATTGGAGTGATTGTGATTTCTTTGGCATATTTATGGGAAGTGCTCACATTGATTTGATCGATTATAAATAAGAATAGCGCGAAGGTATGACATCTGCTCACTGAACACACGACGGTCATGCCGCAATGATGGGCGGGCGGTACAGTGTTGACTCCCAGTCTATGCATCACTACTTGTCGGTCTCCCACCTCGCACTGTCCTGCGAAGACGAGATCTTAACAGCTCACGTCGGAGACAATTGCTTTCCGCCTCGGCCATTTGAACCAGCTGCCATGGAGATGTTTGAGAATTATTTCGAAAGAATTGTTAAAGGAAAAAATGATATTCTTACGCTTTCGGTTAGAGCGGCTCTATCCATAGTCTCCGGGTCCATAGCACCAACAAGGGATTCGGCTACCGATGAGGCCACTGAATCGGTTCTGGATCTTGCCGCTCCATCCAATTCGCTATATTCGGGTGGTGCATCGGATTCTTCGGGATCGGCTTGTTCGTATGAGTGAAGGTTCACGACACCTGTTCTCAGTTTGAGTTTTTCTTTTTTGAATGCTTTTAGCTCGTCTTGTAGTCGCTGGTTTTCCATTTCAAGGAAATCTATCTGTGGAATGGCGGAATTTTATTTTTGGTCCAAGCAAATAAAACATACCCATGGAAATACAGTTTGGATTGTTTAATGACACTCCTGAAAACACCCAAACAAATCATGTCTCCCAATGTAATTTCTTATGTTACATTTTTCTCCGAATTGATAGACCCCTTTAGAGTAAATTATAGGTCGGATTATTGTAATTTCGTTGTAGTTTTTGATAAAGTGAGATATCAATATCTTTCGAATGATGCCTAAATGCGACAAATTTGACAAAAATATTTAATATGATGCTTCTAGATCACAACTAAATAAATAAATTGAGAGTGCAAGTATTAACAGGCATATATGAAAACAAGGCCAATAAATATTAATTCGCATTAGACATCGTTATATCTACTTAGCTGGAGATTATAACCGTATCAGTGTACTTAAAGTTGGGTCCAGATCGAATATTTCTTGGCATCTGAAACATTTAGCATGGAGCTAATTTAAAATGACCTCTATACTAGAGCGGAGTGGAATTTTTCATTCCACATTAAAAACCTGAAACCGATTGTGTCCACTCGGAAACAGAAAACCGGTTTTCTAAAAATCGAATGTCGGCTCAAACATACTTAGCGTCTTAAGTGTAATTCAATTAAAATTGGTTTCAATGTCCCCTAAAGACTCGCGTAGACACTCTTACTTACACTCTCCAATTCGAATTCTAGTTCGTCGATGATATCACGCGCCTCGTCTAGCTGAGCTTCTAGTTTCGCGACGTGTTCCTCGAGAGTCTTAACGGCTGCCTGTTCCGTATTCTCCGACTGTCTTTCCCCCAGTAAAATGCTTTGTTCTAGAAAATAGCCGAGGTTATAAAATGCTTGCTTTTGCGACTAGAGAGCCGCAACTCAAATGACCACAAACGATCTTTTGGAGTTATAGAGAGTCTTAACTCTAAAAAGATCGTTGCAAATGAGGAGCGTGCGTGGTGTCACCTTTCTGTCTTTGTGCAGTGGCCGACTTCATGACCAAGCCGTTCAATGTTTTCTGGCGATTGAAGACGTCCTCCAGGGCTTTGCAACGTTTGACTTTCTGCAAGTAGGCTTCGTGTAGTTGATTGTACTTGTGTTTGATCTTCTCCAGCTGTTCGTACATCCGATCACGCTCGCCTTCCAACTGGAATGCCTTGAGTTTCGCCTCTACGTTGATTGTGGATTTCGATCTTTCATCGTTGCCCACACGCTGAAGTTCACGGCGTAGCTGAGCGTTTTCTTCGCAGAGTCGTGCGTTCTGAGCATTTACTAAAATTAAATATTTGAACAAAACCACTGCCCACACATTGACTTTAACGTACCCGCATTTAATTCCGCCTGTACGAATTCTATTTGTGATGACCTTTCCATGGTGACCGATCCTGCTCTGCTTCGTTCACCTTTTCACTTGAATCGTTGAAAACCTAATGAAATGTTGACCAATAAATAAAATAAAAATGCGTAGTGGCGTATCGGCGTTTCGATTGCATACATATGTACATAAATACATACAGTGTCGGTCAAAACTAAAGTACCAATGTCTATCCGTTGCCAATAAGTGCAAAATTAACATGTTTCAGTTCAAAATGTTTTTATTATTTTTACATTCTTATTTGAATTAAAAACAAAAAATTTGAAGTTAGCAATACTACCATCAGAGTCCTGCGCTTAAAGGATGAATGGCTTCAATTAAATAGGGCAAATGTCAGCATGAATGTTTTTCAACGCGAAAAGGGTATCTCCGTTCTTGCAGTCATGTCGTAGAATTGTCATCACGATATACACGCAAAGAAAAATATGGTTGGGGTGATCACAATGGAATGATTGGTGTTATGATTGTAGCTCATCTTATTATAGTTATAATATTATGATCCCAATAATCATACAGTTATCATTATATGATCCCCACTCAATCATAATATTGTCCTTAAATTACCATAATATGGACCCCGCAATCATATCATGATCCCCAGATAGTCATAGTATGATATCAATCACATTATGATCCCAAGAGAATCATAATATGATCTTCAAGTATTTATATTATGATCATCATATAATCATATTATGTTCAACAAATTGCTATGTTGCTATATCTTTGCAATGAATACATACATTCATATAATATAAAATTATTATGCTACATTGAAATGATTACTTTAGAAAGTTAGAAACGAGTACTTATTCGTATATTCTTGTACATATAGTTGTTCAGTGTATTTATGGGTGTTATTACAGTTTTTCAGAAGTCAGCTAATGAATGTTCTAATGAACCGTTCCACCGTTGTCCAGTTTCATTGCCCACAATATGAATATTCTGCAGTAGAAATCAAAGAACAAAATGAAAAAGTACACACAAAGAAAAAAAGTGAGAAATCATACAAGAAAAGCGTACAAGTTTCTTAGGTGAAATACAACTTTAAAAGTTCTTTGGAACAGAACACTTGGATAATTTAGTACCAAAAAATACTACTGCCAGTTATACAATAAAACTTGTGTAAAATTATCTTGTATGTTTTGGCTGTATTTCAAAGCACTTTGTTTTCTTAAACAATTTGCATTTTCTCAATACATACTAGAGATGGTCGCGTGAGTGATTATTGGCTCACGTTCACGCACGCTCACGAATGAAAAATATTGAATCATACACGTTCACGCACGAAGATTTTTTCGTTCCTCACGTGAGTAAAATACATTTTGCTCGCGATCACCTGAATCACGTAAATCACGCAAACAATTTCACGAAATTCACGTGAGTAGTGCTCATCTCTAATACATACAAATGAAGAAATAAATCAACTAATTTCCACAATAAAAAAACCCAAGCAATTGGAAATCTTTTACCATTTTCCTTGTTTAATTTATGTAATTTTTAATGTTTTCTTTTTACTAAATTTAATAAAATAAATGACCAAAAATCATTTAATTAGTATTCTATTTCCCTCCCAAATAAAAACGCTGATAGCTTTAATCAAAAACGTATTTATTTAATATATTCACTAAAAGGTGTTGAAGACTTACATTAAAAAAGGACGGCTTATCAAGGAAGGGATTTAAAGAATATTCTGCTACAACATCAATAGTATACCAACAAGGCCGTTTAAGATGGGACGAGGGGAACCATGTGACAGATTACTAACGTCTGGCTGCTGTTACAAACGATATAATTTTGTCGCCTTTGTGAAAAAAACATACAAATTGGGCAATGTTGTTTATTGGAAGTCTCGTGTTCAGCATCTAAAGAAAAAACTTTCAAAAAGTCACAAAACACACACTTACCTTATTATTTATTCGACTAAAGTCCTTTTCCCCTTTGTTTTGTATTCCTAATGTGCCTTTTTTGGTTTAAAATGCTTAAAAATAATACATTTATAAACATTTTGTACAACATATGACTTATCTTGTTGAAGATGAAAAAAATAATAAAATGTTGTTGTGTTGTTGTCAGATTGTCTTGCAAAATCATGTGCACAGTTGTACATTTTTGCAAGTATCTGCTACAAAATTCATGAAATTGACAACTTACATCATTATCCAACTAACTAATTAATTTTAACAAAGAAACTTGTGTAAAACTTTTTACATTTATAAAAAATGTACCGTTACAATGACATTTCTCATTTTGTCTTTATTCGAAAAGTAAATAATAATTTCAATATAAAGTTTCTAGACGAAAAACCTGTAAATATTTATAGATTTTCTTTTAGAACAAATTTGTGTTTCTTTAATTTTTGATAAGAAAATATTACTTTTGCGAATAAAATTAAAATTTGGTTTGTTTAATTTGTTCAATTTTGAGAAGAATGAAAGTGGTCTAAGTCAGTGCATCTTCTGAAAGTAGTGGTTCCATTAGAGATACCAACGTTATCTATTTCTTTTATAAAAGTTAGATATAGTAGTAGGTTATTCTAAGAAAAAAATTTTGTGCTTCGGTGGAAAAATATTTTTCAATTGACTCAAACATAAACCATTGCATATCTCAGAACGGATAAAGTGTGACTTAGACCACTATCATTCTAACTGGGATAATTGATAATAGTATGGTTGAATTGTGACTATAGTATTTTTGGGAAATTATCATATTTTTAATAGCAATTTAAGTAATTTTATCCCATTTTCAACAAACCAATCGTAGACACATTTAGTATGTTTTCGGTCATTATCGTGATGATATATCCACCTCAACGGTATCTAGTCCTCTCCATGTGGCAGCATTGCATTTCGGAGAATGTTTTTTTTTTCATAAAACAATCCATTGTGCCAGTTATCTTATATATTGGTACGATTCAATGACCCGAGAAACATTCAAAGACCATTACATTGTGTGGAGGTTGGAGTTGCTAATTCATCGGAAACTAACTTTGTTTCGTCTGAAAATAGTACTGTTTTCCAGCGGGCAATCACTCGTCCAGTTAACACGTTCCTTGTCAAATTCGAGACTGTCTTTTTGGCATTTGGAATATTGCCATGGCAGCCCCCATCTAATAGGCCTTTCACATGCACACGATTTGAAGAATTGACACGGTAATTGACAAATCACACTATTATCACGTTATTTTCCATACATTTTCACACCAAATATCTAGACAATTTATCGCGATGAATTATTAATCACCTCACAAATCATTTCAAATGCAGAGTTGTATTTGATTTTCCAACATAGAACTTTTTAAACAACTCATAAAACCCTGAAATTGCACTTCACTGAACGCGAACAAATTGGCAATTCATAAATGCTTTTCATATTTAAAGATTAACAGTCATATCCATAAAAATATGTTATTTTAGCTTTAAAGTACACGTTAGTTAGAATAGAGTATAGCACGAATAACCGATTTTTAAGAAACGCTAGACCTGTTCGATTGGGCTTACTAGCTTAACAAGACAGTAGCTTACTACTCTCTTAGTTACCGAGTAAAGTGGTGCCAGATTTGTATCTCCGATTTATTTGAATAAAATCCATGGATAAAAATGTTGCCACCTTATCAAGTCTCTTAAGCGTAAGCTAGTAAGCCCAATCAAACAGGGCTGCTATAAACGCATAAACATCCTTTATTAGTGCTACAGCTAATAAAGGTTTTATGTGTTCTGGTGGCAACTCTGTATATGACGTCTGTAGTGATGCATATATACAAAATTATCTATGCTTTCATATTGAGAATTAAATATTGTTTTCATATACCTTTTATAAATAATATGAAAATAAGTAATAAGTAAGATGAAAATAAATGAAAACACAATAAAATATGTTATCTCACTTTGCTGTGTTTCAAAAGTAATCGAATATTGATTACATTAAAAATATTTCCGAGTTGTTATGATTTTTTACACATTACTAATTTATTCTGATTGTTTACAAAATATTTTCGGCAATTTCCAACAATAGCGAAATGGGCAACAATTCCGAAAATCGGTCCTATTAAATGAATTGCATGACTTAACAATGGATACAATTGAAATAAATATATTTTATTTTCAAAAAATTATTACACAATTTGTAAACGAACATCCAAATTAACATCCAATTTATTGTAGGTTTATAGTAGGTTCATAAAACCTAATTCTCATTTATGAATACTACTTTAGTGAAATTTGCTTAACCCATTAAAGCCAGCCAAAATTATTTTTGGCTGTTTCTTACTGTCTACTGTTCGATTAATCGAACACTGGGTCAAAATGGGTTAAAGTTGTCTTAAGACTGTTTTAAGTTTTTACGAATAAGGCTGTTAGTGTACAACTTGAAAATAGATTTTGACGAAAATAGTTTTTCTCGACACTGTATGTATGTACCTACATACGTACAACGTAGATATCGCCAGCTGAAATCCAAAACAATCTAACAGCAGGAATATTAAAAATATTATTTTTTTAATTTTACTTAAGGTCATGGCTTTTATTGTTTTATTCTTCTCAGGGCCGTGCGCAGGGGTTTCAACCCCCAAAACCCCCCCCCCAGAGAGGTTTCGAACATATACTTTTTAAAACCTTCTAGACTTTCTGAAGCAATAAAATATAGATTCTTTAAAGTCTTTTTAAAATAACTCGTCTGAAATGGTAATTTTGCAGTAAAATCATGACAACACGAAAATTACATAAAAAATCGTGGACACTTTCTTGAATTTCGGACAAAGGTTATGAAAAATGCAAACAAACTAAACGAATTGTGCTAATTTCAAGATCGTGTAGTGCTAATTTCGCTAATGGACACCAAATTGTTCGGAAAATTTTCATTTTTATTAACCGATACCACTTCTTGACATTCGGCTAGAGCAATATCTTATGAACTTTTAATTGTGTACTGCAATAAAAGTTTGGAAATTTAATAACAAAATCGTTTAGTAATTTTAAAAAAGTGTAGATAAGAATCACTATGATTCATAATGAAATCTAAAATATTCTTAATAAAGGCAAATAATTTGCTTGATGCTTGTAGAGCGCTAAGATGTAACATTTGCGATTGGACATTTTTATGGAGCTGTATCTAAATCTGAACCGATGTGTCCTATTTTCATCACAGATGCAACAACAACGGTTTCTGTTACTTCCAATGTTTTGGGAGTGTGCAATTATAATCCAAATCCATTTCGACAAACGAAGAAAACTGTTTGATATACATAAACTTATTTCTCTTTGTTCATTTACAACAACTGATGACATGTTTACCGCAAACAAACTATTTTTTCCCACAAAAGAAACTCAAAAACGATGTTCATGTGTCTAAAAATTCGTTTCTACGAAATGCATGCATCTCTGCGTGTAAGTCTCTATTTTAAAATCTTCTTTAAAGTTGCGAAACAATAAGAAATGAGTTTTAACTTACTAAAATGTTTATTATATTTATCACTTATGTTAAATATTTTTCAGAGTTAGTATTTTTTTGTATATATGTAACAGGTATTATTCAAAAGAGAAACAACAAATTCAGCAACTTGGATCTACGTAGGAAAACGAAACTCTAAAATACCAATAATTTGGTTTTTGGAAATAAAATTTATAGTTGTTTCTTCTTGCATTTCATCGAATACCAAAAAACTGTATTTGTCATTTGAATTTATACATATTTAAGATTATAAAAATGAAGAAACATTTCCAAATTTTTTTTATTTAATTGGAATATGCGTATAAAGATTTTGAGTAAACATCCTGTTACTCATGTTCATAGTTCAACAATGGGTCAGCATAAAAATGAAGGGTATAATTCGCTACAACGATTTTGTTTAAAACATTTTTCTAGATTTGGGGCATATCGTACTTCAAATTCCATCATTTCGCGTTAATAGTATTTTGATTCCCCAGTTATCAGGCTAAAATAGGAAAAATGGTGGCTGTAAAGTCAAAAATTGTGAAAATTATATTTAGAAAAACCGGCGTAACTTTTTATTATATTGAGAATACCAAAATATTTCTTTGGCATGTGATTGCTGACTTCATGGGGAATATTTGTGTATGAAAAGTTTCAGAATTATGAATGAAGAAGGTTAAAATATAAGGAATTGCAACGGCGAATTTTGGATTTTTCATATATATGTATATATGTTACAAGCGACCAATTTGACCAATCTGAAGCTGGAATCTTTAAATTCGCTATATACATCACAGAAAATGCGTTTTCTATACAACATTGTCAAGATTTCATGAAGAAATTTATGGCGTTTACAATAAATCTTCATAGTGCTCAATTTTAAACATACAAAAGTGTCTATGAACCATGAAACCGCGAATAATAGGAAATTTCGAAAACTTTTTAATCGTAGCAATTAGTAATCCATTTTAGATTAAACTGTAGAAGAACGATTAATAATTTCTCTTCAAATTAAGGAGAAAATAAGTTTTTCGCTCTCCTGAAAAGTTATGTTTTTGTTCATAGCCACCTTTGAATATAAGCCCTCGATATGTATGTATGTAATTTCAAGCAACTATTTAAAAAAAGTTCTACACTTAGAGAACAAGTCGGTTAATAAAAACAGCGATAGTCTGTTGCCTATCAACAGAGACTTTTCTGCTATTACAGCTGTTTTTTGGCATAACATCAGTTTTCTGCAATCTTACATCACCATTCACATTGTTAAAGAGTTTGCAGTCTGCTAAAATTGGCTGTTGTTAATTAAAATATAAAAATAGATAAGCGTTTATAAGCGAGTTTAGCTCGAATTTTCTTTTATATTAGCTTGGGACAACATATATATTGCTAAAAACAGCAAACAGCTGTTTACCATCTCAGCAGATACAAATCTGCTATGTCTTTTTTAACAGCAGAAAATCTGCTCTTTCAGTAGACTTTCTGCTTTCTTTTACGGACATATTCCTTTGAATGTACAGATAGATGGATTACTGAAATGCAATTTTGCCGACAATGTCTGTCGGACGAATGTATCAAAATATTTCTCGAAGATCCTGGCAATAACATATGAGTGGTTTCCAAACGCTCCAGTAAATTTTTTTTCCTAAAAAGTTGGAAAATTAATGAAAATTAAAGTATGAGTAAAGTTTCTTTCAAAGCCATAGTAAATAGTTTATTTACTAGTAAAATGGTAGTAGATTTACTTAAAAACATTTCTTTGGATCTAATAAAAAATTCTTACAATTGAGTAATATCATACTTATGTGGAAGAATATTTCCAAGGTTTTAAGTGAGAAAAAAATCTGAAATTTTTTGTATTGAAAAAATTCCATTTAGGAAATTTTAACTTAAAAATGTGTTTTTTCCTAAAATGGAGTTAAAATGTTTACTGAAATAAAAAACATTTGAAATTGTTAAAAATATTCTTGAATATTAAATTAAGAATTCTCGTTCGTTTGCAGAGACTTAATTCTTAAATTCTTTATGAATTATTCTAAACAACCACTGCGAAGGCGTCTATCTTGTTCCTTTTCCTCTTTTCCTCAGTTTAAGTAAAAATGTACTCGTTTTGAGGAAAAAATCAGCAAAATTGTCCTCAGTTTCAGTAAATATTTACTTGATTTGAGTAAAAATTTACTAAGTTTTAGGAAAATTTCAGCAAAATTTAGGAACATTTTGCTAAAAAATTAAGTAAAAAAATACTTGGTTTTAGGAAAAATTTACTTTGATTTAGGAAAATGTCAGCAAAATTCTACTTATATTTAGTAAAAATGTACTTGGTTTCCTAAATTTTAGTTAATTTTAACTCATTATAGGGTTAACTTTTTTATGAGTGTAGATGAAAACCCCCCCCCCCAGGGGAAAATCCTGCACACGGGCCTGATTCTTCTAAATGGCGATTTGTTAGCGTAATTCATGAATTGGATTTTGTCTTTTTAAACCACATGTCCATATGTGTTTATACTCTGGTTTACGTTCAGAAATAACGAAGAAATGTTGCTGTTACGCTGTTTTGGCTTTCAACTGGCGATACGCGTTATTATCAAATACCAATATTACCTTTAGATAAGCCGAACAGTAGACTGACTATCTGAATACCTTTGTATGGGACAATGCTTCCATGACGTATGTATGTAGTCACTATTGTTAGAGAGGGGAATGTAAAAACGATGGTTTCTCGCGAAGTAATCAAGAAGGGCGAAAAATATAAAAATTTACTCGTTAAACATGTGCATTTTTAACAAAACCAATATAAAGAGGAAGAATATAGGCGAGATGATATCGTAAAACATCGCGTTATTATCATACCAAAGGTGTACAATCGGCACTGTACTCAGAAAAAAATGGACCCTATATGAGTTAAAATGAACTTAAATTTAGGAAAATTGAACTTCGTATAGCACTAAAGCAATATTTCCTCATATCAAGTTCAAACTTTTCTTTTCAATTAGTTTAAATATTCTAGTTTAATTTTCCTCAAACTAAGTAAATATTTACTCGAACTGAGGAAAATTGCAGTAAATTTTTCCTCAAACCAAGTATATTTTTACTAAATCTAAATGTTGCTGAAATTTTCCTAAAACTAAGTAAACTTTTACTCAAATCAAGTAAATATTTACTTGAACTGAGGACAAATTTCCTCAAAACAAGTAAATTTTTACTTAAACTGAGAAAAATTTTACTTGATACAAGGAAAAAAGTGAACTTAAAACAAGTTCAATTTAAGAAAATAATTCAAACAACTGATTTTGCTTCAGAGTATGCAAAACTAATACAAAAAATTAAAACATGAAATATTTCTCAAAAGTTTCATGATACCTCTGTAATAAAGAGTTGAAGTTTTACTCCAATATTGCTGCAACGGCAAGATAAACTTGAAGTATTTAAGAAATAAGTCTTTGCAAACGAACGAGAATTGCTTCTTAGATTAATATTCAAGAATTTTCTAAACAATTTCAAGTGGTTTTTTATAAGTTCATTCATACTTAAATGTATAAAGAACTCTGCATAAATTTCAGTAAACACATTAACTTAATTTGAAGAAAAAGCTATTTTTTGGTTAAAATTTCTTAAATGGATTTTTCCCATACAAATTACATTTCTTAATATTTTACTTACTTAAAACCTTAGAAATTATCAAGTATGAATTTACTCAATTGTAAGAATTTTTTATTAGATCCAATGAAATGTTTATAAGTAAATTTACTTCCCTATTTCTAATAAATGAACTATTTACTATGGCTTTGAAAGAAGGAAACTTTACTCATACTTAGTTAATTTTACTTCTTTTAAGGAATTTTTTACTAAACTGGGGTAAAATTGTTGAACTAAATTGGAGTATGGATTTTACTCAAATTTAGGAATGCTATGTTTCTGAGTGTGTACAGTCGAAATCACTTATAACGTCATGCCGGTTATGACAACGAAAGATTCGTATTCAATAGAATAGTATCGCTTTTCACGACAATCGGTTATAAAGACCGAAACTCGCCGGCCGGCAAATTCCCGCTACTTCGTATTCGGAAAATTTTCAAATGAGGTAGTACTGACAGTAGTTTGTCTCGGTATTCAAAATTTTTTATATTGCCTTAGTCTATGGGTATCCCTTTCAGGGTAAATCACACTCACAAATTTTGAAAAATCTCTTTACGTTCCAGTCAGAATAATAGCAGCGCACCACAGCTTAATATACATTTTTATATATTTATTTGTGTGATAATTTTTGTATTGCTAATTCAACATTAAGTGTTGTGTTATGAGGTTACAAACACAAAATAATTGTTTATTTGGTGATATGATTTTAATTGCTTAAGAAATTTCACATTTTTTGGATTATTCGACATTTTTGATCGGTCAAAATAATAGCAGTGTTCAAAAAATCTCAAGAAAAAGGAATTTTATCTCAATTTTTCAATTCGATTTGATGTTATAAGTAAGATATTATAAAATTTACACTACTTCTGAAATGTTATTGTATTATTTTTCTTCATAAATAGGGCGAGGAGAGTATTGTGGAGAAGAAAATCGAGTTCATATAAAATTTTTGAAATCTGAGGGAAAATCATATAGTGAAGTTCAACTTTTATTCCAGTGTTCTATTAAAATTATCATTGATCGATATTATACGAAGAAAAAACAAAAACTCGTGAAAAAGATCCGTTTATATCACTAGGGCGTACCTCAAAAAAAAAGTTCGCCGTACACCTTCGAATATGAAGTATTATTGAAAGGTAGTTTCAAAAAAAAAATTTTTATTTTTTTATGCCGAACGTAGGGGTCGCGCTTTTACATTTTTCTATATAACTTGTATTTATAAACGGATTTTAAAGTGTGATACATCGATGTTTTTGTCTCGACGAGGCCGATTTTTTTGTCTTTGAAGTCATTGAGCTCAAGCACCCCCTTCTGGTACTTACCCATCATTTCTCAGTTGCTACTACCCTAATGTACCACTCTAATAATCGAAAATTAAAGCTCGCATAAAATCATGAATCATGTTTGAGCTCAATGACTTCAAAGACAAAAAAATCGGACAAAAACATCGATGTATCACACTTTAAAATCCGTTTATAAATGCAGAAGTTATATAGAAAAATGTAAAAGCGCGACCCCTACGTTCGGCATAAAAAAATAAAAAAAAATTTTTTGAAACTACCTTTCAATAATACTTCATATTCGAAGGTGTACGGCGAACTTTTTTTTTTTACTTGTAACCTGGTACGCTCTATTATATCACCTACAACCATTCGCCGAATAATAATGTCTAGTACAAAAAACCCACTTACGCCCGCCACCGAAATAAAAAAATGTCTGTCCGTATTTGAGAGTTTAAAATGTTCGTAGAATACGAAGAAAACATAACACTACGTAACAAAAAAATCTTTTTGTTTGTTTAAGTGAATTTTTTGCTTTTATCTAATGAATTAGGTCATAAATATAATATAATGAGTGTTCTTTCCTCTACCTAAACGTTTTTTAGTATATAAACCGCTATTTTAAAAATGATGGAGGTTTCACCACACATTTTAGCATAACTCAAGAACAGTTTGTCCGATTTGATTAAGTAAAAACTCCGAGAATCCGCAGCTACATTACCTCCAAGTTACTCCTCCACTGTTTTTTGATAAAGTGAATAGTTTTGGAAATATTCAGAAACTTTTTCCAAAATTTTTTTTTTCATGCAAAATTGGAAAAAATTTTTTGTCTTAAAATTCATAAAAAACCAAAAAAGTCACAAATGCTCTTTTTTGATCTTTAGTTATAAACATAAATATGTTACAAATAAAACTAGCCACATTTCAATAAAATCGATTAACAAGTTTTGGTTTAATTCTCAACTAAGTGATGGTATCTCATTTTGATAAAATTTGTATATGAATATTAATATTTGTGTGAGTATATAGTCGGTTATTGAAATCAAGTAGGACATCGTCGGATAAGATCGCCTTTAATATTTTAGTTAATTAGATTTAATTTCTTTTTTTGTAATTACTAGTTTAAATATTTTGTGCACAAATTTGTGACGAGCCACTCTAATGCTAAAAGCAAATTCCCCAAAACAAATAGCGAAAAACAAACCATTTTTAAACAGTATTATTAAGAGCATCCTGAATTTTTCAAGTGTATTTTTCGTTTTATTATCATATAAAAGCATACCTTCATTAAAATTAAGCTGTTTAACAATCTTTTATGCACACTCTTATCTATCTGTACCATGAAAAATAAAGGCACTATTTAAAAATTTTAAAATTCGATGTCATTTCTTAAAAAACGATTAGCCAGACATCAGTTAAAGTTTTTCTTCAGTTTAGAGACATAACCAATGAGAAACAGCAAAAAAATTCACTTAAACAAAATTTTGTTACATAGTGTAATCTGTAAGCCAGAAGTCCGAAAAAAGTCCCACTTAAAAACTGCACAAAAAAAACTGCAATTAGCAAAAACACACCTGGTGTAGCCAATCAAGAAGTGGGTGCACGTTTTATGGTCAGTTGAATCAAAAATTGTTTTGTATGGTGGGACAGTCCCTCGATAGTTTGTAAGACGTCCACAGAACCCGGAGTACATCTCCAGGTATATTACCAAAACAGTCAAATAGGGAGGATCAAGCGTAATGTCTTGGGCGTTTTTTTCATATTATGGAGTTGGGTCAATACATTGGCCCAGAACTACCATGGACTCTACCCAGTACATCAAAATACTGCATAATATTCTGCTTACGTATACAGAATGCCCCTCAAATGGGTCTTCTACCAGGTCAATTATCCCGAAAGCACCAGCCGACTCGCAAAAAGGTGGTTTGAAGTCAATAATATCGATGTTATGGAATGGTTCGGGCAGACACCGCACCTAAATATAATCAACAATTTTAAGTATGATGACTAAAATGAGGTCTCACTAGCAATACTGAAAAACAATATCGAGCTTTGACTCGATATTATAGTGGTATGGGCAAAAATATCGAGTAAAAGTTGTAAAAGACTAGTCGACTCAATGAAACGGCGTTATGTAGCAGTAATAAGCCAGTACAACTAAGTCAGTACAACTAAGTATTAAATTCAAGGAAATACCCTTATTTAACTTATTGTTCAAAAAAGTTTTCAATTAAAGCGAATTGAAACAAAATATTTTTAGATTTTATTAGCGCTGCTATTATTTTGACTGGTCTCATTTATGACATAAATGGTTCTAAAGGCCTAATCTCAAAATTACAAAAACTTATTTTTTATTTAAAGCAGATTAAGAATGGCACAATACCATCTTTCCATCACCGTAAAAAGTTTTAGGATTTTCAAAGTAAAACTAATATTTTTCTTTGTCGACATTTTTTATCTCGTCGCTGCTATTTTTTTGACCGCAGCTGTATCTATTCAGAGGTATGTATATTCACACTAACGTTTCGATTCGACTTATACACCTTGAACAAATTAAAAAATATCCATTTAGATTGTGCCCTCTATTTATACGTAGTCAATAATTTAATTGGAATCAATTTTCTTACAAAAAAATCATATTTTATATGGGATAGAAAAAAGTATACCGCATTGAAGGAGTGATTTAAAACCCTAGCATGTCCCAAGTCACTTTCACGTCCGTCTGGTTCGCTGGTGCACACGATAACTCTTGAAGGCAGTTAAAAAATTTATTCAAACTGCACAGTTTTATTTTTCCCAGACTTAGTCTAAATTCGGAGATGATATACACCTTATGGTACCCCCAAACGTATAGTCCATATTCAAACATAAATGATCCTTTACATACATAAAATTAAACTTTATAAAACTTCTATACGGATGATCGGAAAACTGTTAAATATGACATTTAGCAATATTTTCATATATCCTGCACACACCAGAATATAGAAGATATTGTACTTATCACGCAAATAGAAGAAACATTTTTTATATATATTTTATTTCAGAATATTCCCTGTTATCACCCATCTACGGTGTACGACGAATATACACAACGAATTTCAGGATTGTAGCGTTAGGCTTTTACATATATCCCCCTTTCTCGTTTACCCTTTAAAAGTACGAATTTAGAAATATTCATTCGGTTTGCGTTTCTAAGAATTTTAAGGGATGTACGCGCCGAATTTCTCGATTCCAGCTCCGTCTGTTTGATTTGTACCATTTTTATCCCTTTCCACCATAGTTCACCCACAAAAATATTAATATTTTCTTAATCGCACTTGCGCTATAAAAGTAGTGCTCGTTTCAAATTTCAAGATTCTAGGCCCAACCGTTTGGTAATTGCAATAGTACAATTTTATCCCATTTAATCCCTTAAAAGTAAAAAATTCGAAAAATTCTTTCTTATCAGTGATCTGTGAATTTCGAATTTCATTTTTGTGGCGTCATCCGCATTGTTGTTACCTTTTTATCCCCTTTCCCCCGTTCATTTTGCGATTCTAAGTATTTTGTGGGATGTACACACCAAATTTTACGATTCCAGCTTCATCCGTTTGATTGGTACCATAAGTATCCCTTTTTATCCGATTTTCACACCTAAAATCGAACGAATTAAAAAAAATATTTTCTTGGGCGCGTTGAAGCTCTAAGAGGAATTTACAAACCAAATTTCAAGATTATAGGCCCAACCATGTGGTCATTGCGGTGGTACCATTTGTATCCCTTTCAACCCCCCTCAAAAGTACGAAATACGAAAAAATCCCAAATTTCATGATTCTAGCTTCAGCCGTGTTGATGGTACCATATTTATCGCTTTTTACCCAATTTCAATCCGAAGTACGAATTACAATTTTTATCCCGTCTTATTGCACCTCTACACTGTAAGAGACATGTACACACCAAATTTCGTGATTCTAGCTCCAACCTAGGATTGTTCGGTCATTCAATCACTTATATATATATATATATATATATATATATATATATATATATATATACATATATATATATATATATATATACTAGCAGTACCCGCTGCTTCGCACGCGAAAAAGCCAGTCATTTGTTAATTTTATCCGTCTTTGTTTTTGGATAGTATTTATTGAATTTTCTTTTGGTGGATATAGATAAATCTAAAATAGTAATTTAGAAACCTCCTCACACACAGTCAAAGGAATGTGCTTGTCGATATGCACTATTTTAGCTAAACTACTTCGTATGTATAATTTTCTACCAAGTTCTGAACAAAAAATTACAACCATTTATATCCTCGATCTCATGTTTCTAGATTCAGTCAGCCAGTTTATAACTTTTTGCACCTCTTTCCCAAAAAGTACACATTTTGAAAAATCACTATAGCTAACATGTGCTTTTGCTTCCCCTAAAAAATATGTACTTTGTTTGGTAACACATTCATTCCCCTTTAAAGGATTGTACAGCATTTTTATCCCTTTTCGTCCCGCGCACCCCTTAGAAGTACAAATTTCGAAAAATCTACTACTATTTTTATCCCGCTCATTGTTTATAAGTAGAAAATTGGAAAAATTCGATTTTAATTTAAATTCGAATTAGATTTGAGCTTCTACGCTGTCAGAGGAACTTACACACCACATTTCACGACTATAGCTCCAATACTTTAGTCGGTACTACTTTTATCCCTTGTTGCTCAGCCCCTATAAGAAAATTTCGAAAAAATCCATTTATATTGCGCTTTACACACAATTTACACTCCAAATTTCCCGACTATAGCTGCAATGCTTAAATTGGAAACCTTTTTGTCCCGCCTACCCGCTAAAAAGTACAAATTTCGAACAATCCAATTATACTGCGCTTCTACATGGTGAGAGGAATTTACATACCAAATATAACGATTCTAGCTGTAATAATTTAGTTGGTAAAATTTGTATCCCTTTTTGTCCCGCTCGCCCCCTAAAAGTACAGATTTCGAAAAATCAAATTTTACTTCGGTCAGAGGAATTTACATGCCAAATTTCACGATTCTAGCTGTAATGCTTTAGTTGGTACCATTTTTATCTCTTTTTGTCCCGCTCGCCGCTTAAAAGTACAAATTTCGAAAAATCCAATTTTACTTCGTTTCTATACGGTCAGAGGAATTTACATACCAAATTTCATGTTTCTAGCTGTAATACTTTAGTTGGTAACATTTTTATCCATTTTTGTCCCGCTCGTCCATTAAAAGTACAAATTTCGAAAAATCCCTATTTGTAGCTCTTCTGCATGGCCAGAGCAAGGAACTCACCGATTTGCATGTTTCTAACTACTGCCGTTTAGTCAGGACGAAGGTGCGATGTTTATCCCTTTTTGGGCCATTTTTGGGTCATTTTACCCCCTAAAAGTACAAATTTCGTAAAACCCTTTCTTAGTCGACGTCTACGTCATATTTGGGAACTACCCTGAAAATTTCATGACGTTTTCGTTTGGTCTGGGGGCTGGTCAATGATAAGTCAGTCAGTCAGTAACGCAACTCTTTTATATATATATATATATATATATTGAACTGAAAATTCACCTTTAGAAAAATTAAAGGTGGCAACTTTGCTACACATTGGTTTTCTTTAACGGATTAACAGGAAAAATCTGGCAACACAACTAAGAGAGTAGTAAGCTACTCTCTTGTTAAGCGAGTAAATTACGTACACAAATTAAGCTAGTAAGCCCAGGCCTATAATTTGAAAATAATTTTCGAAAGAATGGAAGAATCTGCAAACTCAATAAGGCTAAAAATAAAGCAACTGACTAAATTCAAAACATGTCAAATACAAATTTACATATAATAATAATAATTTTAAATCTTTTTGCTTTTTAAAAAATAAAATAAAAAATTATTTGAAATGACAGAGAAATTCGGTGTTCTTTTTTACCGTCGATTATACTACTGAAGTTAGTCGTACAGAGGTATAGGCGATATGGCTACTTCCACAACACCACGGGGCGTGGCGATCGACTACCTCCAATGACATCTCCATGGTTAATTAGTCATACATTCGGTAAGTACTAGCTAGTGGTTTTTAGTAAGCAGTCAGTCACTACTTCCGCCAACAACAGGGTACCAAAGACAGTGGTACCAAAGTACTTTTGTGACCAAAATAGAAGTCAGTTTTTTATTTTTTTATTATTATTAAGTATATAGATACAAATATCCTTAGAGACTAAAAAACTAATGTACATATATACACTTAGGAACTGCTTCATAATGAGGTCTTTCTTTTAATAGAGTTTTTTAAATTGAACACACTAGCGGCGGAAAGTATCAATATTAGCGTAATTTGTGCGGAAGTAATCAATGTGAATCAACTGATAATTTCTAGTAGGCCTTTGAGGTATATTTATAAACATTCTATTCATGATATTCTTTCTTTACAACTTCATTCTTGTTTTACTTTTCTACAATCTATAATGTGAACGTGACGTGGCATTACGAGGTGTGGCATATATCTCTATATGTTAGAGGACATCAGACACTAGAACTCCAATGAAAGCAAATCATAATTTAGCACTAATTTTTTTATCTATTCTGATTTTTATTATCTATTCTTTAATATTATTGGCGTTGGTAATTGTTGTAACAAATAGTTTGTCATATGAGAGCTCCACGAAGCTGAATTTAAAGAAAATATTTTCTTAAAAATAACAAGTAAAAACAGAGTTAAGTTCGGCCCGGCCGAACCCTCCACCATGGATTGCATTCCACAGAGGTTGTCGGTTTTCGTAGAAGTGCAATGATATTACAGGAAAATATAATTTTTTAATACCCAAACCAAAACAAATATTGAAAAAATAATTTTATAAATAAATATAATATTTTAATTATTTCAAACCACGCTTATAAGGCAAGGCTACCAATACGTCAATTCAAAAAATAAATATTCTTATATTTATATTTTCAAAAAGCTTAAATACCATAAATATTGGTAGTTAGTGGGTGCTACAGTTGGTTGTATTTCCATTCTATTTTAATTCCAAAAGTACAAATTTTGAAAATCCATTATCAGACGTACATAGTGCAATATAACCTAACTTCATGATTCAACCAATTTTTGCCGTAAAAGAAAAAGTACGAATATGGAAAAAACTCTTTATTTTGCGTGTCTATGCAGTCAGAGGAATGTATACACCGAATTCCATGATTCCAGCTGCGCCCATTTGGTTGGTACCATTTTTACTCCTTGACGTTTCTATGCAATTAGAATTTCATCATTCTAACTGTAGTCGTTTGGTTTGTACCATTTGTATCCCTCCGTACCCATTATATCCCTTGAAAGTACGAATTTGAAAAAAAAAACTTTTATTTTTCATGTCTACGTAGTCAAAGGAATGTATAATCCGAATTTCATGACTCTAGCTGCGGTCATTTGGTTGGTACTATTTTTATCTCCTTTTTCCATTTTGACCCCAAAAACTACGAATTTCGAAAAATCAGTTTATTTTCCGTGTCTACACAGTCAAAGGAATATATACTCCGAATTTCATGACTCTAGCTGCGGTCATTTGATTGGTAAAAATAGTACCCCTTTCCCCTTTTTTCATTTTAACCCCATTTTAACCAAAAAAGTACCACTTTGGATTCTTTAATTTAATTATATTTTCGTATACTAACACAAGATAAAAAAATTTTCTTAACTTTTTATTTGGTGGACCATTCTGGAGAAATGTCCATATTCAAATTTGGTAATTACATTCATTCCCCTTATGTACGTGAACGCTAATCGAAAACTTATTTTTTGTTAAATTCGTACTTTCGTGTAGTGAAACGGGGCAAAAAGGGATGAAAATGGTATCAATCAAACGACAACAGCTAGAAACATGAACATTCGGTTTGTGCATTCCTCTAATTGCGTAGACTTTGCAAACTAAACCGAAATTTCATTATTCTAGGTACAGCCGTTTGGTTGGTACAATTTTTATCCCTCTATTCCCATTTTACCCCTTAAAAGTACGAATTTGGAAAAAATACTTTTATATTATGTATCTACTCAATTAGAGGAATGTACACACCGAATTTCTTGTTTCTAGCTGTTGTCGTTTAATAAGTACCATTTTTATCCCTTTTGTGCCCCATTTCACCCCATACAAATAAGAATCACTTTATGGTGCACGTTTTTGCTATAAGGGGAATGCGCATACCAAATATCAAGCAAATATAAACAGACGTATTCAAAAAACATGCTTGAATTTGGGATTATTATGGGTATTTTTAGTCCCTGTGAGGGAAAAATTTTTCCCTTTGGGCCGATTTCGCCCCGTTTCAATCCCAACCGATCTTCGACTATAAGACGCATTTATAAAAAATTTTAACGTTCTAGCTCCTTTCGTTTAGATGCTACCGCGCTTTCAACAAATGGACAGACGGACGGACATGGCTAGATCGTCTTAGAATTTTATGACGATCAAGAATATATATACTTTATAGGGTCTGAGGTCGATATTTTAAGGTGTTACAAACGGAATGACAAAGTTAGTATACCCCCATCCTGGAGGTGGAGGGTATAAAAAAGTGAATGAAACATAATGCCAACTTTGAAGTCTATTTGATCGTCGTGGTAATTAAGTACCACTTTGGACTCTTTAATTTAATTATATTTTTGTATAATAACACAAGATAAAAAAATTTCTTAACTTTTTATTTGGTGGACCATTCTGGAGAAATGTCCATATTCAAATTTGGTAATTACATTCATTCCCCTTATGTACGTGAACGCTAATCGAAAACTTATTTTTGTTAAATTCGTACTTTCGTGGAGTGAAACGGGGCAAAAAGGGATGAAAATGGTATCAATCAAACGACAACAGCTAGAAACATGAACATTCGGTTTGTGCATTCCTCTAATTGCGTAGACTTTGCAAACTAAATGGAAATTTCGAAATTCTTAAAAAATGGTACGACCATGCGACTAAAGCTAAAATCGTAAAGTTCACTGTGTACATTCATCTCGTAAAATAAAGCCATTTTCATAACCGACACCACTTCGTAGAATAGGGTATTATCAGTCAAGAAACAATCGAGCTAGACCCACCTTTAAGCATACGGATCGGATATAGATTCAGATTTAGATATAGCTTCCATACAAATATCCCTATAATTTACAATATTACTGCTCTAGATTACACATTTTACATGGGATCATTTTCAGGATCGTGTTATTTTTGAACTAGAAACAGCTAAAGGGAACGTGGACCACATGTGTCTATGTTTTGATATAGCCCCCATACAAATGTACCTCCGATTTACAATATTACTGATTGATCAAATTTCCCACACAATATTACATTTATACTAGAAAGACGTATTTTGAAAGCCACCTATATAGGACAATGTTTTGGTATAGCCCCCATACAAATAGGCCCCCAGTTCACACCACTATCGCTCTAGAACCTACATCTTACATTTGATCTTGATACAATTTTGCAAATTTTGTTATATTTCATTCTTTATTGAAATATAACAAAATTTGCAAAATTGTACCTACTTTAAAAGTGATCTATAAGGGTCCACTTTTTAATGTAGCGCCTTTACAAATGGCCCCATTTTTATTATAGGACCCACATTTTACATCGGAACTTTATCAAATTTGCAGATTAAATTATATTTCAACTAAGAATACTTACTATGAAAGTCAAATACATGGGTCCATATTTCGGTATAACCCCATACAAATTGGACCCCCATTCTTCTCTATTATAGATCTAGAACCCAGATCGTGCGTTGGATCTCGATACAATTTTGCAGTTTGTTAGGGTGTCCAAAACCGAAACCGGTTAACCCGTAACCTGCAACCGTTGGCCGGTTTTTGTAAAATGACCATTTTCGGTTAACCGCGAAAACCGGTTTTTTTTCGTGTCTGTTAACCGGTTTTTGGTAAATAAGAGAACATTGCACATTGTGTTGGCAATTAAAGAACTGTCAAAGGACTCAGCAACACTCATAGAATCTGATGCAGTACGAAAATGTTTATTCAAGAATTTAAAAAAGATAGAAGACACATACGCCCTGGATTTGTGCCAAAGGTTGATGGTCAGACTAGAAGAAAGAAGAGTAAAAAACATTGAATGCACATTTGCTGTTTTTAAGCTTGGCAACACTGGTTTGAACAGCTGACGCACGTTTCATGTTTTGTTTCACTGTCAAACATCTTCAGTTTGGTCTATAATTTAACCATGAATCGTCTTACAAGCGAACAACGCTGGCAAATTATTGAATTTTATTATCAAAATGCGTGCTCTGTTAAGAAAGTTCATCGCGCGCTTCCATTTTATGGTCAGTTTAATCGACCCACTGAAGCGGCTATTCGGGCTATTGTGACTAAATTTATTTAGTATTTAGTATTTATTTTTTTCAGTCTATGGACATTATAATCCTTACAGACTAGCTTAAATGTAAGAGTAAAATAATTGTAATATTTCATTAAAAAATTTTACTAAGTTGTCCTTACTGGACCTTTTGAAAGTTCTGAAATGGCCGCACTTTAACATTGGCCGGCCATACCGATGGTTTTAATAGCTCATTATAAAATTCAGGCGAAATACCCAGCTTAAAATTAATACTTCTCAGTTGCGAAATATCAACATCTTTTTTAATTAATTTATAACATAGTAAATGTTCACTACTAATATTTAAATGTTTCTCAACATACGACAAAATAGTATCCTCTGTGACAGACGGTTTGAATGAAGATAAGTGAACCCATTTCTTCCATACAACTACTTCCAGTTCATTATTTTCGCATTGTCCAAATATAGCAGCTTTCTTACGGTTATGTTTTTTCTTAACATCAAGCCATACCAAATTGTTAGCTTGGTTGCAATTTGCAACCATCAACACAGCCCTATTGCTCTGAAAAACAGAGCGCGGGATTTCGTTTACAACACCAGTATTCTTAACAGCATCAGTGACATTATCCACAATATCAGAAACAACAGCGTTAGGAGACATCAGTAACAACAACAGCATCAACAAAAACATCAGCATCACCCACGGCAGCATTCACATTAGGCCTTCAATGCCCGCGAAATCATGTGTGCCACATTTGGGACTTTAATACCGCTTAAAGCAGCCACCGAGGTCACCCAATTGCCCGATAAACAATATATGCTCTACATCATTGTATTCTATCGCTGGATGCAAATGCAAAAATAGCATCACTCCTGTTCGAAGTAGCATTAACATACATATTGTTAGTATTTTTACAAGCAGCAGAGTTGGAAGAAGAAGCATTTGAATGAGAGGCAGCTTGAGAAACATCATTAGAAAAAGTAGTCAAACCAGTATTTAACTCTAAATCATTGCGCATTTCGTTTGCTTCTTTACTTTCTTTGGCTCTTTTTTTTATAAATTCACTGAACATGAGTTTAAGCTCTTTAACTTTAAGAGAGAGAGAGAGAGACAACGGTGGCAACTAGATCACTTGAAGCCTGAATGCAGTGATTGCCATTGTAAACAACATTTCTCGATTGTTTAATAACATCGAAGGCACTAAGTTCAGCAATACCCGAACAGGAATAAACTGCACTGCAAATATTACATTTTATGTGCTTTTCGGAATTACAGCTTTTGAAACACTTGGCACACAATGCCTTCGGTGGCGCAATTGACATCACAAACGACCGCTAAGAGCAACAGTCAGACTAACACCAAATTTACATTTTTGGACATTAAACCACCAACACGCAAAAGTGGAGCATTGCGCAAAGATATTGCCACCGCTCATTATCAATTTCTGTTTTTTTACATAATAATCGTTAATATTTTCCCTAGGCGCAGCTACAATAAGACTTTGTCTGTGCATATGTCCATCACATGTGTGAGTAACATAATACAAAAGATTTTCATCAATTTTGCCGTATTCGTTAAATTTGACTGAAGATGCATTTATAGTATAATTTAGTAGGGAATGGAAGGACAAATGGTACCAACCAAACGGCTGTGGTCTGATTTGTGTTTGAAAGGCTCGTTGGAAAAACTAAAAACTAAAACTTTGACAGGTTCTTTAGAAATTTTGGGGCTCTTTTCTGAATTTTTTTTTTTTGCAAAAAATCAAAATGGCGTTATGTAAGAATATTCAAGGATAAAATATCTATCTATTCTATTTCTAGAAACACTGTAAATTGCCAACTTTGACGAATCATAAAATACAAACTACATTGAATAATGCCGAAATTTTAATGACAGAAAATTCGCATGAAACGAGGATAACAAATGTGTCAAATTTTATATAAATCAAAAGGTCGAGTCCAAAATGTCCGTTTTTGGTCGATTTTTTTTTTTTTGAAACACCCTATACCATAAACGTGCACCATAAATCGATTCTTATTTGTAGAGGGTGAAATGGAGCAAAAAGGGATAAAAATTGTACCTATCCAACAAACGAAAACAGTTAGAAACATTCCTCCAATTGAGTAGAGACCTAAAATAAAAGGTTTTTTTCATGCTTTTAAAGGGGTAAATGGGAATAGAGGGTTAAAAGTAGTACCAACCAAACGGTGTTGTACATTGTGTACATTCCATTGTGAACGCGGAATATAATGGATTTCCGAAATTCGTACTTTTAGGATACAAATGGAACGAGGATTTTTCCCTGGGGGGGGGGGGGGGGGGGTTTCACCTACACTCATAAAAAGTTAACCCTATAATGAGTTAAAATTAACTTAAATTTAGGAAACCAAGTACATTTTTACTTAATATAAGTATAATTTTGCTGAAATTTTCCTAATCTAAGTAAATTTTTCCTAAAACCAAGTAAGTTTTTACTAAATTTAACCAAAATTTTCCTAAAACTAAGTAAATTTTCAAACTAAGGACAATTTTGCTGATTTTTTCCCTCAAAACGAGTAAAGTTTTACTTAAGCTGAGGAAAATTTTATTTTATACAAGGAAAAAAAGGTGAAATTAAAATAAGTTCATTTTAACTAAAAAAAAATCAAACAAATAGTTTTGCTTCAGAGTATGCAAAACTGATACAAAAAATGACAAAATGAAATATTTCTCAAAAGTTGCATGATACCTCTGACATAAGGAGTTGAGCTATTACGCCATGATTGTTGCGAAGGCAAGATAGGCAGTGGTTGTTTAGAATAATTCAGAAAGTAAAGAGTGATTTTTTTGAGGTTAGGATTTTCATGCATTAGTATTTGACAGATCACGTGGGATTTCAGACATGGTGTCAAAGAGAAAGATGCTCAGTATGCTTTGACATTTCATCATGAATCGTCTTACAAACGAACAACGCTTGCAAATTATTGAATTTTATTATCAAAATGCGTGCTCTGTTAAGAAAGTTCATTGCGCGCTTCCATTTTATGGTCAGTTTAATCGACCCACTGAAGCGGCTATTCGGGCTATTGTGACTAAATTTCGCACCAAATTTACATTGTTGGACATTAAACCACCAACACGCTTACGTAGAGTGCGAACTGAAGAAAATATCGCAGCTGTATCGGCCAGTGTCAATGATGACCACCAATTTTCGATTAGTCGCCGTTCGCACCAATTGGGTCTCTGTTACTCAAAAACGTGGAAATGCCAAAATTGGACTAAGCGGATGGAACACCTAAGACGCAGCCGCGGTCAACATTTAAATGAAATTATCTTCAAAAAGTAAATGTCATGGACCAATCTAACGTTTCAAATAAAGAACCGATGAGATTTTGCAAATTTTATGCGTTTTTTTTTTAAAAGTTATCAAGCTCTTAAAAAATCACCCTTTACTTGTTACACATGTACAAAAAATACTAACTCTGAAAAATATTTGACATAAGTGATAAATATAACAAAAATTTTCTTATTATTTCGCAACTTTAAAGCAGATTTTAAAATAGAGACCTATACTGAAAGAAAAAGCTTCGTAGCATGAACGATTTTTTACGTTGCATCAACGAAATCTGACGTTAAAAGTCAACCAACGTCGGGCTTCGTTGATTTAACGAAAATTGTTTCGTTAAAGTGAAAAGTTTCGTTCATACAACGTAAAATTAAAAATCGTTGATACAACAATATAGTTTCATTGACACAACAACTTTGTTTCGTTGATACAACAACCTTGGTTCGTTGATACAACAATCTTTTTTCCTTGATACAACAACCTTGTTGTTGAAACAACAATCTTGTTTCGTTGTTACAACAATCTTGTTTCGTTAATACACCAACCTTTTTTCGTTTATACAACAATATTGGTTCGTTGATACAACAATCTTGGTTCGTGGATGCAACAACCTTGTTGTTGAAACAACAATCTTGTTTCGTTGTTACAACAATCTTGTTTCGTTAATACACCAACATACATACATAATACACCAGCGTGTATACACGCAGAGAAAAATGCATTTCGTAAATTTTAAGACACGTGAACATCGTTTTTGAGTTTCTTTTGTGGGAAAAATTAGTTTGTTTACGGTAAACATGTCATCAGTTGTTGTAAATGAACAAAGAGAAATAAGTTTATGTATATCAACCAATTTTCTTCGTTTGTCGAAATGGATTTGTATTATAATTGCAAACTCCCAAAACATTGGAAGTAATAGAAACCGTTGTTGTTGCATCTGTGATGAAAATAGGACACATCGGTTCAGATTTAGATACAGTTCCATAAAAATGTCCAATCGCAAATGTTACATCTTAGCGCTCTACAAGCATCAAGCTAATTACATTCTTTTATTAAGAATATTTTAGATTTCATTATGATATCATAGTGATTCTTATCTACTCTGTTTTTAAATTACTAAACGATTTTGTTATTAAATTTCCAAACTTTTATTGGAGTACACAATTAAAAGTTCATAAGATATAGCTCTAGTCGAATGTTAAGAAGTGGTATCGGTTAATAAAAATGAAAACTTTCCGAACAATTTGGTGTCCATTAGCGAAATTAGCATTACACAATCTTGAAATTGGCACAATTCGTTTAGGTTGTTTGTATTTTTCATAACCTTTGTCCGAAATTCAAGAAAGTATCCACGATTTTTTATGTAGTTTTCGTGTTTTCATGATTTTACTGCAAAATTACCAAGTCAGACGAGTTATTTTAAAAAATACCTTAAAAATTCTATATTTTATTGCTTCACAAATTTTAGAAGGTTTTAAAAATTATATGTTCGAAATCTCTCTGGGGGGGGTTTGAACCCCCAAAACCCCCCACCCCCTGCGCACGGCCCTGGTCTTTATGAAAAATATGTTTGATATACATATACAGTGAAATTCCCCTAACTCGAATCGCCTAGGGCACGACAAAACACTTCGAGTTAGGGAAAATTCGAGTTATGGAAAGCGCTACCGATTCAATAAAATTCACAGCTCTAAAAACTCGCATATCAATTTTGTAACTGTAATTCTCAATTTTTAGCCGTCATATTGTCGCCACCTACGGTTGAGAAATTAAAGCAGTGATGGGCACACGCATACTATCATATTTTAAGCAGCAGAGAACAAAACGCGGCTTACGCCCGAAAAATATTCCATGTTTTAAAAGTATAACAAGCAATTAAATGAAAGTAACACATAAACATGTTGATTTGAGTGTACACAAAAACTACGCAGCGAACGAAGCCACACGATGTGTACATGTGTCTCTCCGTGACAGAAGCAGCATTTTCATTCCTATGCACTGTGCATAGGAAAAGAGAGCGGTGCCCATCACTGAATTAAAGGCTTCGCAAAGAAGTGCCACCAAAATATGTATGTATGTACTACTTATTACCGAGAAAACAATATTAAAATTAGCAAAACAAAAAATTCGAGTTACGGGAATAAACTCAAATAGTAAGTGTCACAAATTGTATCAGTTTTTAATTCGACTTACAGAAAAGTTCGAGTTAGGGGAAATTCGACATACGGAGAAAAACACATAAGAAAAAGCTATTGAGAATCCAAGATTCGTACATAACAGTTCGAGTTAGGGAAAAATTCGAGTTAGGGGACTTCGAGTTAGGGGAATTTCACTGTATATTCAAAAACTTTCAAGCAATAAAAAAACATATTTGCACACACTTCGTGTTCATAAAATAAATAAATTAATTTCAATTCAAAATTGTAATACTGAATCATCTTAATTTATTTAACAAATATCGATATTAGCAAAAAGTATCATAATTTTCTAATGTTTTACTGCACTTGTACGTGAAGTCGACAGCCTCTAATTTGACGGCAATACTGTGGAATGCAATCCATGATGGATTTCGACTCGGCCGAAATTATAGTCTTTTTACTTGTTTAATTTCGGTCTGTGGGCGAAGAAAAGTGGCAAAATATTTTGAATTTTTGTATATTTTAGTTCAATAGAATACGAGACATATCAACATTTGATTTGAAATGAAAATTGCATGATAACTTGAAACTCATTAACAATGTTTGTATACCCTCCACCTCCAGGATGGGGAGACCCTATAAAGTATATATATTCTTGATCGCCATAAAATTGTAAGACCAGCTAGTCTGTTGTCCGTCTGTTGAATAATGGAATTTGGTGTATACATTCCTGTGACTGCATAGACAAGCAAAATAAAAAGATTTTTCCAATTTCGTAGTTTTTACTTTAACGGCAAAAATTGGTTGAATCATGAAGTTGGGTTATTTTGCACTTCACTATCTACCAATATTTATGGTATTTAAGCGTTTTAAAAACACAAATATAAGGATATATTTCTTAAATTTACTTGAAGTATTATTTCGATATGTAAACGTATTGGTAGCCTTGCCGTATGAGCGTGGTTTGAAATAATAACAAAAAAAATATATTTATTTATAAAATTATTTTCTCAATATTTGTATTTGTTTTGGGTTGGCTATATTAGACAATTTATATTTAAAATTTTCCTGTAATATTACTGCACTACTTCGAAAATCGACAGTCTCGGCCCGGCCGAACTTAACTCCGTTTTTACTTGTTTTGCGATAAATTTGATTTAGCAAGACAACTATCTTTAAGAGATAACACGCCTGGATTGAATGCCGTCTTCACACAAATAAAACAATTTTATAAACCGATATAACCAATTTTATGTCAGTATATCTTGCATAGCAATATGCATATTTTATACAATTGGGTATTAAAAATGGAATTTGCATAAAAATCCGCTGTCTAATAATCAAGCAGGCACGCAAAATACAGGGTTATGAATCGATCTTGATTTCGGCTGTTTTAAAGAATGAGTTAGAAATATATTGGTGCAAAATACTTAACAAATTTTCCTTCATAAGTGCTTATGTTATAAATTATTCAATATATTCAACATACGACCCACATTTTTGCGTTTTAGCGAGTTCCAAAAAATATTTGAAAAAAGTAATGATGCGGTTTTGTTCGAAATCGTTTTTTATTCATATAACAATAACAAAATGCTTTACTTCAATATAAACTTAAAAGATATTGGCAAAATAAACAAAAACACCTTGACAAAAGTCTACATACGACATAGCATCCCATGCTTTACGTCATTTTTTATAATGTACTTTATAGGAGAATTGACGAAATTTGTATTGTCATTTGTCTTGTGCTTGCTCTTCTTTAAATAAATATAATTCAAGAAACATTAGTCCGCGAAAATGGCTTCTCGTAAAGAAATTGCAACTGATATTCGAAATTTAGTAATAAAATGCAGAAACGAAAGGAAATCTTTAGGCTAAATAGCTAAAATGGTTAATTTAAGTAAATCAACTGTCCAAACTATGTGCAAAAACTTCGAAAATACGGGTACTGTTGAAAATAAGCCCAGAAGTGGGCGTCCAAAAAAACTTAGTCGACGAGATGAAAGCTTTATTTTAAAAGAAGTTAATGAAAACCCGAAAGTGAATGCTACAATGTTGTCCAAACAACTCGCAGAAAGGTCGGATACAATTGTACATCCAAGAACAATTCAAAGAGGTCTGAATAATAATGGTTTCCGAAGCAGAACGCCACGCAAAAAACCTCTTATAAGTGAAAAGAATCGTAAGCTTCGCCTTGAATTCGCCCAGCAACACTTGGACAAGGGATTAGACTTCTGGAAGCGGGTTTTATTTACGGACGAGTCGAAGTATAATATATTTGGAAGTGACGGGACGGGAAGTATGGAGAAAAGCGAATACGGCAATGAATCCGAAGAATTTACTTGCTACGGTAAAGCATGGTGGTGGCAACGTAATGGTTTGGGGTGCCGTCGCGGCGTCTGGAGTTGGAAATCTTGCGTTTATTGAGGGTAACATGGATCGCTATGAATATAAATCCATATTGGAACAAAATCTGAAGGCATCGGTCGATAATTTAAACCTCGGAGAGCGCTGGATTTTCCAACAAGATAACGATCCGAAGCACACAGCCCAATTTGTTAAAGATTGGCTGATTTACCATGCTCCAAGACAACTTTATTCGCCGCCACAAAGCCCCGACCTGGGGGGTTACTATGTAACTCGATTCGAAAGTTCGAACAGCTCGAAAGTTGTATTCGATCCGAATTTATACTCTTACCATGTAAGAGTTTTGAATCGAGTGAAAAGTGCTGCCACTATTTCTTAACATTTTTGGCAGTACTTTCGAATGTATTATTCAGAGTTGGCAACATTTATTACATGAAATGTCAAAACAAAATAAAAAGTAAATAATATTTGTGTGTTACAAAAATGGATTCGGTTGCCCTTTGGATGGAAAATGAAGACGAGCGAATGGAACGCAGAATCTTACGCGGTGGTGTAGATTTTAAGCACTTAACGGACACTAACACATCCGTCTCACTCGGATTATTTGTGATGTAGTTGAGCATATTTGCGACGACTTCCTCAGTGTTCTTACTGCTTGTGGCCGTACTAGTGTCGTCGCTGGTAATCCCAAATTTTCGGACACCACTCATACCGTCCACCGCCTTCTGCATATCCAGCAACTCTATGACACCTTCTTCTAGCGCCATGAATGAACACAATTTTGCCGGTCCACCGCCTGTGCCCGAAAAATTAGTTCGATTCTTTCGCAGTTTGGCCTTAAGATGGGTCTTGTGATCTGCCCAAACCTAAAAAGAAATAATTAATTTCCATTTATGGGCAAACTATCACTTGCATACTTTTTTCCAACCGACCACTTCCCGCATTGGTGGACCGGCTGCATTTAGCTCTTCTGTGAATCGAGACCATAAATTATTGGTGGCTTGTTTGGCTTCCGGAGCTTTGACATAACCCTTAGCCAACTGCGGATGATCCTTCATAAAATTTAGCATGATCTCAAACTGTATTTGTTTGGTGTTTACATTTTTTGTTGGATTTTCCCTATTAAAAAACATTTTTATAAATATTAATCTACTGATATATATATAAATTTAATAAATACTTACATTTTTATGCGTATGGTGTCAATAATTTAATATTTTAATTCTTTCCGTTAGCATAATATCAAACGAGTACAAATGTTTACTTTTGAGCGACTTTGACATCTAAATTCGAAATACATAGTGATGCACATACGAAAGTAGAGTATGAGTATCCGATAATCGGATGTGGCAAATCGAAAGTAGCAAATGTATTTGCGAATTCGAGTTAGTTGGTAGGGAAATCCGTTTTCGTAATATTTAACTTTCGAATCGAGATACATAGTAACCCCCCTGAACATTATTGAACATGTGTGGGAGATTCTGCAACGCAGGATCCGAAAACATCACATAACTAGCGCCCAAACGCTAAAAACAAGCTGGAAGAGGAATGGCGACAAATATCACCTGCGGAATTGGAAAACTTAGTTGCATCAATGCCCAGACGATTGCTGGCTGTTGTAGATGCTCATGGTGGACCAACAAAATATTAAATTATATAATAGTATCAATTTGTCACGTTAAATTGCATTTTTTATGTCTCATCTCAAACCGTATGTAGACTTTTGTCAAGGTTTTTTCTGCGTATTCTGTTAATATCTTTTGTGTTTATATTGAAGTAATGCATTTTGTTATTGTTATATGAATAAAACACGATTTCAAACAAAACCGCATCATTACTTTTTTCAAATATGTTTTGGAACTCGCTAAAACGCAAAAATGTGGGTCGTATGTTGACTTTTGACGGCCACTGTACATACTTAAATTTGGTTCTTATGAGTATGGAAAACTCTACCACCAAAATGTTAGAGAAAATATAATTCCACGCCGCAGAAAAAAAGAGAGAGTAAACAAGTAAAAACGGCGCTAAGTTCGGCCGGGCCGAACTTTATATACCCTCCACCATAGATCCCACAGAGACGGTCGATTTTCGTAGAAGTGCAGTAACAGTACATGAATATATATATATTTTTTAAAGAGCCAAACCAAAACATATGCAAATCTTGAAAAAAATGATTTTATAAATAAATATAATATTTATATTATTTCAAACCACGCTTATAAGGCAAGGCTACCACTACGTTTACATATCGAAATAATTCTTCAAGTCAATTCAAAAAATAAATATTCTTATATTTATATTTTCAAAAAGCTTAAATACCATAAATATTGGTAGATAGTGGGTGCTACAGTTGGTTGTATTTCCATTCTATTTTAATTCCAAAAGTACAAATTTTGAAAATCCATAATCTTACGTACATAGTGCAAAATAACCTAACTTCATGATTCAACCAATTTTTGCCGTAAAAGTAAAAAGTACGAATTTGGAAAAATCTTTTGATTTTGCGTGTCTATGCAGTCAGAGGAATATATACATCGAATTCCATGATTCTAGCTGCAGTCGTTTAGTTGGTACCATTTTTATCCCTCTGTACTCATTGTATCTCTTGATAGTACGAATTTGGAAAAAACATTTATTTTTTGTGTCTACGCAGGAACGGAGGAATGTATACTCCGAATTTCATGATTCTAGCTGCGGTCATTTGGTTGGCACTATTTTTATCCCCTTTTTCCATTTTAACCCCAAAAAGTACGAATTTCGAAAAATCCGTTTATTTTACGTGTCTACGCAATCAGAAAAATGTATACACCGAATTTCATTATTCTAGGTGCAGCTGTTTGGTTGGTACCATTTTTATCCCTTTATTTCCATTTTACCCCTTAAAAGTACGAATTTGGAAAAAACACTACTACACTATCTACTCAATTAGAGGAATGTGCACACCGAATTTCATGATTCTAGCTGTTGTCGTTTGATATGCCCCATTTCACCCCCTACGAATAGAAATCACTTTATGGTGCACATTTTTGTTATAGAGGGAATGCTCATAACCAATATCAAATATTTACAAGCAGACATATTGGAAAAAATGCTTAAATACTCTAAAATATTATTATATGGGTATTTTCAGTCCTTGCGAGGAAAAATTTGTTCCCTTTGGGCCGAGAAATTTGAACCTCCTAGCTCATTTCGTTCGGAAGCTAGCGTGCTATCAACAGACAGACAGACGGACATGGGTATATCGTCTTAGAATTTTACCACGACCCAGAATATATATACTTTATGGGGTCTCCGTTGAATATTTCAAGGTGTTACAAACGGAAGGACAAAGTGAATATACCCACATCCTTAAGTGGAGGGTAAAAAAATCGTGTGGCCATTTTTTGTTGACTGACAAATGAACGAAAGCTTTTATAATTTCAAATCACAACACGAAACTTTTATTTGTGTTATAAAAATCCATTTTTTGAGCCGTTCGTCAGGGTGTCATTCGCTCCCTGAAACCGGAAACACCCCGTTAATATTTGCTGGATAAAATATTTTTTGCAAAAGAAAGAATTAGAAATTGTAAATTGAATTTCATTTGAGGTCGATGATAAAAAGCAAACAAATCAATTAAATTCCGCAGGATTGAAAAATAAACAACAACATTTGAAACTCAACCACCCTGGCTTTATGCGCGTCAAGAAGGCAAGTCATAAATACGGCAGGGACATTTACATGGCTCTAAATCAGAACATATTTTCTTCAAATTCAATAGCGTTCTTGTTTTGCTGCTAAAATCGCGCCTTCCAAGTTAGAAAGTGGTTGTAAGCCCACATTGTCTCCGCTAGAAATAAATTCACAATGACACAATCCTTTGGAATAATAAGGACTTGAATTCTTAAGTTAAGTCTGGCTGGGACAGGCTTATGCACTAGTTATATAATAATTTGCTATTATGAACATTGGAAATCAACTGATATTAACGAATATTGATTTATTCGCCAAAAAATTACATAAGACAATTTTTATAAATCCACAATAAACGCATCTTCGCGAGTCATAATATCTTAACTATGTCAGAAGTTGTGAAATTAAGAAAACAGTAGCTTCTATCGCTCACCTCAGACGCGTTACGCGGAAATAACGCAACAGAATTACACAGCCTGTATAAGCATTATGGTCGGCAAAGAATATTCAAAATTATTATTATTGTCCGTTTTGCAGAGAATCAAACATATCGTCGCCGTCGGAGCAAAAGTAGGTGTGTGTTTTACCCCAATTGTTCAGGAGAGCAAAAACAAATTTATTTCGCGATAATTTTGATATGATTGATTTTTGGTTATTCCTACACTCTTTTCTCATAAATTTATCAAAAAATGTTTTCATTAATTTTTGCTATTTTCTTAAAAACTACACATATGTAGCGACTTTTATTACGGAATTTATTTATTGAAATGTCATTATTTCATACACTTACATAGCTATTTTTGTTGAAAAAGATTTTGTGAAACTAGGAGTTCGCTAGGCATGGCCGTTTAAACATTTCATTATTAATATCTTTAATTAATTTGCTTTAGCTTTAGCGTTTTATGATGAGATGCTGGAATATTGAATATAACTTACGTCAGCAGTTGACCTAAAATTATCTAGTAAGACTAATTTTATAACTATTATTTTTATTATTATTATTTTTATACCCTAAACTGCAGTGTGGGATATAATTTAGTTTCACGCCAAATTCAATCACTAAATTTGTGCACCGATTGCAAAGATATTTGGCACAGTGATCATCACCAACATTTTAAATTTTCTATTTAACTCCTTGTGGAGCATAGGCTATCAATGATAGTGCTAGAAAATATATAAATATCTAGTTTAAGGATGAGTTATAGTAAACAATCATCAAATTTTTTGGCGAGGTTGGTTTCGTATTTTTAACTTCCCGATCTAATTATTAGGCCGTTTGTTCAAATTATATTTTTAGATGGCTTTTAAAATTTTAAATAAACTAGTTAAAAGATTGGTGTCAATGTTTTACTTCAGTTGGAAGTTACACGCTTCAATCGTTGGTTTCCAAAAAGGTGACAACATTATTTCGCAGGTTCAAATCAATTTTATCATAATTTATTTCCTTCTTCATTAAAAATAATTTTTCTATATCCGTTTTGGTACAAAACTCTAAAATTGTTAGAATGTGTCGTAAAACACTATTAATTCGTTCAAAATTATCCTTCGGTTTCATTTCCGAAAGTTAATAAAAATGTTTATTTTTATACCCTACACCACTTCGTGGGCTAGGGTATTATAAGTTAGTTTCGCGCCAAATTTTTGTTTTTAAGTATACCGATCGGCTTAGAATCACCAGCTGAGTCGATTTAACGATGTCTGTCTGTCCGTCCGTCCGTCCGCCCGTCTGTCCATCTAAGCTTGTTCGCACTCTACAGGTCGCAATTGATGTCCGATTGTCATGAAACTTGGCAGAAGTTATTTTTTCTGGCCAAGGACCATCGGTATTGAATTTGGAGGAAATCGGTTCAGATTTAGATATAGCCCCCATACAAATATCGCTCCCGATTAGACTTTTTCCGCCCTATAAAGCACATATAGTACCCGATATTCTTCAAATTTGGCTAAACACCTTATAATCAGACTAGAAATACCTGTGGCGATAGCGGGCTAGATCGGTTCAGATTTAAATATAGCCCCCATACAAATGTCGCTCCCGATTTCACTTTTTCCGCTTCAGAAACCCCATATTGTACCCGATTTTCTTTAAAATTGGCACAACATTTTATAATCGAACTAGAAACACCTATGCTGAAAGTGGGTAAGATCGGTTCAGATTTAGATATAGCCCCCATACAAATGTCGCTCCCGATTTCACTTTTTCCGCTTCAGAAACCCCATATTGTACACGATTTTCTTTAAAATTGGCACAACATTTTATAATCGAACTAGAAACACCTATGCAGAAAGTGGGTAAGATCGGTTCAGATTTAGATATAGCCCTCATACAAATGTTGCTCCCGAATCTTTAACCGATTTTGGCCAAACTGTACATATTATATTTCACCTATAAACATACATGGTGAAAGGGGGTCACATCGTTCCAGGTATCAATATACCCTCATACAAATGTCCTTTCCGATTTAACATTTTTTGTCAAACACATACATTTACAGGATGCAAAAATCCTTCCCGATTTCACTTTTTTACCGTATTGAATTGTAATGAAATTGAAAGTCCGCCCGTCTTTAGCCTTTCCTTACTTGTTTGGGAGATGCCCATATGACCATACTTTGGTATAACCCAAATGGTGCCCACTCTGATCTATTACAGCTCTAGCAACTACATCATACATCATATCTTCATCAATTTTTGCAGATCATTATATGTTTCAAATAGGAATACCTACCGTGAATAAGATATATATTGGCGCATGTTTTTGCAGAGGCCTCAAGTGTTGTTATAGGTCTCCTTCAAATGTCCGTCCGATTCATCCTATTACCACTGTATAATCTGTATTTATCATTGGATCTTGATCAATTTTTCCATATCATGTTATATTTACTTTACTCGGAATATCTGCTGGAAAATTGGATCAATTACTTTATTATTTACATTACTCATTAAGTTTGACTAAAGATGAATTGATAGCATACTGTATAATTTATATGAACTACATTAAATTGCTCTCATGAAATATGGGTTTAGTAATCAAAGCGAGGTATATACACAGGGAGTGGTGTAGGGTATTATATAGTCGGCCCCGTCCGACTTTAGCTTGTTTCAATTGAAATTTGTTCGAAAAAACTAAGCTATAGCTACTTTTGATAAGAGTTGCTATACCTGAAACACGTAGCTACTTTTGCTACAATCCGAACCAATTAAGATATCGAAAAATGCTTTGGTCGATAAACGTATAATGAAAATAGATTTCAAATGCAACAATAACAAATTTTTCGAAAAATTATATCTTATTTTTTTTTTATTTTTCGCAGTGTTCAAATTTGTTCGTGTAATGAAGCAACAAAGTGATTCATTGTTAATTATTGTAATTATTAAAGATGTTTTTCTGCCCTTTCCACGCAGAGAAAAATGGCAGTATGTGGAACGTCTGGACACAAGTGAAATATACATATTTGGGAACTACACTTGTAGGGCCTGTTACTGTTACTTATTTTCGTTCGTCTGCGGGGAACGATCAAATATCACTCAAATAGTACTTGAATTCCACAAACAATTTGCATTTGTAAAGTAACTACATTTATTTGGGTCAAACATAGTTGTATGTTAGAATAAAATATGGGTGTGTACACATTATTATCTATATATATGAGTTGCGTTACTGACTCGCTAACTTATCATTGACCAGCGCCCAGACCAAACGGCCGACACCAGGGTCATGAAATTTTAAGGATAGTTCCCAAATTTGAAATTCGTACTTTTAGGGGGTAAATGGGACAAAAAGGGATAAACATCGAACCTTCGTCCTGACTAAAAGGCAGTAGCTAGAAACATGAAATTCGGAATATTCCATACACTGCACTATAGTTTTTTTCGGGTTTTCTGGCATAAACTCTAATTTTAAAGCTATTGAATTGAAATTTGATTTGTATACATTTTTTATGTTCCTAAGATGACCTACCAAGTTTCATATGATTTGGGGCACCATTTCATATAGCTGCCATAAGCCGATCTGACCGATTTCCCCAACTTTTTTGTTTATAAAGTGCTCTGATCATGCAGACGAGCTACAAATTTGTACTTTTAATGAAGGAAAGAGACAAAAAGGGGATAAAATGCTACCAATTTATTTATTGCAGCTATATTCGTGAAAATCGGTATTTACATCGGTATATATATATATACATTGAAATTTGTCTGTAAATTCCTCTGACAACGTATTCATCTGGCAATCTAAATAAAAAATATACATACGCAGGGAGTTCAACTAAAATAGTGCTCATCGACAAGCACATTCCTTTGACTGTCTATGAGTGCTATCTAATAGGAGATTTCCAATTACTATTTTAGATATCCACGCAAAGAAAATTAAATAAATACTATCCAAAAACCGTCTCTGTTTTAAAACTAGTAGCAATAAGTAGCGTGCGCAGCAGCGGGTACTGTTAGTTTAATTATAATTGGTTTGTTCGACTAAGCTTAATATTAGGGCTGTTCGATTGGGCTTACTAGCTTAATATTTGTATGCAATTTACTCGGTTAACAATAAAGTAGCTTACAACTCTCTTGGTTACCGAGTAAGGTGGTGCCAGATTTTTATCTCTGATTTATATTTAAATAAAACCAATTGCTAAAAATGTTGGCACCTTATCAAGTCTCTTTTTTTAAGATCAATCAAACAGGCCTTTTTATATGGTACTAGCTTTTTGTACCCGGCGTTGCACGGGTTTCCGTCTACCTTTTGTATGTAACTTTGTATGCTCGTTTTGTTTTTTTGTTTTGTATATTTTTACTTCTGTAAATTAGTTTAAATTAATACTTATTTATATTCCAACTTATGCAATAAAGTATATGTTGGTACTAAATACAAAGACAAAATTAAAAACTAGACTTTCTTCTCATGAATCTGACCTAAAAGCACTTGACAAACCATTAGAGCAAAAAACTGCACTTGCAGCCCACTGTGCACTGACTGGACACACACCCAACTTTGACGACGTAGACATATTAACAGAAGAGAGTAACTACCATAGGAGATATACATTAGAAATGCTCTACATTACGGACGTTCCTACTGAAAAGAGACTAAATTACAAGACAGACACAGACAAATGCGGACACATATACAGAAATATCATACACAAGAATAGGAAAGACGGACGGTAGTTGACAAAAACTCGTGAAAGTGGAAGGATCGTTTTGTTTTTTAAAATGTAATTATATTAATTGTTTAAACATTGGTTGTATATTGATAGTTATTCTTATGTATATTTGTTTAGTGTAACGCCCCTGAGGATGATGGACGAAGTCGTTCGAATTTATTTATTTTTATTTACTTGAGACCTTAAGCCGGACAATAATACAAAACATGAAAATGAAACATTTAAAAGAAACATTTATTAGAGACTTAATTAATTATGGTAATTATTTCTAAGAATGTATTTTGCGACTATTAGTTAAGTTAGTCAGTATTTCATTGGAGTGATTCGGGATAACGTTATTTACAATTTTTCCACCTTGTTCAAGTACATTAAAGTTTTTGGGCTCGAAATCAAGCAAGATATAACTGACCATGTGAAAAACATGGATTTTCCAGAATCAATCCAAAAACTTCAAGTGATTGTCCCTGTGCATTGTTTGTAGTCATTGAAAATGCTAGGCGAATCAGAAACTGTAGTCGTTTGAAATCGGATGGTACATCGGTGGGAATCATCGGAATGCGTGGTATAAGGACATCTTTTCCTTTTGATTTTCCATTTAAAATCGGTGCCTTGATGACGTTGGGCATTAGTGTCTTGACAGAAATTCTAGTACAAATGCACAATCGAGGAGGACTAACGTTCCTTAGGAGAATTATAGGTGAACCAATTTTAAGAGATAACATTTGCGGCGGAATTCCTGGAAGGTCCAAAGAATTTAGAAATTCAATTCGATAGTTGACAACTTCATCCGCACTCATGATACTTTCTATCGATTTGTAATGTGTGCAATCACCTAGAAATTTGTTCCAGAATTAAATTATTGATTGCATTAACATCGTCGTTCAGCCGATATAGTACGGACGTAAAACCACTCTTTGTTTCCATAGTTCGTGGTAATTTGTGGGAAGACTTTATCGATTAGTTGCTGAATTGATTCCTGAATGAAATTTTTTGAAAATTTAATACTCCTTTTCACTGTATCAACTTATACTTTTCCATTACCAACATCTTGTAGATGTTTCGAAAATATAGCTGCTGAGTCATTGTGAAGCAGATGTACACGCATATTGGTGGTCAGATTAATTTGTTGTACATATTGTACATAGATGCGGGTGCTGATTTTGGAATTACTGGAAGGGTCTGTCGGAAGTCTCCAGCTAGTAAAATAAGAGTTCCACCGAAGTGTCCTACTAAGCGCTTGTAGGGATTTCTTATGTGCCATAGTGCAGTCATCCCACACAATCAGCTTGCATGTTTTGAGCATGTTCGCCATGCCTGAACTTTTGCCTATATTACAGGTTGGAGAATCGACAAATTGCATATTCCATGGCAATTTCGACGCTGAAGTGCCGTTCGTCCTCCATCCAATAATGTAGCAGCAATACCGGGGGAAGCAATAGCTAAAGCTATCCCATTTTGAGATGGATGTGCGCTAATACCAAACTGATAAGAAAGTTTTTAACTGTGCCTCCTGGTGCATCGAGAAAAAAAAGGCCGCCGCTGTCATTTGTTACTGCAGTTATAGTTTTGTCAAAGGCCACTTATTGCTTTGCAATAAATAGAGGTTTTTTGTTGCCAACGCAAGTCTTCCACATTGAATTGCCGTTCTCTTAGCAAAACTCGATCAAGAATGTCAATGGTAGAACGTTCAGGCGCCACCATTCCAAGTTTGTTGTTGCTGATGGCAAGGTATATGTCTTAAATATTTATCAGCGTATCGTTGAAAATGTTAATCGCAAATGATATAGAATCGTAACGGTGCGATAATGATGCAAAATGTCCTCACTCATATCCTCTTTGAATTTTTTCCCTCAGGCCTTTTGGATTAGATGGCGATCAAGTTCTTAATATTATCGCAAGCAAAGTTCGTATCTGGAGAGGATGACAGAAGCATACATTGGGTGCTGAAGTGGGTCCTCTCACGTTAACTAATAACATTCTGCGTTGTTTGGGTGTACGGTATAAACACGGCCCAATGCATATGAAGCGTAAACATTTTGATACCCATCTACTGGAAGACATTCGAGTATAAGGAGACGCGCCAATTGTTCATACCATAACCTCTTATATTCAAGAACCAAACCCTTACCTGAATTTAGCGGCAGAAAAAAATCGGCACGTGTTACTTTATAATATTGTTGTCTGGGTGGAGCCGCGTCCCTTTTTGTAGCATGTCCTGTTTATAGTCAAGGGTCATCCTCTGTTCGAGGAATCAATGTATTTTGTTATAGTTTTAAAATATAGTTTTTGTGATGCCCATTTGTCGTGTCTGCCACCATTATAGCCAGAAAACATCCCCTTCCCCCACTCGCCCATCCGTCATTCGTTACGTGTTTTGTGATAATTTTTTTATTTATAGTTGGTGTGGGCAGCCTCACGCCCATTTGTATCATGACCATTGTATAGTCACCATTCGGTAACTATCCTCTGTTCAGAAGTTAGTCACAACAAAATTTTCAAGAGAATCCGTACTTCGGAATGTGTTTTATGATAGTTTTTAAATAAAGTTTGTATGGGCGGTGCCACGCCTCTTTTTCGTATAATAACCTAGTATATCCTGGAACCATCCCTTGCCCAGAAGTTAGCTGCAGTAAAATTATACAGGCGAATCCACTCATCGGTATGCCTGTTGTGATAGTTTTAAAATATTTTTTGTGTGGGAGGTACCACCCCCCTTTGTCCTATCATGACCTATCCTATCCAGGAACCATCCTCTGTGCAGAAGATAGATACAGTAAAATTTTCAGGCGAATCGGTCCACCGGTTTGGCGTCCTATACACAACATACAGACATACATTGATATTTATATATATAGATTTACTCGCTTAACAAAAATGTTGCTTGCTGCCAGATTTTTTTCCTGATCCATTTACAAAACAATGCCACCTTTTTGAGCCTCTTAATTGGTAGCTAGTAAGCACAGTCGATCAAGCCTAATATGAACGCATGAAAACTAAATTTATCGTTTATTATACCGACCAACTTACATTACTTTCTAAATCTAGTTAGACATGTCCGTCCATCTATTGTTGTAATCAAAGTACAGGTCTGTTGTGTCCGAATGAACTAAAATATTACATGCGTTGTATAATTCATAAAGATTTATTAAAAAATAATAATTTACAATACTGAGAGGGAAATGGGGCTGGCTGGGCCACATCCTACGGAAACTGGCAGATGATATTGCAAGAACAGCCATCGAGTGGAACCCACAGAGTACGAGCAGAAGAGGAAGATCGGCACACACATGGAGAAGGCGGCTGGAGAAATAGATTGCAATGACTGAAAATCATGGAGCGAAGTAAAATTAATAGCTCGTAATAGATAGATGGAATACTTTTGTAACGACCCTTTCTTCATCAATGGAACTACGGGAATAAATAAAAATGAAAGAGATGTCACAATGATGATATTCAAAAATGTTCTGCAAAAGATGAGCCTACGCTACAATGTAATGAAGGCAATATTTAGAGGTGGACAGAGGAAACAATAACATAGAATTTTTTGCCAAGAAAACATTAACTTATACTACAATGTCGCAATTAGTTTTCCTAAAATTTAGCTTATTTTAATTCTTTTTAGTGATAGTTTTTTGTGATAATAAAAGTGATAATTTGGTAATGATAAACTTGGCTTTTGCTGAAGTGACCGAAAGTCTTTAAATTACGACTCTGAATAAATATCTAAATCTAATCTAAATTCATAAAAAACATGTTAAAAACATAAAATAAAGATTGTACTACATTGACTTGCATTAATTAACTTGGAATCCTTCGAATGTTTTAAGTGTACTTTGCTATCAGGTAGATATCTTCCAAACCCTTTGGCTTTTTATGGGGCTAACGCATACTTACCTTTAAGTCTGAGATGAGATTAGTTCTTAAATATGAATGAAGATTGTGTTTCACAATTTTGTGGCCGTAGGAAGTCGCAAGTCGATCTCACGCCATTTCAGGTAAGAACATCTCACTCGATTTTTTACAGTGAGAGCGACGTGAATTCTCTTGTTTGGCTCAGAAGATCCTTTAAAACCGCAAATAAACTTCACATAATCAAAATTTGATGTTTTCTATTTCTTATCTCGTTTTGTAAATACAATCAAACATATTAGATTTTTCAATTACATACGAATTTATTAAAAGGTCAACATTTTAACCAACATTCTCCCGAATGTTTGTGTGCAAAATTTTTGAAATTGTTAAATCAGCTGATTAGTTTTGATGAGACAACGAAGTTGCAAGGTGTTTACAATTATTAAACATGACACAATAGGGCTGTTTTTCTTTAAGATAACTAATAATAGATAACTAAGCTGCGATAAGATAATCCTATACAAAATGTTAAAATTGTTGTTGCCAACAGCAATATCAATGTGTGTATGAAAACAAATTTTGAAAAAATAATTTTATTTTAAAAATATTAGACTTAGTCTGGATAGTGTAAGTCAAATTTATGGTTATCGAGGCTAAGTCCAAAAAATCAACACAAAATAATATTTTTGAAAATTTGTTTTGATAAAAATATGATTTTATTTTGATCAAAAAATTAAATCTTTATTAACGTTTTTGTTATCGCAGCTTGTTATCCCAGCTTAAAGAAAAACGGCTATAATAATAGAGGTAGTAATTCCCCAACAACAACTAAAATTCAGATACAACCCTGTCTGTTTCAGCATTTTGATTGTCAAATTCAAAAGTGTCAAGTGAAGAATAATATTTCTTGCAGATTTACGATTTACGAACGAAAAAATATCACAATATTTTCAAATATTTTTCGACAATTATTATTTATTTATTTCAAACTGTTTTTTAACTCCCATATGAATGTAAACAAACATTTGGTATATAAACAGTTTGACAATCAAAATGCTGACAGAATACAAACATTAAAAAAATTGTAATCAGCACTACCTCGTTTATTGTGCCATGATTGTCAAATAAAGAGAGATTTCACGTTATTTCCAAATATGCAAATGTTTTTTTTTATTATTCGAGCAGAATTTCTACAACGAGTACGGGACACTTCGGGACACACTATTCATCTCGTGAAGTGAATGTGAGAAGTGAAATAAACTCACGGTGAGTGCCAGTACAGACCTGAATAACGATGACCCAGTCGACCCTCAATGTGCAATACTAACCCTTCGAAGGGAAACAAAGAAACGAATTGCATTATTTGTTGGCTAATGTTTTGCTTAAAAATACATTTATTTATTGGTAATTCATATAAATTAGTTTTCTTTAAGGCATAATTTTCAACTAATTACAAAATATCCAGTTTTATTTATTCATATGATGTTGTGTATATGCATGTAAGTATGTATGTAATTAAAATTGCGCTTTTCCTTCTTCTTTTCTTTTTAGAAAAAACAAAAATGTCTTCAATTTCTAACATTTGAAAATTCGATTTTTTGTTTTGTTGCTTTCGCACATAAACACAAACGATGTAAAAAATGTCGCACAGCGTTCAATCATACCGAACGAAATGTTGTCGTAAAATCAGGTTCGTGGTTCGTTTGTTTGCTACCCAAATGTTCTTTCCAATAAAATAAGTATTGATTTAAAATTATTCTTATCTGTGTAGGTATGTTGTTTGTTTGTTTGTATGTATTGATTTAATTGTTTGTTTAACTCTACTGGTTAAAGTGATTTAACGCAGATGTCATTTCACAGCACATATTTCATTGACAATTGTTTTTGTTTTTCTTTAAATAATTCTATTTTTTGTAATTTGTATCGTGTATTACATTTAAATTTCATTCGTTCAATCTCTTCCTTCCAATTTCGTTTGTTAACAATGTGTGTCCACGTACAATTTAAAAATGTTTTGCGGCATATGTATGTATGCATGATTTTCATGTGTTTTTTGTTTTGTTTAAAATATATCTTTCTTTTTTGTTAAAATTTCATTCTCTACTTAAATATCTAAAATATCTCTATTTAAATACATGTTAGTTTTAGTTTATTTCGGATTAATCCCACATATACATATTACAGCATACATGCATACACACTCGTACATAAATGCACATGTAAGTGTCATTGACAGAAACAAGGATATACGTTTCACATTATTATTTTGTAATGTATGTATGTGGTTGGAGACAGTCCACTTGATAAAATTAGATTTTGTTAGTTCCGCACTGTTGTTGTAGTTCATGCATATGCACGTCGATATGCTGTAAGAACTGATCAGTCCAATTGTCATTACTTTCAACCGATACCTGATTATTATCAGTTACATACGTTACAATATGGGTTGGTTGGTTCTTGCAGAATATGTATGTATGTGTACGTATGTATGTATGTGTACGTATGTATGTATGTATGTACTGATGTACATTTTTAGTTAGGCTCCTGGTGTGGGGGTGTAAAATTAGTTAATTTAATTCAATACAATACAATTTTTACTAAAATGTAAAATAGTTTATTATTATTTTCTTGATGTTATTGTTATTGCTATGTGTGTCTGTATGTATGTATTTATAATCTGCTTGCATTCTCAATCGCTTACTATACAAAATAGTCTCAGTTTCTTCTCTTTTTGGATAAAATAAAATTAAGGATTTATCTGGCTTGCTTTTAAGTTGTATATCACACAAACAAGATAACATAAGTATCTATAGGTATACTACCTAGTATGTACATATGTATGTATGTAGTTAGTCTCGTGTAGTTGGTCTCGCCAACCATGTGTTGCTGTCGCCTCCTAAAATTGAACCTTGATCTGATTTGCGTTAATTTCCGGAATATCTCTGCGCTTGATATCTATAGACGGTAATGAGATAAATCGTTTGAAGTTCGAAGGAATAACGATGGATATGGGAAATTATTTTTGAACGCTTAAGATTGAAAAGGAAAAGCTTTATGACTTCAGTGAGCCAATTAGAAACCACGACATAAACAATCCTTAAGATTTGATGGTGGCCATCTTGTGTACAGCCGTTCGCAGGTGGTTAAACTGCATCGTCTTCGGAATAGTTCAGTTCAATGACGTACACCTTGTCACAGAACGCAAACAATTACACTTTGGCGTTTTAAAGGTCTCTATGAAATCACATTTGAAATTTCACACGAATGCAAGGTTTAATATTCATAAAAAAACAACAATTTCTGAAGAATAATAAAATGAGTCAGCGGTTGTAAAGCAATCCGATTCATAGTAGACTTTGACATTTTTTGAAAGTCGGTGAATATTTAAAGTTATCACTTATCTGCTCGCAAATACAGTATCTCCTTGCACGTGTTCAGAAAAGACATTACCGAAAGCACTCACGATTATAGTGTATGATTTTAAGAAGATGAAATCAAATAAAAAATCAGTCACATTTAAGAATAATCATATGTTCATAGCATTTAAAACCACCACCTTCGTGAAATTTTAGGTCGCTATTCAGGGATGAAGGTATTACAACATGAAATCTGTCATGAAATGTAAATGAAGTTCGTTTCATAATCTACTTTCAAGTTGTATCGTAAATCTTAATGAGTAAACAACACTTTTGGAAAAGTTCGTGTGAAAGTTAATTTCCAATTCTTCATGTAAAAATCACCCAAATCAAAGGAAAACCTCAGCTTTTTGAAAATGACTAAACGCCATCTGATTCGTTAGATATGGTATCGCTCTTCCTATACTGTCGCTACTTTTATTTGACTAAGTATAATCGTGTGAATCGACATCCATAACAGCTTAATTAATGGCTTAACCAGGTACATACATATGTACATCCTGTTAATCTATGTATGTTCGTCTATCTGCTTAAAAGGTAATAATGATTACTTGTGTTCATACAAATAGTCGTCGACTCGAATTCGATTCGATTGTGTATCTAAATACGGTAATTGATAATAGTTGTTTGCTTTAGAACTACACCTAAGTACTTAATTAGTTTTTGTTGTCCACAGATGTGGTGGTGTTAGATACGTCTCGATCTATATTTAGACACCGGAGAGGGTATGACATCTTCGTTGTCTAATGATTTGCCCAAATTACAGCATGGCGTACATTCGCTTGGCACACGGAACCATGAGTCAGACATTCATCGTAAGATGAAGTGAACCTGCCAGAGCGTTCAGACTCAAGTTCAAGGTCGAAAAGCGTGGCACCGGATAGCTTCTCATCGGCGTTGCAATAATACAGAGTTTTGGTTTCGTCGGCATCAAATTCATCAGGATAGCGGATCAGTTGACAAGGTGATCCAAGATACATAAAAACCAAGAAGGAAATCCTTCTTAGATTCCATGGAGGCGATAATCTCACTGAAAGTACACCAATCAGTTGGTGTTGGCATGCTCCAAAAGGATAATGATTCCGATGTAACCTTGACGACATCAATAGTAGAAGCCGGTCGGACCGGGGTGGTGGTAGTAGCTGCTTGTGCGGGACAATTCATTGTCGAAGTGGTCCACACAACATTTGGTAACTCCTTCAATCGTTGTGCTATTCTTACAAGCACAGAGTTCGCCCGTTGATATTCACGTAGGCGCTCAAGTAATGACACGATAGACGATGGGAAGAAGGAAACGGCGCCAATTGCAGATTCTGGGATAGTTGTCATTTCAGTCGGTATGATAAATTGCCTCTGCAAATTTATGTTACCGATTGCTTCCAGATAAATGACGAGAGGGAACGGTAGACGAGCCGAATAGGTCTTGAAAATGCGTAATTGCATATCGGTGTACGTGCTCAAAGACGTTAGAGGGGAAGGTGGCTCACGGCCACATTTCAACTGAGCGTACACAACGCAGTATACATCAAGCATTTAAAAAAGACGGCATGGTTATCTTCAGTCGCTAAGGTAGCGAAGGGTCTTGTCCCGATAGCCTTCATTCTTCCCCAGATTTCATCAACGAAAGGAGGTAATCGTCTGAATGATATGGGAATGCGTGTCTGCGGTACGGATGATTGGAGTTGTACTTTACCGAGGTCAGTGACAGGTGACTTTCAAACGCTTGAGTAGAGTCGTGGTCAATTCTTCCTGGAAGGCATTATTCGTCTTCTTCCTGAAATTCTGACTTTGCTTCTCCTTTGCTCCTGTGCCTTTATGTCCTCCGGATTTCCCACATGTTCCTGGTTGTACGGTAGGGTTATCGACTATTGGTAGTGGGTCCATTTCAAAAAGAGTCGTCGTGAAACTATCACGAATTTCAATCTGAACTAAATCGAATTTCAATGTGAATAAATAACGTTATTGTGTGGACTGCTCAATCCACTCCATCATCCATTTATTATTATTATTCCACTCGCGACCACACACACACATTCGCACAGTCCAGTACACAAAGAATTGAATTGTACACACTTCAGCTTTCTCGATGTAAAATAGATAGAAATTGCCAAAGCTAAGGTTAAGTACAAAGTACATTTGTGATGGGAAATGTCTCCAAAAATACATTCAATACTGTTTGCTACGGGAAAGATAGGTCAGGAGGTTTTTCTAAAGTCAATAATCCAATTATGTTTGGTGAATAGCACGAACACAAACTACGAAGTGTGACTGCTGGCAATTTGAAAAACAATCAAATATTTGTATTTGTTGTATGGATGTAATTACAATTATTCCGATGAATTATTTCGTTTATGCTTAACATTGGGCGTGTTTTCGTCTCAAGGTGTGGGTGTCACTTAGACAGTATTGTTTTTCTAAAGAGTCGAAATCTCGTCTTTAGTACGAGTGTAAGTAATATCGACAAACAGTGGATTGTTAACAGTTCGTGTTCATTAAAAAGTGAAATCTTGTTTAATTTTCCAATTGTTAAATGGTGCGATATTATTTACTACAATCAAAATCAAACATTTGTTACAACATCCAACAATAATTGGTTTTTAATATTTCACTTAATGTCGCTTAATGTCGTTAATCTAATGATGCTCGAAACTTAACATGCTCAAAGAGCAAGATTTCAATTCTCAATAAACCTATACTTTCTGTATTTTTTTGCATTGTACAGATAGCTAAGTGAAAGTACAGGCAAATGTTAAGAAACATTATTTCTAGTTCGGAGTTTACTTTTTTAACAAAAAGCTTTAAATCGCTAGCTTATAAACGAAACACGCCATCTTCCGAACACCACATTGTTTTAATTATTGCTTGAGAATGAAACTCTTGAAACTCTCAAAACAATAACATTTACAAGAAATGCAATCAAATTCTTTGTTAGTTTATTGTTGGCAGGGCTTCTCAGTTCATAGTCTAACCGGAGGGGCCTGGAATCATAGTCGTTTTGAGTCAAAATCTAATGTATCCTTTGGAAATGGGAAATAAGAATATTAACTGAGTGGAATTAAAAGCAACAATTAAGAAATTATATCCCTTCCTGATCACTGTGATCACTTAAGATCTACTGCAGCCAAGTAGTATTTCTGGAGATTTCCCACATCCTACCTAACCAATGACGATTTACTGTCTATCCGTGAATTGAATTAAAAACAAAGGGAATGTATTGCACTCTAGAGGAAAGAATCTTAGCGTAGTGTTTAACTATATGGAAACCGTTATGGAGACAACTAGATGTCTTGTGGTCTTGCGTTGGCGATTATATATTGACAACCTTTTGATCGTCATCCTCCTCGTCGTCGTGGCCAATAAGACCGCTGCGGTCGTCATCAATTTGAATCTTTTGGTGCGAAGGATTGCGTGAATGTTTCTTATGACTTGAAGTGGATGTGGGGACGCCTGCACTGCCAGCACCAACCGTCTCATTAGCATTGGCCGCAGTTATACTGTGATTTAGATCCTTGGAATTGGTGCGACGATGTCTTAGAATACTTAATGCCGAATCGTTAATTAGTGTACCGGAAGTGCTGGTGTTGGTGCCAGGGGCTGGGACGATTTGAGCAACCTTAATATTTAAATCTTTTGAATTATTGCGCGAATGGCCTCGGGAGTCTGTTGTTGCCGCAGCTTCATTTGTTTCATTGGAATTTTTCAATTTGTTTTCGACAACATTTTTGAGCAAATTAACGTTTTTCTTGTTGTTGTGGTGATGGTGATGGCCACGGAAAAATTCAGGATCGAATCGTATGTTGTTCGGCATATAGATTTGGTCATAGGAATGATTGCGTGAATGCTTGCGAACAAAGTGACCACAGCCGGTTGTCAGCTCGTCTTCGTCCTCCTCATCTTCGTGCGGCTTGAGTTGGTTCTGTATGAAGCGTATGCTGAAGTTAGGGTCGTCTCGGGAACAGGAATTCGAGTGAGCTACCAATTTGTGGCGGAATTCACTATTAAGGTCACTTGAATTGTTGCGGGAATGTGTGTGAAGTTTTTTCAAGTTCTTAAATTTCGATGTTTCACAAGCATCCATGCCCGTCGCACTGGTGTTGTGATCCTTGGCAAAGCTTCGTATCATCTTTACATCGCACGATGCACTACGGAAGTGTTTCTTCGATTTGGTTTGAGGAACTGCTGGGCTGTTTGCGGCCAGGGTATTATTGCACTTATCATAACTGTGGCGAATAGAAATGTCATTGAATTTGAATTGTCAGCATCGTGCGACACAGTACGAGTACCAGGACTTACCCATATTCCAATTGAACAGTTCGTGAGTCATTGCGTGAGTGACGATATGTATCCGATTTCAAAGCCAGTTCTCCATCGTCAAAATTCAAATGGGAGTCATTGCCAGCCAACTTTTCTTCGAAAACTTTGAAGAGAACCAATTTAAATCAATATTAATCGGAGCTGTAGCTGACCACACGCGGAGTACTTACGTTTATCCAAACTAATAATGGATCCAATCACCGGATCACTGGCATTCAAGGGTTTCGTTTTATCCAGCTGCTTGCGACGTCTGACCAGCCACCAATCGATCATGAAAATAACCAAGGCCACAATTTTAACCGATGCACATAGGCCCACATATCTAAGGAAGATGAGAGCATGAGCAAATCATAGCTTGGCAGAACTACTACGTGGAGGCGGCAGCACTTACTTGTAGCGAAACTTTTCGATGTCGTAAATTAAACAGCGACCTCCCTTCTCGCCACACGAAGACTTCCACAGCAGACAGGTCGAGTCGATCAGGTTGCCGAATAGAATTGGCGCTGGGATGTAGCCAAATAAACGGAATATAACAAATTGCATACCCAAAGCGAAGGATCGTTCCTCTTCCGATACGGAACGCAACACAATCATTAGGAGCGGCATTTGGGTAGAAGCGACAATGAACGTCATGAAGAAGAGTAGAATCAGAAAGGGGTAGATATTGCGGCAGGGATTGGCACAAGGACCGGCAGTGGCAACAGGAACGACAGTGACTTCGGCAAAATTTTCATTGGCATTCAGGGCTTGTGCCTGACTGCCACCTGCTCCCAAATAAATGCTGCTAGAAATGTTAGCATGAACACCTGGAAAACAAAAGATGTGATCATTGTCGTCACCCCCAGTTCAGCGTTCAGCAGTGGTCACTTACATGCGCAATTTGTGTAATTCGAACTGGACGAAAAGGCAGTGCATCCGGCATGACATGGGCTGAAGTACGTCAGTCCATTATTGCCACAAACCGGCTCCACATCACTGGTCAAACACTCGCAACCAAAATTGCAAGCAGCCGTTAAATTCACTTGGAACGGTTCCAACGATCCATGTTTGTTGTTATAGTAAGGCATGGTGGTGCCGGCCATCTTTAGATTGTCGCAGCCCAAAAAGAACAACAGGGCATAACAACCCAAGCAAACGATGTTGGAGATCAAAACAAATGTCACAGCTCCCTTCGGCTTTAGTTGGAATCGCTTGAGCACGCAACCACCGATGAAGATACCAATGCAAGCGCCCGGTATGGCAATCGATCCGGTGAAAACACTCGCCTGACTTTTGCCCACACTGAATTGAGTCTCGAGATATTTGGGCAGGAATACCACAAAGCCGGAAACTATCATCAACTCCATGCAGGCACCCAGACATGTGACGATGTAAATCGGATTTGTGACCAATCGAAGCATGGATTGGGGTATATCTGAAAAAGTATAATGGACGTGTTACATTATCTGTCAAAGAGCCTCTAAATCTCTGAAATTATGTACCTTTGATGTCTTTGCCATAGCCGGTGTCAACTTTCGGCTTTTCCGGTTCCTCTTTGGTAGCCACAGAAACGATTTCTTTTTTGATTTTTCCCATTTCATCGGTACTGCGTGGCAAGCTATTGGAATTATTCGGTACTGCCGGTTGCACTATAACAGACGCTTTGCGGATTTTCTTCTTTTCGTGCGTTAATACCTGCAAAACGATTAGACGGTTATTCAATGTGTGAGGGCGAACCCAAGAATTACGCTTAGTTTCTGACCGATGAAGCATTATGTATTTGCATTTCGTTATAATTGTATGGACTATTCGATGTCTGTTATCTTTGAAATGTGTTTGGAATCGCAATACATAAATTACCCCCCTGTTTCTGGAAAATATCCCTTAAGCCCTTACGAGCCCTTACGAAATCCACGTTGGCTGGGACTCAGAATAGAAGAAACCCCGTGAGATACAAGCTCAGTCACAAATTTCTCAAAAAGCTTCTGCATAGCACTTAATTTAGCTATCCCTCTATAGCTCCAAACGTCAATTAGACTGCCAGATTTATGGAGGGGATCAATGAATGACAGCCTTCAATCCGAGGGGAAATATTAAATAATAATGTTAGCGGAATAGCCAAACCACTAGCACAGAACGTCAACACCATTTGTCAATAACTGGAATATCTAATTGATTCAAAACAGGAATATCAAAAGGATAAGAGTCATTAGATCGATAAGATCTGTCGCAAGTGATCGCCTGATTATCACAATATTCTAAGCCATCCATTCTCATCCTTGTCGGTTTAGAAGTGGATTTACGCTTCAGATTCACATAAACGTAAAATGCCCTAGGTTTGGTTATTTCTAAAATCGGTTTTCACATTTTCCAAGTCTATAACTTCTCTGAGACTTGACGTTATAAAGTTTAGCTTTGCTAAAAAAAGTCCTCCGCAAGAATAAAAGACTTGATCGATTTTTAGAGGTTATGTAAAATCGTTGTAACTACGTAAAGGTAAAACATATAACCGAAATAGTTTGTGGTCATTCATTTTAGGGGCGGAAACCGCAACTTCTTTGCTCCCATACAAACCGACATATATTTTATCGTTAAGCATTCTAAGATGACATTGATATGTTGAAATCAATGACTGTTAATTTGTACAAGATGTTCATTTTCGGCATTATATTCAATTCCGGTTCTTCAATATACGCCGTGAAACATATCCATTTCTTTAGTATCTTTGGTTGAAATCATGTCAGCATTTAACCGACATAGGTGGTTCAAGTTTTGCACAAAGCCACGGAAGAGGGGAAGATGTGTTATGGTGAATAAAGACAACTTTAGTTTACACATACATGTATCTACAGTAGGATGGGTAACGAATGGGTCACCCGCAGAAATGAAGATTGGATTGTTTAATGATGAACTGCAAAATATTTCATCGGTGGGTCAAGCCGCCTGTGTTCTAAACGCTCCTGAAACACCTCTAAAAATCATGTTTTTCCTGTGTAATTTTTGTACATTTTTTTCTGAACTAATGGACCCTTGGAATAACTCATTGGTCGAATTATTGGACATTTAGATTGATTTTTGTGGTTTTTCAAAGTGACAGCAAACAACTCATATTTCTTGGAAATATTTTGTAAAGGGTGTTATGAAAATTAAATAGAAGGAATCAATACTTTTCGAATGATGCCCAAATGACGAACTTCGACTCTATTTTTGTGAAATAATTCCATACAGGTGATAGTTTTTCAAAGCCAACATTTCCACACTCTTTTTACAAAAATGAGCGCTGCGACGTCGTTTTCCTTCTGATGTTCATCATTCAGGCATCAGTGGAACGGTATTGAGCTATTACTAGCAAATACGAAAAACTTTTCAATTGTCACTATGAAAAAAAAAAACACAAAAAATACTGCAAACGTTCAATAATTCGACCAATAAGTTAATCCAAGTTAATTTTGGACAAAAATGCAATAATTCAACAAATCCAAAACTATTATCGCGAATTTGGCCATAAATAATACTCATCCCTTTTTGTAGAGTATGACTTGATTCCGTATATTTCAGGCAATTAATTTGTAGTAAATATATATTTATTCCAAATTATAATTTACCATAACAGGCAATATAAGAACAAAAAACAAGTAAGGAAAGGCTAAAGTCGGGCGGGGCCGACTCTATGATACACTCCACTTTCAATCCGAATACAATTTAATCGGTGAAAATGTGAAAACGGGAAGGATTTTTGTATCCTGTATGTATGTGTTTTACAAAAAATGTTAAATCGGAAAGGACATTTGTATGGGGGTATATTGAAATCTGGAACGAAATAGGTTAAACATTTGGGAGCAACATTTGTATTTGGCCTATATCTAAATCTGAACCGATCATAGCCACATTCACCAAAGGTTTTTTACTTGGATTATTAGCTGTTGTGCCAAATTTAAAGAAAATGGGGTAGTGGTTTCTAAAGCGGCAAAAGTCAAATCGGGAGCCACGTTTGTGTGGGGGCTATATCTAAATCTGAACCGATCTTACTCACTTTCGGCATAGATGTTTTTAAGTGGATTATAAGATGTTGTGCCAAATTTAAAGAAAATTGGGTACAATATGTGGTTTCTAGAGCGGAAAATGTCAAGTCGGGAGCGACATTTGTATGGGGGCTATATCTAAATCTGAACCGATCTTACCGAATTTCGGCATAGGTGTTTCTAGTTGGATTGTAAGATGTTGTGTCAAATTTAAAGAAAATCGGGTACAATATGTCGCGTCTAGAGCGGAAAATGTCAATTCAGGAGCGACATTTATATGGGGGCTATATCTAAATCTGAACAGATCGTATCCAATTTTTGCATAGGTGTTTTAGTTGGGTTATAAGATGTTGTGCTAAATTTAAAGAAATTTGGGTGGTATGTGGTTTCTAGAGCGGAAAATATCAAATCGGCAGCGACATTTGTATGGGGGCTATATCCAAATCTGAACCGATTTGCCTCAAATTAAATAGCGTTCGTCCTTGATCCACAAAACTTACGTGTGCCAATTTTTGTTAAGATCGGACTGTAATTGCGACCTGTAATTTGATTACAACAATAGATGGACAGACAGACGGGCATTGCTAAATCGACTTACTTACTTAACAATGGGTCTATCTCGCTTCCTTTTGGGTGTTACAAACAAATGCACAAAGCCATAATACTCTCGTGGAGTGTATAAATATATAATGCCAAATTTGCCACATTTTGGGAAATACGATCTTAAAATGGATTAATGTTTAGCATGAAAGTAGGGTTGTTCAACATTCCATATCGAGATGTTACGATCTTTACTTTCTGTGAACGAAGTATAAATTTCCAACAAAAACAAATAGGATGTTGAGATTACGTATATTGGAACTCGGTAGATATGAAATGTATTTCGAACGTAACATACTCAATTTCGATTGTCCTGTGTCTATGTATTAACCGAAGGGATTATTAATTCGTGAAAGATTGGAATTCAGAAGAAAGGGAAAAATATTTTTTTCTGCTCTCTTTGGTGCGGGCTCTCAACAGAAAGTAATAAATAGATTAAAAGACAACTAAACCTGTCATCATCGTTGTTGTGAAAATTACTGGAACTTGCATGGATCTGTGGTTGAAGCTATTTCTATGAATTATCTAATCATGCAAATACAAATACGGATTCATTTACAATAATGCTGCTTTGGCAAATAAATTTAGTTCCGATTTCGAATCGCAAGCCGAAATGTGAACGATTACAAAGTACATACTTTGTAGACGGACTCAACCGCATTCATGGCGGCACGTTCAATGTCTGCTACTTACCTTTGGAAATGAGAAAAATGGTATAGCAACAATTAGCAGCAAAACACCGCACAACAGGAAACCGCCCCACCACATTCCAACCCAGCGACGATCTCCGGGATCTAAAAACGAAACGACAAGAACGAACATGAAACGAAATCATGCAAAATTACAAATGCAATCATGTTTTCGCTCATACCGATGGAAATTATAGAGGACGAAAGTGAATCCATGTGAAAGGATAATAAATATGCGCCCAAGAGGAAGCCAACAACAGGACCAAAAGCCGCCATACTGTACATGCAACCAATGTACATGGAAGAACTCTCCGTTTTGACATGGTCATCCACGTATGTCGTGCCCAAAGTAAATAGAGGACTGCCGCCGCAGCCCAGCAGTAGCTGGGCTATAACAAACAGCAACACTGGCCCGAATGTCGACAGTTTACCCTCGAGGCAGTTGTCCTCCCGCAAAGTGTGCGGCGCCAAGGGTGGGTTCGAGAGGCCACTGGACAGTCTGCCTAAATCCATATCCTGATTACGCACCAAAGCACTGCGACAAATATTGTCGCTGGTTTCATTGGCAATACTGACTCCGGGGTTGGCTTCACCAGTGAAATGTGGAACCATAAAGACCAACGATCCGATGCCCATGATGACCGCACCTATTGTCATACGAAAACAGAAAGTATTAGAAATTAGATCACAATTCGAATGTAAGCTGGTAGGCTGGTCCACTTACCAATTCCAATCCAGACCGGTATGTGACGCCTACTCCCCAAATAGCTCACAAATATCACAGTGATGACGTTGCCAATCTCATAGCTGGATGCGATCAGGCCAGAATAACTGGACGGTATTTCAAAACGCTTCTCTATGGTCGTTATCACCGAGTTGATGTAGCCCGAACTTAATGCCTGCTGCAGGGTAACCAGCATTGACAGTAGCAACACGAATATCTTGATGCGCGCAAACTTTTGGACGCCTCTTGGCCGGCACGCCAGTATGCCGCAGTCTTGCGAACGCAAGTCATCGTCGTCATCGTTAAGGCCACATGTTGTATTATTGCTTGCCACGGCATAAGCGTTCTGTGTTCCATGCAAATTGTTATGGCTGTGCGGGGTGTTGCCTAACACAGCCGATGATTGGCGGCTGTGACATTTTATGACCGAATCTGAGCAGGAGGACGTTTTCGCTTGCAGATTGCGGACATTGTTTGTAAGTACAGTTGCTGTCGTTGTTGTCGCCGTGCTGCCAATTGTGTTCGACGTAGGGCCCAGTGTACTGTCCTCGGCCAAATCAATACTGCTGTCATCGCCACTGTTCGTTTCTGAATAGAGACCAGTCATCTGATACATAGATTCTTGACGTCTGCAACAACAACAAAAATCCATTAAATAAGAGTAAAACAGAAATAGAATGCATGTGTTAATGTTCGAGAACAACAACCGTAGCAGCGTCCTGTTCGAAAGGAAAGGATATTGAATATATCCTCGTGCATATCAACCAAAGCCAGTGTTTCGGAAGAAACGACTAAAACGAAGTGGGTGGAATTAGAAATTCCAAAAAATGCAAATCTATCACACCCACTAATCCCAGTTGATCGCAACTTCTCGTTGTTTGCAACCAAGGAAATATTAGCATTGGAGTCTTTATAAGCGCAACTTATGGTCTCGATTATCGCAACTTCTATACAAAAGTTGTAATGTTCATTTTCTATTTTTTCTGGACACTTTGAATTTAACCAAGGACGAAGCTGAATTAGAATGAGCGGTCCCATTAGTAAGAACCCATATAATCGTCCCAGCAGACTTGGATGTGTGGAAATGTACAACGATATTTACAAGAATTGATGCCATCGAAATGAATATCATTGCGACTTCAATTAAAATCGTCGAGATATGGAACTTAAAATCATGTATTTTAGTGGAGATTAGTGCTACACCCTGCACCCTTCGATCAACTGTAGTCATTTCTTACTGTTTTTTCTTAGTTTATATCCTTTTTCATTCCGCGATGAGTATGCATACTACACTAACTTTGTTGCCGGAGATCCGTTTAATGATTTAATTTGACAATTGTTGTCCGCAGAAATTCCGAGAGCTCATTCGAACCCTAATTATCCAGAAACAATTCACCGATTCCCAAATCTACAGTCTTACTTTCATACCTTTGCAATGTGGTGTTAATAAAACTGAAAAAATCCAAACGAAATGCTGTAAACAGTTCAATAAATCTATTGAATTTAGTCTTTAGTCTGGGGTTTGGTTATCGCAACTATTCGGCTATTGCAACAGGCATGAGCAGTAATTAGTTGCGATCATCGAGCTCGTACTGTACATCATAATCATGTGGGAACGATGAACAACATTAGGGTGGAGGTACTCGCCATGAACGTTCATAAATGTGGAATCTATGTAAATCGTCTCCCAGGGTTTCTTTGATTGTGGTGGCACTACTATGTATTGGTTATACGGCTTCAAAACATTTAAACAAACCTCTTCATTTATTCTTAGATCGTGTAAATGAAGAGATTTGTGTAAAAACGTAGAAATTCAAGGTGGTTTCTAATACCGTGAAAGTCAGAACAGGCCTGTATATGTTTTCTTTGATCTAGCAGATTAGTTTAGTTTATAGCGAAGCAAAAAAGAAAATACCACTCACTGATGATGTCCAAATGATAGCCAAAACACAATGAACTCAATATGTGCATGCATCGTCTCTCAGCGACACACAATAAAAACACGCTGCCCAAAAGTATGCATCACAAAGTTGAACATATTTGTTAACTTTAATAGGCACAAAGAACAATTTATTTGTTCTTTTGCATCACAGAACCGTTGAAATTGTAGATTGAAATGTAGTTGCAGTTGATACGAACTGTTCCCAATCCAATTTCCACTGGTTAAGTAGCTGCCAGTGACAGTCAAAACTCGTGACACACAGTAGCAAGATTTTATGCATTCCACTAGAGGCTGATAAATATGGCTGATGAATGTTGCTGTTGAAAGAGTCGCTTTTTTACAGAACTGCTGTGTAGTTTATGATATACCTAGAACCGTTCTATCAGTAGCGACAAAGAGGGCAGTGGTAGTGCCCAAATCGAAATGAGGCATTGTGTGAGGGCATTCCATTACAACTCTTTCCGAAAATCCATATGAATGTTACATTGATTTCATTTCAATGGATTTGGCCATTTGTGTAGAGATTCCAGAAGTGGTGTGGAAATTTAAACAAAGATTGGGGAACTTATTGCTCATTTCGTGCAAGAACGTCCCAGTTTTTTGGTAACTTTCCAGGTGAGCGATTTTAAGATTATAAACCATAATATCTAAGATGATCGATATTTTTAGCGACAATCTTGGAAGATTAAGAAATTTTCACAATTTTGGATGTTCCGGCACATTCCACACAAAAAAGTGAGCCCATTGTGGCCTTACAGCACAAGTAGACCCATCTGAATGAATTTGAGCACTTGTGCCAGAAAATAAAAAATGTGACAAATTTTTTCCACGTGTGGAAATGTCACACCTATTTCTTTCAATTTCGGTCGATTGTGACATACATATATATTTATACACTACACCACAGGGTATAATGTCTTTGTGCATTTGTTTGCAACACCCAAAAGGGAACGTGATAGACCCATCGTTTATTATACCGATCGACTTAGAATCATTTTTTGAGTCGATTTAGCGATGTCCGTCCGTCCGTCCGTCCGTCTGTCCATCTATTCTTGCAATCAAAGTACAGGTCGCAATTGTTGATAGAACTAAATGAAACTTTGCACAACGAAGTCTTATGGGATAAGGACGAACGCTATTTAATTTGAAGCAAATCGGTTCAGATTTAGATATAGCTCCAATACAAATTTTGCTTCCGATTTTACGTTTTCCGCTCTAGAAACCACATATTTCAACAGATTTTCTTCAAATTTAGCAAAACGTCATAAATTTTAACTAGAAATACCTCTGGTAAAAATAGGATAGATCGGTTCAGATTTATGTATAGCTCCCATACAAATGTCTCCTCCGATTTGACAGACTTTGACAGATTTTCTTCAAATTTGGCAAAACAACTTATATTTCATCTAAAAACAGCTCTGGTGAAAATGGGTCAGATGAGTTCAGATATATATATATATAAAGCTCCATTACAAATTTCGCTAGTGAATGGATTATTTCCGCTCTAGAAATAGAATTTTTGAACAGATTTTCTTCTAATTCGGCACATCAGCTAATGTTTCAAATAGAAATTACTATAGCGAAAGTGGGTCACATCGGTTCAGATTATATATAGCTCCCGATTTGATTCTTTCCGCTCTAGAAACCACATATTTAACACTCCGTAAAATTTGGGAAAGCGTCTAATATTTCAACTAGAAAACCTTTGCTAAACATGGGCAGATCGGTTCAGATTTGTATATAACTCCCATTCAAAGTTTGTGTTCAAATTTTCTTGCAAATACAGATAGAAGTATGGAATTTGTAGTATATTCTCCTCTTATAGCTGCAACGTATTTCACCCGGTTCAAATGTAATGACCTTTTAATAGCCTACACGATAGGGTATAATGACTAAGTTTAGGGTATCATATAGTGTTAACCCTTAAATGCATAGCATACCTTATCTGGTACACATCTTTAATCATGTGCTATTCTAGCAAGTCAAACCCAAATGAAATACCGAATACGTTAAATTGAAGCAGACAATATTTCCTTTCATTCAAATATTGTTTCGCCGGGCTTGCAACGTGCTTTAGCTCATAATAAGCCTTCGTAGCGGCCGATGGCAATTTTTGCACGCATTTTCAAAAGTGGCGTTTTATATTGAAATCAAAATTGATAATACTAATTATTCGTGAGGAAATAATATCTTGTGAGTACCCAGAGCTTTGTTTCAGTTAATAATAATGAATCTTGAGCTAGCAGTTTATTCCAAATATGTATAGAAAGTCTAGTTTTCCACTATGAATTTCCCAAGAAAATGAATGCTGAATTCGTGTTTAGAGAGCAAATTTGCCTTAGGGTAGCTTAGTCCACATACTGGCAGCTAACCTCATGCATTTAAGGGTTAAATAAAACTATCTGCATCACTTACGATTTTCACTGGCGATTGTGCCAAGCTTCACTGAATTTAAAAGAAATCTGAAAATGCCGAAACTATTAGCACTTTTCTAAAACTGAATGCCCGCGTTGAAATGTGTCGTAGATCGCTGTATTTTGAATTTCGGTGTTTAAATGTCCGTTTTCACCTCAGCAATCCTTTTGATTCTGATCTCTCCTTACGGAGCAGTGAATGTGCTTCGTAAGCGAATATATTCTGGCAACACTTTGAAGGCTCTGTTTGGTATGAATGAATGTGAATGTATCTGAGATTGCTCGATTTATAGAAAATACTGACTGATCTTGCCCAGATTATAATCAGAAAATCAGTCAACATTGGAAACCCAGTGCTACGAGAGTCGGTATAAAGACAACGTACCGCGCCATCAAAGCGATCATTAATCATTGTGGTCTCCGGAGTCAAGGCACACTTTCTTAAGGAGTGGGATGTAATTACAACATGCACATGGAACAGTTCCACCATTAAATTCCATGTCCATTCAACATTGATGTCACGTATTGGGAAGCAATTATTCGCTGAGAGTCCACAACACACTCGTACCTACCTACGAAGGACAGGACACCACCAGCAATATCATAACACTAAAGCGTGACTTGTACACGAAATACTGACATTACGGACATATTAAATATTTCGTTTTGTTCCAAAAAAAGAAAGAGGCTCGTGGGACTGGCGTTTACATTTTAATTTAGCCGATTAAATTACAAGCGACCAACCGACCTATGCTCTGGCGCTTACATAGTGGCCATGTTAGTGATACTGACGAGCTCACCGGACCGAGTGTGCGGTGTAGACCGTTGGCCGAAGCACGAAAATGTCTCCATCGATTTTACCACACATCGGCCGCTTTCACAGACACCAATCAATTATTTAAAGAGGACAAGTGGCGGTTGTTGCCGTCGTTCAGGCGATTCAAGTGAAGGGGCGCCACGACGCCGACAGACACTTACCTGTGACCCTTGCGATGCGTACTGCTGCTGTTGTGAATGGCGCAGCAGCCATTATCAGGGGCGGCACTGCCGCCACCTTCCGCTGTGTGCGACTGTGTGAGATTGTCACTGTACCTCCTGGAGGTGTACGACGGCCCGATGTTGGTGTCCTGTTCGAACGACGGATTCACATACTGCTGATCCGTGGTGCAGCTACAATGGCCGGTCTTTTCCGGCTTCTTTCCCGTCATAATTAGAACAGCATGCGTTTAATGGGCCACAAGGAATGGTCGATGTGTTCATCAATGTCAGCTACTGCATTTCCTGAAAAGACAAACAAACATCAGTCGCTGTTAATGCAATGCCATGGATGAATTTATTGAGCGTAAAATTAAAATCGCCACCTCAACTCGCCTCTAATCACCTCTGCGACACTTAATGAAATGTCTCCCAATGGCAACATTTTATTACACCTATTAGGTATTCCACCAACAACAACAACTGTTAATTTATAATTTCTGATCTAACAACCCGCCCACAAAAACCAACAGCAGCAACAATTAAAAAAGCAATTGCATGCATCTAATTGCTCTGGCCGACGGCGGTTGCTGCCGAGAGAGTTTTGATGTAACACCCGCTCGATGTGTGTTAATTTGTATTGCTGTTGTAGCTTTTTTTTGGTTATTGTTCGCCCCATGAGGCCCATGTCACCGGGCACTTTAATGAGCAGCACCGAGATTGACGAGAGATAAAGCGGCGGACATTATATCCCGACCATGTCATTTGCATGCATAGCTTCATCACCCCATCCTTTGGGGAATACCGATATGTCTCTCACACTCACACTCGTACACGCACACATACTTAGCTGATTACGTATGCGTGTGGGAGGGTGCTATTATACTAGATTAATCGAGTAACCGAATATTTCTTCGAATAATGGGGAAATCATGAATTATCCTCATTCATTGAGCGAATAGTCCGTTATTGACACAAAACGTTCGGCTGTTTGTGTGTCTGTTTTTTTTTTTTTTTTTTGAAAAATTGCAAATGTTGCGAATGTCCAAATACACTCTATTTGAATAGGCCTATTGTTCGGCTAATCGGTTAATCGAATCATATTATTCGATTAATTGGAAATTCTAGATTTTCGAATATTGAATATTGAACAATTTAAAAGTCCGAATAGCTAATTGGATACTCTAGTATGTACATTAGACTGGGTCGCGGTCCATACAAATGTTAAAACATTTGCCAGTCTCCCCACGGAATTGTTTAATGATTTCCAAAATATTTCATTCCTAGATCAAGCTGTGTGTAAGCTAAACGCTCCTGAAAATAGCACTAAAAATCATCATTTCACGTGTAATTTTTGTATTTTAGTATTTGGTGCTAGTATTTTATAAAAAACTAGCTGAACCCCGCCCGCTTCGCCAGGCAAAAACACAAATGGTAAAATTAAAATCAGGTTTCATATTGATCTTATCATATTGATATTATCGTGGTCAGTAATATATACGTTCCAATTTTCAGCCTTCTAGCTAAAAGACACTTTTGCCACGCCCCAACTACCCACCAAACGAAAATTCAAACTCCAGCATCATATTTATCTTTCTTGTGGTCAGTAATATATATATACCACACACATAAAATGAAAATCCAAATTTCGGCATCATATTTATCATTCTCGTGGTCAGTAATATTTATGTACCAATTTTACATCCTATGTCCTTCCTTGGGCCAACACGAATTCATCAAGCCCAAAATCGTGAAAATCAGACGATCCGTTATAAAGTTTTGCGTGTTCACACGGACGGCATTCTCTTTTATAAATATAGATAAATAGCTGGTGTCAATGCCTTTCGAATGATGCCCTTATGATGAACAGCGGAAGGAAATTGACGCCGCAGCGCTCATGTCTGTGAAAAGAGTTAAGAAGTTTTGGCTCTGAAAATCCATCTCCTATATTAAATTATTTTATACACATGGAGTCAGTGATGTAATTTCTCGTCCGATATTCATCATTTACGCATCATTCGAAAGGTATTTTCATAACACCTCTAACAAAATGTTTTCAAGAAATATGAGTTTTCAGCTGTCACTTTGAAAAACCACAAAAATCGATCTAAATATCCAATAATACGACGACCAATGAGTTATTCCAAGACAATAATACAAATTAGCATTAAAAGGGCTTCCCAGAGTTAATTAATTCAGAAAAAATGGACAAAAATGCAACATACAAAAAAATAATGATGATTTTTAGAGGTGTTTTCAGTAGCGTTTAGGTCACAGACGGCTTGACCCACCGATGAAATATTTTGCAGATCATGTCATTAAACAATCCGATCATCATTTCTGGGTGGTGACCGCTGCAATTTATTTTCGTGACCCACCCTAATGTACATACTACATATGTATGCATCCATACACGCAGTTGTATCGTTTAGATATTCATATGTATATGTGAGTCTGTGCGTGTTTCTGATAAATAATTTAAGTCCATAAAAGGCTCCACTCCCAAGTGCAGGTGGTCGGTGGGAAGGCTATATCCACTATGCGTATGGTGCGTGTGGATTCCGGTATTCCAGGAATGGGATTGGGGGAAAATTAAATATAAATTTAAAAATGAACTTGTATCGAATTCTCTTAACTACGCGTTTTCCCACTACACCATTTTCAATTCAATTGGCCATAACCTCAAAAAATTTTTGTTTTTTTTTTTTTTTAAATACGTGTAAAATATTTTTAACAGTAGAATATGTTTAGAATATGAATTGAAAATTTAAACTTTCTAATTGAAATTAGGTTTCAGTCTTTCTTTCAGTGTAGAATATACAAACATGTTTGTTCAACCAATCCCATATTATTCAGAATCCTTCCGACGAGTTGAAGTTTCGATCGCGATGTATAATTATTTAAGCGTTCAAAATAAAGCATTTTGTAATTGTATATCCGCCTGTGACACAGTAAAGAATAAATAGATAGAGCCTATTATTAAAGGTTTTATTGAAAACGGCCTTTGTTGAAAAACCAAATATGTGATTAATTAAATAATCTTCTCAGGCGGAGGGTCACATCGAGTGCATGCCGAACAAAGTACTTGCTAAACAAAATTAAAAGCGAGTTGGAAGTCCCTCTGACCGAAAACTACATCCAAATCGAGTATTAGAGAGTTAGACAGGTGAAATCTATTTAATGTGTCTCATTATGGAATCGGATTGGACTGGTCTATAGATGTCTATGATCACTGCAACGACGAAGAGGAAGCAGCATGTAAAGCAAATACTCCTCTTCCACATAAATAATGATTTTAGTCCCCCCATATATAATGTAACGTTGATAAGACGTTATTTTTCAGGATGTCGGGAACAGGGTATTATAAGTTGGATTCATGTCAAGTGTACTACTGATCGGCTTAGAATCATCTACGCTGATATGATGTCTGGCTGCCCCCATCCGTCTATCTACTGTCCATTTAAAGATTGTGACGAACGAACAAGTCTTACGCGTTGTCGAACAAGTCTCACCTCTCAGATATGCCACAACACGTTACATTATTTTCGGAACATCTACAGTAAAAGTGGACTACATCCCTGTCCCTGTTTAGGAAAATTGAATTATAGGGTGGAAGAAAGCTCTAGAATTGGCATACTTCAACCGATATAAGTATCAAATAAAAAATGGAATGGACGGACCTGATGTAGACTCCATACATCGCAAAAGAGAATGGCCTTCTGATTTGATTTCAATATTCCAAATTGCAGATGGACTCATGAACCCGGACATAAGTAATCAATTTGGGCACATCCATTCGAATTAAAGGTTGATCACTTCAGTCAGTCACCCTTTGGAAACCACGTGCAAATATGTTGCGATACGATTGGTTGGATTGGTTGTACCTTCAGTTCCTCCAGCAACTTCTTTATCAGATCGTGACAAGTGTGTTTTTATTTATTGGTATTCAAATTTATGTTTGAATATGAACGGACAGACAGTCGATAGCTAGCAACAGTTCCAAGTGGAAGTGTGCCACGCATTTAAATGATCATTCAGGCGGATCGTCGCCTGTTGTCGAACTACTCCGCGCGAATCATCCAGTCAAGTACCAACCGACTGACGATTCATAAGTTGGGGTAATTCAAGATTGGATTACGTGCCATCTTAGCACTGATCGAATGGATATTGTGGCGAGTGTAACTTTGCACGCCAAGCCAGGTCTGATGGGACAGACGTGACATGTATGTATCTCGATCTGTACTCCTCCTCCAATGATATTCACAGCCATGTTCGGATATGCTAACAAAATCCCCTTTGATGTGGATGTGGCCGCCAATCCATAAAATTGCATTTATTCATATTTATTGGCCAAATCCCGAAAAGCATATCCGAACGTAGCATAACAAAAATCCCAAAAATATTATTTTGTTGATGGTGGGTGGGACAGCGGCTGCAGTAGGCTCGAACGTAATTGCATTGGACACATATCATAGCTGGAATACCTACCAACAACATATGTATGTATGTATGTATCTATCTATGTACAGCACATGCATTTAAACTAATTAGAGCGTAGATTGTATCCAATTTTCTTACTTTTCCGCAACATGGCAAGTGCATCTCAGCACACAGTGAACATGATTTCAAAAAGACGCACAGTGGGTCAGTGGGATGCAATGTTGTTGCACGAAAGCTCTCAATCAACTTAAGAGAGTGAAGAAATGCAGTACCCAGTAATTATTGTTGCAAACATTCGACTTTAAAAGACAGTGGGGCAAATCAATCGAAGATGTAAGATTATTGTGTGTCGCAGAGTTGACTGACTTTTATGTTCCGATCACAATTACAAGCCCCTTATTTATAGAGTGCTCTGTATATGTATACTTCGTATAAAAAAGCAGCCTAATAAATATGATACTCCCGTATTTAAAAAGTCACACCACAGTTATGTATCACATTTGCCGGATCAGCTTGTTGAAATATCTGCGAGGGTTGATCTGAAACGTTCCGATTAGTGAAAGTCTTTTTTAAAGTCGAAATCCTCGACTCTATTCCTAGTGGAGGAAATTCAGATGTTTGGTGGCGACACTTAGTACGGAGCCAATTTGTGTTCTAATAATTTCTGGTGTCTTTACTTCACGAACTAAAGCAAGATTCCATGGAGAGAAACAATTTAAGTTTTTCTTGCACTTTCTTGGTCAGGTGGTGTGCATTTGATATTGTCAGACGTGTCATGTTTGCTTTTATGAGAGCAAGAATCTGACTAGCCCAAATGGCGAAAGTCTTCAGATATTTTTCAAATATATCTCGATGACCACCATTTGGGAGAACTTCTCTTTTATAAAAAGAATCATTATGCAAAATTACTCTTTCTGCCTGTCAAACAACATGTTCCCATCTCGTGTGATATCTATCCTCAGTTATTCTATCATCTGATGATATGTAATCTTATTCGAACAAATCTCGGATACGGCGAAATAAGCTTCCACAAAATACTGGAAGAGAGCTCTACTCACCGTCTAATCGATGGTGGAGCGAGTATGGATAAATGAAGAAGTTGAAGGCGAAAGTTGAAAAACGATAACAACAGAAACATCTGATGAAACAGACGATGGACGAGGAGTTGTTCCTGTTTCGAATTCAAATAATTAATTTTCCTTAAAATTATGTCCAGTAGTAATGCTGTTCAACAAGTGTCATCGCAATTATCAGCCATATAAAAGCGGCCCACTCAACCACTTCCTCCAAGTTGCTTCTAATAAATTCTCCTTCTCTATGTGGATGTTTTCAACCAGCCCTCGCACATATAATGGCTGAGGGAATACGCGAGTATTTGTATATGTGCTGCCAAAAATGTGTTGGAATTGCTAACATATGTATATGTGACAGTTGTAGGTTTCAAAGGGACCAAAAACAAGGAAAAACTTATTTTGTTTTTACATCTGTGTAAAATTGTTGTGCAAAACATTAAAAAATCTGTAGAAAAAGAAAAGGATTAACTGAAATGCGTGGTCCTAAAATATCAGTACTCAATGAAGTAAAGGGTGTTTTTTATTGGGGTATAGAACTTTAAGTTGTCATCACTTTTTTAACTGGCGGCCATTTTGTCAGCTGTCAAGTGATTAATATTTAGTTTGGTTTGCCATTTCATCATGAACAGGTTGACAAAAGAACAACGCTTACAAATCGTGCAAATTTATTTCGAAAGTAATGGTTCAGTTCGCGAAGTTCACCATTTTATGGTCGACATAATCGTCCATCAGAGCAATTAATTCGGTTAACCATGGATCGTTTTCGCACTACGTTTACTCTATGTGATAATACGCATCCGCAGAGACGTCGAACAGTGCGCACCGAAGAAACAATTGCCGCTGTAGAGCAAAGTGTTGAAGAGGACCCGAATGAATCGATTCGCCACCGTGCACAGCAATTGGAGCTTTGTCCATCAACTTTATGGAAGATTTTGCGCAAAGATCTTGGCTTGCGACCTTACAAGATCCAGCTTGTGCAAGAATTAAAGCCGCGAGACCATGCAATGCGTCGTGATTTTGGTGTATGGGCCGAAAATGAGATTCATCTCGATGCTGATTTTCATCACAAAATTTTGTTCAGTGATGAGGCTCATTTTTGGTTGAATGGCTACGTCAACAAGCAAAATTGCCGCATTTGGAGTGAAGAGAATCCACATGAGACCCTTGAGACGCCATTACATCCACAAAAACTGACTGTTTGGTGTGCTCTATGGGCTGGTGGAGTCATTGGGCCATACTTCTTCCGAAATAATGCTGGAGAGTCAGTTACCGTTAATGGAGACCGGTATAGAGCCATGATAACCGACTATTTTGTTCCCGAATTGGATGGCATGAATGTGGATGAGTTGTGGTTCCAACAAGACGGCGCTACATGCCACACAGCGCACGTCACAATCGAATTATTGAAGGAAACATTCGATGAGCGCATAATTTCGCGGAATGGACCTGTCAATTGGCCACCAAGATTGTGTGATTTGACACCATTGGATTATTTTCTTTGGGGATATGTGAAGTCGCTAGTCTACGCCAACAAACCAGAAACGTTAGGGGACTTGGAAGCCAACATTCGTGGTGTTATAGCCAACATAAGGCCCCATATGCTCGAAAAAGTGGTTGAAAATTGGACCTGTAGAATTGGCTATATTCGAGCCAGCCGCGGCGGCCACATGCCCGAAATCATATTTAAACATTAATGGCATAAAATTATCCTTCCAATAAAGCCAAATTGATGGACATTAAAACGATTTTCTTGTGTTTTATTTCAATTCGAAGTTCTATACCTCAATAAAAAACACCCTTTATATAGTGAAGAGAAAATGGTAGACCTTGCTGGAGAAATGTCCATTTTGTCACCTGAAATGCAAAAGATCACAAATTGAGTTTTTGTTTGAAAATAGTGAATTGCACATCCTCACAAAATTGTAAAGTTATTATCGAAATTCAAAGAAATTCGTTTGAGTAACACAAACAGCAGTGGATTCCAGGTTTAAGGAACAATTGATTGTCAACCATGTTCGTTAAAAAGAAAGAAAGAATTCCTTATATCTGATTACTATCATACCAACAAGAATAGTTCACTTCAGGCCTCATACTAACCAACTGTTATGGAGATTGGAAATTTTATTATTATTTAAAATACATTTTTGTATATATGTATACCAACCAACAAACCATACACTCAGAATAATAGCATTCCTAAATCTGAGTAAAATACAATAATAGCAATACTCCAATTTTACTCCCGTTTAGCAAAAATATCCTTAAAAGTAGGGAAATAACTTAAGTATGAGTAACGTTTTCATTATTGCAACGCCATAGGAAAAATAGGGTAGTAAATTTAATTAGTTTTAGGAAAATCTCAGCAATATTTTACTGCTATCTTCCTCAGTTTGAGTAAATATTTACTTGGTTTGAGGAAAATTTGAACTAGAAACAAGAAATATTGCTTTAGCGCTATACGAAGTTAAATTTTCCTAAATTTTAGTTCATTTTAACTCTTTGCAGGCTTCACTATTTTCTGCGTGTATATATCATTGACCATTGTAGGGGTGTGTCATACTAACATTTAATTGTTTAACAGCCAACTTATAACATAGAACTTTGTAGATGCTACGACGTTGCTTCTTTAAAGTAGGCAGAGGTGAAACCAGTGTCCCTCCCATTTTTTTCGATGGATCCTCGACCTACTTTGTAATGTCATAGCATTCTTGCATCTTGAAAGTGCCCTGCAATGTCGCGATTGCAACCACAATGATTTTCATATAATTAAGTTGTTTTGCTCCTCTTGTAATATTGTGAAAAGTGTTGTTACGCCCTTTTGGATTTCAGGTGACGACATGTAGGCCTGTGTCTCCAACTTATGTTGTTTACATATGGACATGTGTATACACACATACATATAGCACAATAGCCAATTTAGTACAACATAAATATGTATGGCATGCATATGGTATATGTACTTTCATGCACTTGTTTTTGACAAACATACACGCAAAAAGTGTTTGCGGACCGATAGGTGTGTGTGTGTGTGTATGGTCATGTGGTCTTGCGATTGAATGTAGGTGACAACACCAACATCATGTAACAAGACGCAAAGTGACATAAACGGAACGCATGCATATCATTCATTCAGTCTTTGCTCTGCCACTAGGGATTGACACAATAATCAGCCGCCACCGCCACCAGCGAAGCACCACCACCAACAACAACAACGTTGGCAAACAATAAAAATATCGTTGTAAAGAGTAAACAGTTTATGTAATTGACAGAGAGAGAGCGAGAGAGAGTGACAAGGAGGATGGAAAGACGCCAATATAAAGATGATGATGGAAATGGAAATGATGATTTATCATGATTATCGACAATTGATTGGTAGGTGGTACTGCAATGGAACAGTGCACATACTGCAAGTACCAGACGCGACATACAGACAGACATGGAATACCTACTTAGTCACTCGAATAGACGACAGTAGTACCACTCATTTGCTCCATATAGACAGACGTACATGCACGCATATGTATGTATGCCATCCATACAGATGTACAATAGGATGGCCCAAAACGCAAAGAAAGTGAGCTCTGACGAAGCCAGCCTCAGTCAAGGGTGTTGACGAATCGACTGAAATGTGGTAAGTTTTTAGTACCCCCGGCGATAATAATGGCTGTTTGATTTCTTTACTTGCCAGACTGGGGTTGAGAGATATGATCATGTGGCAGCATTGTTGTCAATTGGTTTATTTCAAAAAGGATGTGGCAGAACCACTCCCACGAGTAGCAAGCAACACTCTTGTTAAGCGAGTAAACAGCTAGGAATTTTCGTTTTAATAAATATATACGATTTGGGGACCAAATATGAAATTTTTAGAGTAAAAGCTTGTTTATTAAAATCATTACACGGCTGATATCGGTTAAATGAAAATAATATTTTGATATGCTTCTTCGTTTTAAAAATCTTTATTATGCATCACTTCGAATAGCAGATACAGTTGTTCTTGTACAAGAAACTCAGGTAATGAAATTTAAGATTTCACTTTTGTTTTCGCCTTCCTACATAGACCCAAGTTACCGAATTTGTTGGTTCTATTTTGAATAATCTTTGTACACAAAAATAGAATTTATTTATTCTGTTAAATATGTGATTTTATTGGTCGTGAATCGAACACACCTAATAGTGGACACAAAACCAACCATATGTAGGACTCAACTTGAGTCAATATGTAGATGTAAACGTGGTCGACCGAGCGTGTAGTTTAGGCTGAAATTAGTACCTCATGAACAGTTTTGTGTACGATGTAGATATTATTTTGCAGGTTTTGAAAGCACCTTCGAAATGTTGTATAAAATCATTCACTTTTCAGTACACATATAGAAATTTCTATATATTTTTATTATTATTATTAAGTCTATAGATACAAAACTAAAAACATATACATATATACACTTAGATACTACAAACTAAGTATTTAAATACAGGATAATTTTTCTTTTAATAGAGTTTCTGTTTTCTGATAATTCAATAATGTGACAGAGTTTATTAAATTTAACAAACAGGATCATTATTGGCATAGTTTGAACGGTAATAATTATAGTGAATCAAATGAAAATATCCAGTTGGTCTTGTCGGAATATTTATCATCATTCTACTCAGAATAAGATCGGAATGGATGTTGCCCTGGATAACATTCATAAGGAAAGTAATGTTCAACATAGTACGGCGACTTTTCAAAGAAGGTAACTTGATAAGATTAAGCCTAAATTCATATGAAGGCAGTGTACGGAAGTTCCACCCTCGCCCAAGCAGACCAAATAAAAGGAATTGTTTCTGGACAGATTCCATAAGATTACTATGAATAGTATAGGATGAGTCCCCCATATTCAAGAATGCACCTAACCATAGAGGTATATAATTGTTTAGTGACAGAAGGATCGGAAAACTACTTACTCCAACGTTTCATAAAACCAAGAGCACCACAAGCATTGTTTACTATCATAGAAATGTGAGACCTGAAGTTCAGACGTTGATCGAATAGAATTCCAAGATCCAAAAAGGGTCAAACTACAGCCTCGATTTTATGATCACCATCACATATTAAATTTCCTCACATATTAAAAATTAGAATATTTGTATGCTATAGTTTGTATTTGTAAAAATGTTCACCAAAACGAATTAAGCTTCTTTCCTTTAAGCTTTCATAAAATTTCATTTTTGGACACCCTGTACCAGCGCAGGGTGATAATTATGTTGGTTCTATATTGAGTGTACGGTCCTATGTTCCACATTGGAATGACGGGCCAGTGTGCATCGATCTTTAACACTCTCCGCTCTGGATGTCCTCTTATGTTTGTAGCCTACTCACTATAGACTTTAATATTCCAAGATTTTGATTTGTGGCTTTCCACACACTCGTCATGTTGGGCCACCTTAATGTACACAGTTTGTAGGTTTGCATGTAAACGTGACATTGGTATTTTATACGCTGAATTGATGTCCTTGTCAAAACCCAAACAATCCTACATATGTACGTATATATATATACACATACATACATACATACATGTGTATACATATACAAATTCATAATAAATTGAATAAAATAAATTAGATTTCTATTGAAAGAAATTCCCTCAGATTGAAATTTACGCCAATGCAGTGCACTTGGGCTCGGCTAACTTTCGAATGCTCAGTAGAAAAGACCTACATATGAAACTATATTAGAGTGTCCTGTCACAAAAGTGAATTCTTTTCGTAGTGCGTATGTATGCTTATGACAGCGATCTGTAATAACGGCTGTGTACCTGTAACAGTGTTGCATGCAACAGCTGTGAGTCTTATTACAGTGAATGTATCTTGATCAAATGTTATTATTATGTGTAAGCTTTCGAATAACATTTGAGTCTTTATACCCTACACCTGGACTAGGGTAATACCCTAAGTTAGTTTTCTGCTAAATGTTTCTAACGCCAACAAATAATAGAGCTAGACCCACCTTTAAGTATACCGATCGGCTTATAATCACCAGCTGAATCGATTTCGCACCTAACAGATCGCAATTGCGGTCCGATTGCCATGAAATTTGGCAGAGGTAATTTTTTTCGTCCAGGGACGATCGGTATTGAATTTAGAGGAAATCGGTTCGGATTCAGATATAGCCTCCATACAAATATCCCCCAATTTACGCTATTACTGCTCTAGAATACACATTTTACATTGGATCTTCTCAACTAAGAATATCTACTTTGAGGGTCCACTTTTTAATGTAGCGCCGTTACAAATGGGCTCCATTTCATACTTTTACCACTCTAGAACCCACAGTTTACATAAGAAGTTTATCTAGTTTTGCAGATCATGTTATATTTCAACTAAGAATACCTACCGTGAATGAGAACTATAAGCCCCAAGTGTTGTTATAGCCCCCCTACAAATATCCGTCCGATTTATACTATTACCGCTGTAAATTCTGCATCTGTCATCGGATCTTGATCAACTTTTCCAGATCATGTTGTATTTACTATCGGAATACCTGTCGGAAAATTGGATCATAAGGGTCCATATTTTCAAATACAACTGTTCCACCGATTTTCATTATTACCGCCTTAAAACCTTCATATTACATCGGATCTGGTTCTAATTTTCCAGATCATGGATTATTTCACATAGGAAAACCTACTGTTGAAGTGGATCATATGGGTCCATATTTCATGTTATCCCCATAACCAAGGGGTTTCCGACTCTTCGAAAGTTGTCTTAATAAACTTCCACAAATGATATTAAATTTTTTCGAAGAACTTATTTTGTCAGCTTTACTGTCCGCGAACCCATATATTTTTTATTTTGCGTCCTTGACGTAATTATAATGCGGTTCCTAATAATCGCTCCTATGATCTAAATATACATACTTTCACAAGCTACACCCTACTTGTTATACAAATTGGTTTTTTGCACCGACGATGGTATGAGCAACGATTACAAAACGATGAAAAGGCTCCATAAAAGAGGGACTCCCTTCCTATGACAATCCCATGTTAAATTCATTAATACAGATTCGATTTTCCAAAACTTCCGAACCACAAGATGGAATGCTCTTTTTGGCTTGGTATATTTTTGTATAATTCATTGTTTTTGTTTTGACAATAACAAAAGGGAGAAATTCCATGTCGTGAATATTGCCCAGTCTTTGCCCAGTCCACTATGGCTCCCAATACTTTAACAGAAAACAATTTCGTTAGTCGTCGTTTCACGTACCGGCACCAATAAGCGCCACTGTAGAGTACTCGCTCTCACACGTACATACAACACCTTGAATGTGTAATTTTTTAAATAATTTTCATGGTCACCTCAGGACATTACTTCTCATTCTGTTATTGCAACACACACACACACATGTGCGCACATCTGACATTCTCTGTTCGAAAAGCCTTCGCAATGCAGCTTCCCACCGATGGAATGTATCAGAACATGCATACTCTGTAGATGTAGATGCAGATGCAGATGCATCTGCGTGTGTGGATGTGTGTACGTGTACGTGTGTTTACAAATATGGCAAATGCAGCCATGACATTGCAGCAATACTCGTGGCAGGCTTATGAATGCGCCAAACAAACGCTGCCAACAACTGGTAACCTCGGCAGTAAAGGGATCACTTTCCTTCTCTTGTTTCTGTTTCTGTGTTTTTTTTTTTAATAAAAAAACCCCGAATTGCAAATGTTTGCTTGTGCCATGTTGCACGTGTGAGCGAAGAAAATCAATTTGATGAAATCTAATGAAAATTACGTTCGACATTCGACCCATCAATGAAATGCCCTCAGCCGGAGTATCTGCAGTCAGAGACTACCGTTTAAATACACTATCCAAATATGGAGTATAAAGTCAAGTAAATAGGCATTCCATTAAAATTCTAAATGTGCAGTTCTTTTCTGATGAAAGCACATTCAATATGTTTGGAAGCGAAGGACGGTGCATATGTCTGGAGCAAACCTCTTACACATTTGAAGGGTGTACTTATACTAAAGTCACTGACTGTACATTTTCAGATGGACGATGGCAACGAAGAAGTGTTGGAGCTGATAAAAGGCGCACTAAAATAATTATGATGTTCCACATCTTGGCATTGGCTTGTGGCGTTTTCTTTTCTGGCAAAGAGAGTGCCTTTTTCCCGCTTTGTCAGCACTACGCGGTTCTGACCACAAAAAGGCAACATTTTACAGATTATGGTGGATTTTGGCTCCACTATTCATTGGTGGTAAATGCACAAATGTACATTAAACTGGGTCGCGGTTTAACTCAAGATTCAGTTTTTGGAATCTCCTCTGCAGAAATGCAAATTGACAAGAGCATCGTTAGCCCTTCAATCCATCAATTCACGAGGATAGAGTGATGCCCTTCAAAAAATAAACTGTGATAAGTTGGCAGCATTTTTCTTAAGCATTGAGCTGCCAGTCACTGCAAATGCCGTGAGCAAGCATTGACAATCTGTAAGCAATTGGAATTTTGGTTGTTGGTATAGCTCTAAGTTTTCATGTTCTATCTTCGATTGTTTTACATTAAAAGAGGAAAAGAGACTCAATGAAATGCCTAAATGCCTAGAAACAATGAAAATCTGGCAGCACATCATTCGAAATCCAACCAAATAAGTAGGCTAGTCGAGTAAACTCAACCGAACACATCTACTAGACATAGCACAGCAGACTACCACTTCCACTGTTTCAGGAAAGCACCTCCGCTGGGCCCGTTATTAGAAACATTTTGTATCATTCTATGGACTAAGTAGGCAAAGTAAAGACGCTCCCACGAGCAATGGTTGTAGAAAGCGCGCAGTCTGTAATTTCCATAAAATATACCTCCATGATTGCAGGGATGTCTCTGCAATTAAATTCTCTGGGCAATTAAATTCCCAAATCTGCTACACCTGCTCTTCAACAACAAGTCTTTGAAATTTGGGTCTTTCCCACACAAATTCAATTCGTTTCATTTGTACGATCAACCGACCATAGACCGTTTAATTTTCACAACATTCATTTCTATTTAATTCGACAAGAGAAAGTTTAATAAAGCATTTCTGGTACTTGGCGCCATAGTTTGCATAACATACGGTGATCTCGTTGGTAAATCAATTCAAAAGTAGTTAAATTTCGAAGGGCATAAGGTATGAGGGGATTTCCAGCATGTATCTCAGTTGCCCGACAACGTGTTGCCACAGATGATTTTATAGACACACATCGCATTTGAAGTAATTGTTCATTTTTTTTAATTGTCCATAACATGGCAACACTGTATGAATGAACGCTTAATTTAGGAGCAGTTTTACACTGTGAAACAAAGCATCTGGCCAACAATTGTGTAAGGTATGAATAAGTGTCGGACGATAGAGGTGATTCCATTGGAACAGAGGTGATTCCATATTCACCGACAGTGATTGTTACGAGATTTCCAATTGAAATATATTATTGCAATTATAAATATATTGGAGATATATCATAGCACTTCACTACAGCGTCACGGAAGTGATCTTACATTTAAAAAATCTTTCGGTTTTACTTACTTAGATGCTTTGTTCATACTTTGCCTGTCGAAGGAGTAGTTCAAAAACATTCATCGAAGGAAAATATCACTTTCCGAACATAGGAAATTTTAACAGAAATTACGTTACGATATAGGAATATATCTGCAAAAGTAAATGAACAGATCTATTGTTCTCATTTTGAAACATTACCAGAAATATGTATTATTATAAGTCTAAACGTCATGGATGTTTGACGGTATTTTCTTTGATTATAAATTGGATTATGTGGAGTCACCCATAGGAATTCAACAACTTTCTGCATTGATGTCGTGCTTCTGTTTAATGTGTGTGGCCAAAAGTAAAAAAGGATATATCAATGAACGAATGGACATGGTTAAGACGAATCAGTTAGTGTTTCTCAGTTGATAGGTATAGAAAAAGAGTGCCAAGGCCTTACAAACACCGACAGGGCTATTTAGATGGCAAACGCTTCCCTGTATGGGAGGGTATGATCGAAATGCCGATATTTGTCTAGAGATATTCATCCTGGACGAGAATAATCCATCCCCACATTCCGTCTGAGATTGGAGATGTACAACCACATTCTGGCTAAAAAAAAACGAAGAAGTACAAAATGGATTAAAATTGAGGAAATTTAAATTTTCTGGTTCCAATATGTCTTTATTCAATTTAATTATATTTTCTACTATTACTTGGATTCTATAACCCAGATAATAAATATTTTAGCTGCGAACTCTATAGAAACATCGAATAATAGACACCTGCGTTTAATAGAATTCAAGAAGCAGTTGTGAGATTTTTGATCGTTCGCCGTAGACGAACGAAAATTAGTTATAGAAACAAGCCCTTAATTTTAATTACTCATTTCAACTAGAAATGTACTTAAATTGAGTAAATAGTTTGCACTCATTTTTATTATGAATGAACGAAACTTCACTTTGCGACGAATAGAATAATTGTAATTTTTCTGATTTAAACGGGTTCTTACGAATGGATATTTGTTTTTTGTGATATTGTGTCAAGAAATTTCAAACTTAGTGCGAAGAGCAATTCTCATTGTTGCCAATGTGACTGCTTTGATTTTGGTTGGAGTAATCCTGGATTAACAAGCTGCGATAACAAAAACGTTAATAAAATTTAATTTTTTGCTCAAATTAAAAAAAATATCTTTTCACATTGTCGCTAACTACAATATAAATATTTGTAACGAAAGAAATTTTCAAAAAAATATTTTGTGTTGACTTTTTTGTCCATCCTAATTGCAAATATGGCATAAATATTTATACCAAAGCCAAGTTTGCATTTGAGATTATAAGTTACCCAATAATTCGTTGCGCAACGCCTAGCACGTGCCTAGCGACCGGATCACTCTCTGCGAATGCCCGACTACAACACACAGGGCTCACTTAGCGAGACTTTCGCTGAGTTTTCTTTTTCCCATGGAATGTGAAAGGACTTTCCTCGACTAATCGACATCACTCACATTACCTTCTAATGACCACTGAACGCTGTGCTGTCTGGCCGATCAATCAAGTGGTTTGTACAGTGGGCGACAACGTACAACACACGCGCGCTACTTTAAACATTTAAACGTACATGACAAGATATGTTTACTTTGATGAGTCTTTAATAGTCTGTCCCTGTGGTATCACAATGGGTAATTAACCTAAGTAAGTCCGGTAATAGACTGCTACCTTGGCCTAACCTAATGGAATGCCCCAAATCACACAAACTTAGTGGAGTTTCTGGACTCTGATGCATTGATAAGAGATTTCTTCAAGTGTATGTTGTGCTACACTAAATGTATCGATATGGTATGTGAGGTGGAACAATAAACTATTCCCGGTTAGGTTACTTGCAGTACTTAGAATAAATTCAATTGAAAAAAAAACTGCTCCTTGGATTTTTTATATACTTTTATTTTCAATGATAACAATTTACAATTCAATAAGTGCCCCAACACCACTTGGACATTATTGGGGCGAGTTGACATAAGTGTACGACTTCATTAAAAAAAGTAACTATATACAATTATAATAGATACAAAAAAGAAAAATTACAATAGAAGCATTTCTATACTTTGGAGTAGATGTGATTTTAAATTAGATTTAAATTCAGGAGAGCGAAAAAACTGATTTATAAATCATTCTTCTACAGTTTAATCTAAAGAGGATTGCTAATTGCTGCGAAATTTCTTATTATTCGCGGTTTTATGGTTCATAGCCACTTTTGCACGTTTAAAACTGAGAACTATGAATTTTGAAATAAGCATATAGCCATTTATGTCCAAATATATAAATAAGATATATTGTAAACTTGATAACGTTCTTCATGAAATGTTGGCATTGTTGTGTAGAAAACCCATTTTCTGGGATGTACACAGCGAATTTAAAGATTCCAGTTTCATCCGTCAGATCGGTACCATTTTTCCATTTTTTTTTTTACAAAAAGTGGATATTGCGGTACGGCACGGTAAACATAAAATACATATTGGACTTTTTTGGAAATTTTTCATTTTCACACATGACATTTTTGTTTTTGATTGAATTTTTGTTTGTTTATTAAGAACCAATGTCGCTTGTAACATGTATATGTAATCAGTAGCGAACATTGTTGAATTGTTGAAACATCCAAAATTCGCGGTTGCAATTGTTTAATTTTTAACTTTCTCTGTTCAGGATCCTGAAACTTTTCTGACACAAATATTCCGAATGAAATGAATCATATGCCATAAAAATATTTTGGTATTCTCAATATGATAAAAGTTACGCCGATTTTTCTAAAGATACCTTTCAGATTTCTTTACTTTACAGCCACTATTTATCGTATTTTAGCCTGATAACTTGGGAACCAAAATGCTATTAACTGCGTAATGATGGAATTTGATAGTACGATATGCCCTAAATCTAGAAAAATGTTTAAAAAAAAATCTTGTAGCGATTTATAGCCTTCGGTTATATGCTGCTCCATTTTTTAACTATTTATTTGTATGATTTCTATGTCCATAGCCACTTATCTAGTCATAAACTAACGTGTGAGTTGATAGCCAAATCAGTTTTATAAACAAAATTTCTTCTCCAAATTCATATGACAGATGACATCCAAATCTGAGAATAGTTTGGCATCAAAAACTCATTTTCGGGAAAATGGTTCATAGCCACTTATGAATATAAGCCTTTTAAGAGTTTGAGGTGAGGTGATTGTACTCAGAGCAACCGATGTATTCAATACGTTGTTTCGTGGTTTCCAGCCTACACCTTGTCACACGCAAATTCAAATTGTTTCTAGTATTAAAACCCAATTGGTTTCTAGAAAAATCTATGATTGATGACCACTAACTGCATTTTGTGCAAACCATGTAAAGGTAAGACGTCGTTTTAGATGTGTTATTATATAACACAGGTGATGAATACGTCAACGGGAGATTGTAAACAATTTTGATAGCTCTGTTTTGCGTCCTTTGGAGACTTCGAAACGCTGAACACCTCTTGTAACCATAAACTATGGGCAGATAATTCAGATGATTGTGGATTAGGCTATTGTAATTTAAGAGTTTAGTTTTCTCATAACATCTATACTTGAATTTATACAAAATTCCAATCGCTGGAGCAACTTTCCGTTTTATGTCTTGAATATGTGTATTCCATGATAAGTTGGCATGAAAATGGATACCCAAATACTTCAACAAATTACACTCATACACTTCTTTTCCACCATTTAAAAACACCTCCAGTAGAATGTGGTCGAAATCTCATCAGTTTCGTCTTTTCGGCATTCAACACAAGCTTATTGATTCTAAAATAACACCAGCATCATGTTCAATTTGACCCTTCAATATTACGTCGTGGTTGTACGGATAAAATAGGCTTATATCGTGGGGAATTTGCCGTGCAAACTGAGATTAGCAATGTCATTGAATATATATTGTAAATAGCAGCGGGTCTAGTACACTACCCTGTGGCACGCCATGTTTCGCATGTCCTACATTGCTTCTGCAATCATTTATTTTCCACATACTGCTTTCTCCCTTGTGCATAAATTTTCGTTAACTATTCAAGTATTTTCTAAACACGTTAACGATTTGTCAATAGATGTTTAATACTTGTCCCAAATTCTTTCTATAAATTTACACAGTTGTGAGAATTTCTTACTTGATTCGAAGAATTTTTTATAAATAATATCCTATTGTATTTCTGTATTTGTAAATGAACTATTTACCAAAACTTTGAAATAAGGAAAGTTAAATCGTTATATCGGTATGTACGATAGGACATTTTAAATGAAGTAGGAATTTTACTCAGATTTAGATTGATTATTTTTATGAGTGTGGCCATTGTAAATGACAAGTCTACACAGAAAGTGATCCCACTTAGTTTCATAGATATTTAATTTTTTGTACAAAATAAATGGGAATGATGGAACGGAACAAACATGGAATGCTGAGAATACTGAGGCTGAATTGGAGATGGGCGCGACTCACGTGAATCACGCGTGATCGTGAGCAAAATTTATTTTACTCACGTGATCGTGCGTGTACGTGAGTCAATAATCACTCACGCGCCCATCTCTAGGCTGAATAACACTCGATACCTATAGTCTTTTCACACTAAGCCACATCGTGCGTTCACACTATATCATCTTACATTTTGTTTTACAATTTGGCAAGTCACAGCGATGTGAGTGATTTTTGAAAGATATATATATCAAAAGAGATATAGAAGAATTATTAATAATTGGACTAACTGATGCTGTTAAACAACAACATAAATTACACAAGTATACAAAAAAGGTTCTGGATCACAGCAACTGAAATGTTTTTCTAGGGGGCGCTGAATTCAAATATGCACTGGGTTTTTAAATGTCAACTAAAATTGTCGAAATTTATTGCATCGACATCTATTTTTACTGTACATAGACTCCTTTTTTTCAAGAAATACTACAAGAATTAGCTGAAGCAGGTGGAGTCGGACGAATCTTGTCTATCGTTTGGAAGCCATCTTAAGGAGTTCAGAATACTCTACTGTGTCGGCAGATAATACAATTACATTGCATCAATGCATCTTTTCATTAAATGAACTTTCTATGTATTAACGAAACTTTCTACTGTCCATCAATGGTAGTTTGGTTGTTGCAGGGCAAAATGTAATTCCGCTTTCAATGTTTTTTTTCTTACAGGGTGTACCCTAATACATAACTACCGGGTATATGAGTGCGTGTAGAGAACGTATTCACGGTATAAATCTCAATCACATATGTAGGCACATATATCCTCCCAGTTTAACAAATTGTCCGTTTTTTATTTTTAGTAGTGACGATTGACTCAAAACGGGCGAAAAAAATCGCCATAATTTTTGTAATGCATGAATATGAATGAGTGCTCGTCATGAAGTCCTCTATGATTGGCGCCTAGCTAGGAGGCATCTCTCATCCACCTTTTTTTGCTGAGAGTGAGGCGTGTGGCCAGAAATATTTCAAAAGTGCGTGAGTCGTTCTTTCAGGAGTGGCCGACAGGAGTGATACGTCGTCGAACAGTGCCAAAATTGTGTAACACAGAGAGAGAGAGAGAGGAGTCAAGGATGTGTGCAACGTAGGGAAGTATTTTGAATACCCCATTAAATTGCGGGTGTCGGAAAAAACGCGACATCACAAGATTGGAAATTCTAAAACCGCCAATCTGGGTTTGACGTACAATGAGGTGCTGGACCACGGGACCACAACTTAACCCATAAAACAATCAACAGCAACTCCGCTCCGCTCTGCTCTCTGCCAAGCGAGCATTATGCTCTGTTTACCTAGTTACATCAATTGCCACTAGTCACTCACATACATATGCACATTGTACATAATCCGTAGCACATGCATACATACATACGTACGAGTATTTATGCAAATGTAAACATCTCTCGGTGTATTTGTTTGTTTTACACTTCAGTTGGAGTTCGATGAACTTTTCCTCTACGCTCCGCCGTTCGTTTCTCCCACTCAATTGCCTCCACCAACGTTTGTTGTTGTTTCTCTCCGAAAATGAGGAAATACCAAACGGCCCACGTACGGCCTTTAGTTAACGCAAAAATCTGGAAAAGCTCAACAACGAGGGAACGCCATAACCAATAACACACACACACACGACAAACACACTCACACAGGAGCAAGTAAGTGGTTCATATTCTTCACATCAAATTGTTGGCTGAAAAGAAATAGAAGACTGCCACCGAAAGCCAAGTTATGGAATGAGCGGATAAGTGCGTAGAGATTTACACCGGCACGAGAGACAGCACACATGCACATCAGTGATGGAAAACGCGGCACAATTGCACCAATTTTGGGGCAATGGGGACTTCGTTGCAGGTACACTGGCACATTCGGAGATCTATGAAATCGTTTAAATAATAATCCAATAATTAAATTGGCGTTTATATCACTGTTTGCAATTTCGGTACTTTTGGTACAATCAAATAGTCATTTGTGTACTGGGATGGAAAAACTCATACTTTAGTACATTTGTCAATACTTTTCCACTCTCAAAAGTACCGTAGTATCGCCGAGACCGATATTGTATTTTTTTAAATAAAAAAAAATTACTTCAAATAACAAGGAAAATGGCCCGAAAAGTCCACTCTTAACAATGACATTTCTAATGTGAATTTAAATGAATATGAAGCCAAAAACGTGGATTAGAAAACTGCCACTCTCTCTCTCTGTCTCTTTTTATATTCAATTTTGTGATACGTTACGAAAATATTGACTTTACTAGCAATTGTCTTGTAATGAAGTTCATCAGCTTTACGTGGGAAAATTTATTGTCAGGAAAATCCAATAGAGTCGCTAAGCTTCTAGTTAAACCCAACGCAATTTGAATATTAATTCTCAGCTTAGAGCATTTCCCGATTTTATTAGAATTTGCAGCAAAAGAGAAATATTTGTAATTTTTGGCAGAATGTGAACTGCATCAAAAATAATTCAAAATTCCATAAAAACTAAGGAAGATCAAACCTATCGAATTTAATAAAGCATTACATTAGGCAATGTTGATAAGAGAAATCAGATGATTTCAAAAAATAGCATTGAAAATCGTTTCCCGCCTTTACATTTATCACACAATAATAATTCGAAATTAAAAAAAATATTTAAATATAAATTTATTTCTCATTTCATTTACTTGCCTCGTGAAATATAACTCTGATCCACAAAAAGTGTAGAGTTTTTGACAAATTAAAAATAATGAAAAAATCAAATAGACTGTGAGAATTTACGTGCGGCGATCCTCTCTCGAAATAGTGTGGTCTTATTTACACTATCCTACATTTCACGCGATCTGTCATTTTTTGACAGATCATGCGACTGGTTGGCATAATGTAAAGTCCAACAACTAATAAGAATTAAAATATTATAAATGTTCCTTAATAACAATTACTAAATTATTGAATATTATAAACACTTATTTTAATATGTTAGGTGGGATTATAAAAGTTACATGAATTACAAAAATCACACTTTCTAACGTCAGTTTCGTGTATCTTATTCGTTGACTTTATGCGAATTAATACGATAAGTTGGAGTTTTCCAATCAAAATGCCGAAGAAGTACTTTTATTTACGAAAAAAAAGTACGCAATACGAAAATCTGTTTCAGTGTTGCCACGTTGGCTAGATTTAGATATTTTGACGCACCAAAACACACACAAACTTTACACCGTTATTGAAAACCATACAGGCATTATTCATAAAAAATATCTTTTTTTGGATTTTCGGGACGGAGTTTTACTCTGAAAACCGAGAACTTTTTGCATATTCCAGTTTTCAAACATTTCCAACTTGCCCAGACTTGGCAACGCTGATTCAGCTGCTCTTCGTACGTGACCGTTCCTTCGTAGAGTGTGTGTATGAGCATGTTGGCCATGTACAGGGTTTTCGAACAAGAGGTGTTATTTTGAATCTCCCGGTATTTCGGTAGCTGTCACTTTTGAAGTTTTTATTCTTTGACATTTGAAAAGTAGAAACTACGCCATTACTAAAAATGGAATTAAAATTCGCGAATGAAAATGATCCGGACTTCCATCGAAAAATCATCTTAACTGATAAGGCCCATATCCACCTCGGTGGCTACGTCAACAAGCAAAATTGTCGCTTCTGGGGCTCGGAAAACCCAAGAGTTATTGTTGAGAAGCCTTTCCATCCTCATCGTGTCACTGTTTGGTGCGGTTTACGGTCCGGCGGGTTCATTGGACCTTACTATTTCGAAAATGAGGTTGGATCACCAGTTACGGTGAATGGATTGCGCTATCGAGAGATGATTAATGATTTTGTATGGTCGGAGTTGGATGATATTGATCTGGACAACGTTTACTTTCAACAAGACTGCGCTACATACCACACAAGCAACGAAACCATTGCTCATTTACGGGAAAAGTTTCCGGACCGTGTTATCTCTTGAAGAGGTGATTACAATTGGCCACTGAGATCTTGCGATTCAACACCTTGCGACTTCTTAGATAAGAAAGATAACGTCTACGCTAACAGACCAACGTCGATTCAAGCCCTCAAAGATAGAATTCGTGAGGCTATCGAGGACATAGAGCAGCCACTTTGCGATTTGGTTATGGAGCGTGGTCGTGGTGGCCATTTGGCTGATGTTGTTTTTCGTTATTAACGGCATACCTTCCTCTTCATTATGAAGTAAACATCCGATCATTTATCTCAAAAAATGGCATTTTTCTTTGAATACCAAAATAACACCTCTTGTTGGGAAACCCTGTATTTGCAGCAATGTCTGCTGACATTCAATACGAAACGACTTCGTCTGCTGTCGTTTCCCTTCAAAAGTTCTTGCACTGTTTTGCCCCAAGTGTTATTTAGGTAAAGTGCTGCTTACACTAAGTACGGCGGCTAAGTAGTGGTGTTGGTGGGAACATCCATACAAATGTATGTATGTACATTAGAGTGCCTAAAACCCAAAAGCACCGGAATAGCTGAGGGAAAGTGCAAGTTTGAAAATTGGAATTTTAGTAAAAAATTAATAAATATAGTTTTCGGGTTTAGAAAGATAAAATACATCACATATCAATCGATTGGATTGTATTGGATTGGATCATTGGATTTAGAGAATTTTGTGTGTATTCGTCCAGCAAACACATTTTGTTCAATTTTTTAATAGCTGCGTTTACATCCTAGATCACAAAGCAACAACTTGATAAGGTGGCAGCATTGCCATTAATGGATCTGTGGCAAATTGAGGTGAAGGGAAAATCCACATTCGATAACTAACCGAATTAATCAAACATATCAACTATAGATCACAAGAGTCGACCAGTTGAAATAACTGTTCGAAGAAAGCACCAATGGTGGTGGGCCCGTTAGTATAGCGACACATTGGAAACGTTTTTGCCACTCGATGGGGAAAGCGGCCAAAGTAAAGCCGTTTGAAATTTTCCATAAAATATACCTCCATGATTGCAGGGATGTTTCTTTTGGGAAAATAACTGCGGCAACTATCTGTATGGGCAATTAAATTCCCAAATCTGCTACACCTGCTCTTCAGCAACAAGTCTTTGAGATTTGGGAAAGAGCTCAAATTCAATTCATTTCATTTGAACGATAAACCGACCGTAGACCGTTTTATTTTCAAAACATTCTTTTTTTATTTAATTCGACAAGAGAAAGTTTCATTTCTGGTACTTTATGCCATAGTTTGCATAACATTCGGTGATCTCGTTGGAAAATCAATCCAAATGTAGTTAAAGTTCCAAAGGCATAGGGTGTGTGGGGATTTCCAACGAGTTTCTCGAAACAACAACTAGCTGCCACACATCGCCGAATAATTTTCAATTGCACAGTGGTACAACAAAGAATGAGAAGTAATGCTAGTTTTCTTGCAGGTATTGCCGAGTGAAACAAGAATCAGTTTGTGAAATTTCCCAGACACCCCCAACATCTTGACTTCGGACGGGCCGACTACATGATACGGTAAAAAAGTGTACCATTGTGACCCATTCTAATAATGTATGTGTCAATGTAAAATATACCGCGTTCTTCCAAAATATTTAAAAATATTCCGTAAATGTATGTGTTTGACAAACAATTTTAAATCGGAATGGACATTTGTATGGGGGTATATTAAAACCTGGAACGACATGACCCGCTTTCACCATGTATTTATGTTTATAGGTGAAATATAATATGTAAAGTTTGGCGAAAATTGGTTAAACATTTGGGAGCAACACTTGTATTAGGGCTATATCTAAATCTGAACCGATCCTACCTACTTTCGCCATAGGCGTTTTTATTTGTATCGGGGTTATATCTAAATCTGAAGCGATCTTACCCACTTTCACCCTAGGTGTTGTTAGTTGAATTATAAGATGTTGTGCCAAAATTAAAGAAAATAGGGAACCACATGTGGTTTCTAGATCGTAAGAACTCATATCGGAAATATCATTTGTACGGAGGCCATATATAAATCAGAACCGATCCTACCCCATTTCAGCATAGTTGTTTCTAGTTGTATTATAAGATCTTGTGGCAAATTTAAAGAAAATCGGGTACAATATGAGGTTTTTAGATCAGAAAATGTCAAATCGGGAGCGACATTTGTATGTGGGCTATATCTAAATCTGAACCAATTTTCATCAAATTAAATAGCGTTCGTCCTTGGTCCACAAAACTTACTTGTGCCAATTTTTGTTAAGACGGATTGCGACCTGTAATTTTATTACAACGATAGATGGACAGACGGATATTGCTAAATCTCCTCATAAAGTGACTACAAGCCGATCTGTATAATAAACGATGGGTCTAATTCGTTTCCTTTTGGCTGTTACAAACAAATGCACAAAGACATAATACCCTAGTGGATGGTATAAACATATAATAAGCTACGTCAATTGAAAATATGTGAATATTTTAATTAACGACAAATACAATACAATATTCGACATGGTTTGTTAGTAAAATTTGCATTCGACACGACAACAACCCATTATTCGTAAATCATGGTGCGAGAATACCATGCAAACGAGAATTGCATTTCAATATTAAATATCCACAATAAAAGGCAAACAGTAAATATCACAACAAATCCATAATTGGTTTCTGTGTTTCAAAACCTTATGAAAAACAACTACTTAATATTGTTGTTGAGATGTTGAGGGTACACCCAGTTATCAGGGTTATTGCTTTTTTATTAAACAATATAACATGTTTACGCGTCCGCTCTCACGGGAGCGTCAAGTAGTGCCTCAAGGCACCGTTTTGAATCAATATAACATGTGTAATTAAAATTGATTTGGTTTGGATTTTGAAACGGCGAATGTCAGCAACATTATTTCGCCGAGTACTCTAATGTACGTACGAGTAGTGTATCCACTAAATACCATTCACACAGTGTACGTATGAATGTGAATGTGGCTGGCTGTATGGTATGTATGCACCTATCAGGTTGTCCGTCTATCCCCCTTGTCATTCAGTCTTTTTGCATTCTCGCTCTGCTCAATTTCAGTAAAAATATTAATTTGACCAAATGTGATGATAATTTTGTGTTTTTTCTTTGTTTGTCATAAGAATCAGGTGTATGTATGCATGTCGCATCCATGCTAGGTATGGCAATCGCAAATCCCAGGAGGCTATCCACACATCATGCAAATTTGTCAAAGTTTTCGATAACTCAAGAAATTCGAGTTGTCCCATTTATTCATTTGTTTTTTTTATCCAGATTTTGCTTTTTAATAATTAACCAAAATTTGACTGTCAAGAAATTACATTACAAGCGCCCGGTTTTCGTTAAATATTATTAACGACAACGCTTTAACGCTTAGCTAACGATTTGAAAAGGTGACAATCCTTCTGTGAAGAATGTGTTTGTTTTGCATTTTCTAATGAAAAGAGAAATCAAATTTTCTGAAACGGGAGAAGGTAGTGATAAAAGAATAAATTTAACCCGGGTGGTGATATCGTGACTATATGGTCACACACAAAAAGCTTCTGGTGTGGATCACTGATAACATGAAAGTTAAAGAAAAAACAATAATTACAGCACTATTTGGGTTAATTGTATTGTGACTTATAAAAAACCCAAGAAATTTGACTATCCCGATCGACTCCCCTAATCCATTCATATCATCTGCATATGCATGTGTGAGCGTGTGCGAATATGTGCTACGAATTTGCATATCGTCAGCTTATTGTTTTTTTATTTAATTTGTAGACGAAAATTATCGATCTTATTCTGTGCAGACGCAGCTTCGATACCAATTGAAAATTTCGTCTAGGCGCTAAGTTGTAGTCTAATTCTGAATCATTTAGAATTAATTAGTTTAGTCTTAGTCTAAATCGTTTATGACTTTACAATATTTTCCGTTATCAAATAAGAGAATATTATCAGACATCCTCAGAATATTTGAGTCGATTTGGCAACTCTTCATCGTGACCTAATGTTCAAATATTTAAAAATGCCAAATCGCCAAAAGCGAATGAACAGTCGCCCAGCATTTGTTGCAACTTTTAGGCGTTTCTTCATTCTCCCATTTCGGGCTATTCTTCATACAGCCTCCCAGGATAAATGATAGTAGTAGAGTGGGGTAAACTACACCAATACAAAGGCTATCTCTAATTTGCCACAAAAAATCCTCGTACGCCTGCGGATCTCTTACATCAATATACGCTCTCACAATGGATAAATCAATTGGCGTGAGCGTGTGTCGATGTGAGCGACAATGTTGGAAAACGTGGTACAATGGGTACTTCCTTGGTACGCTGGTACATCTTACGAACGATCACAATTAAATTAATAATTAAATGTACACCTAAAATAACAGAAATAAATCAATTTTCAATTGGGCAATTCATTCATAGATATTTGTGGCGGCTAATAAAAAATATTGCACAAAAGAACACTCCTATATCAGTGTATCTATGAAATCGTCTCAGAAGCAATCTATTTTAGTTGGAGTCTGGATAGCATCCAATAAATAAATTTGTTTTCATACGGACATATTGGCATTATCGCTGCAATTGCTTCTAATGGGTTGGACAGTAGAATAGCCCATTGGGAGCAAATTTAAAAACATTGAAATCCCCTCACTGGTGATAGAGCCTCTCTAAACCAGTACACCCGTTTGAACTTTGAAGCAATAAATAGGATGGATGAGCCTATGTCCCACTGGCTATACACGTCCGTCCGTCTCTTCCACACCGACAATGGCCAATGACATTCAGGCATGACCGTGACGATAAATTTTAAATTTTAACTAGCAAATCCACAGAGCAGAACTATGTTGAGCATTGAGCAGCGACAATGTATATATATGAAGCCACGATTTTTGGCAACTCTAACGAAACTTATTGCAAAAAACATTTTTAACTTGGCCTTGTGGCCAACTGAACCTAGATAGGTCCACCGAATTAAGTCCTGCGAAACAAAACCCATGAATCAGTATCTAAAACATTCAGTGTCTTCATGAATATGCTGAAATTACCGGTTACCTCTACGGATACAGAAATAGAGAAAAGATGTGATAACGTCGGCATTGAGAACGTCGGCTGTGTCGACAGCGAAGCAGAACAGAGACCGAAAAACATTCTATTCTTAAATAAAAAGACGCAATGTCCGGGACAATTAGAAGCGGAGAAACCAGTTTCTTAGCCAATCACAAGAGCACTCATTGAAGCAGTGGTAGTAGACAAAAGCCAGTCATAGCCCAAGCTGAGTATATAATTAAAAATTTGGAAGAAAAAAACAATACGAGCTGAGACACAGATACATGTGCCGCTAGGAGTCATGCAACATGGCTCGGGAGTGTAGGAACCTATGCGAAAACATCAGCACCCCATTTGTGATGCGATTCAAATGGCCATTGAGTGACAGTCTCACCTGCCGCCTGCTATCGAAACAACACATTTCTAGAGCGTATTTTCAGTGATAAATTCGAGGACAAGTGTCTGCTCAAATTTGGTTTGAGATTGTTTTGGAATTTTTAAATTTCAACTACAACGAGTTTCCAAAAACAAAAAAACGCCCGACAGATAGAGGGGAATGCATTTCTGCTGAGAATGCAATAGAGTCTTCTTTCAGTCTGCCAGACGCAAATCATGTCAATGTCCAGTGACTGAAATTAATGATGCATTTTAAAGCGTCTTCAATTGAATTCCATGAATTCATATTCATTTTGTAAATCACCCACTATTGAGTTCCTTGTCTTTGGCACAATCAAAGTGCCAGCACAAGGCCATGGCGGACACCCTACACGATATCCTGTTAGAAGCGAGTGTGTCCGGTTAGTGATTTTGTTTGTAACACGCAAATTGTGAAAATGTAAATCTGCTTTGGCAAGTGTCAAAAATCTGCAGAAATTTGGGCCCAGACGTGTTTTGGTTCCACAGCTCGATACAAGAGGTGATGAAGATTAACTGTCTAAGCAAGCGATGCATTCAAAACACACCTACTGTCTGACATGACCATCTCTATTTGGGCAAAATGTGGGAGATATGAATTCAAAAAGCGGGATTGTGTAGTTAAAGCCCATTAAAATAAAAAGATTCTAATGTATTATGAATTAAAATAGCTGTATTTGAATGTTTATTTTTTCAGATTTCTTTTCGTACGTCAGGTACGTGATCTTAGAAATCGACTTAGAATTTGTATATCCAAAGAACTTTAGGTGGATTAAAATAATTTATATATGTTTGACACACACAGCTGCAGCTGCATCACCCTTTGAGGTGTAGCTTTGAACTCATTTCGAGGCCAACACTCCGGCAGAATTTCGATCTCCCCTCCGTGAGGACGCTATAGGGTCTCATGCGGTCGCCTCTAGCCGACCACCGACTTTGCCGTTTCCGGCTTTTCTTTTTTGTTTTCTTTTCTTAATAAACGCGACGATGCCGGCATATGAATGAGTCGAAATTCGCGGATCAATTGTAACCACCAGACGGAGATGCATCACAGCCCGCTTTGCATTTTAATTGCGGTTTTAATTGTTCATAATGAATTAGCTTAATTCAATTTGGACGGCGTGCGTGCCGCTGCAGTTCAGTGGTCTGCAATGACTCAGCATTTGTGATGAGGTCGCCAACAACAACAACAACGAAAGCAACAACCGGCAAAAGGTGCTGATGTTAGGAATCGGTTTCTGAAACACCATTTCGCCCATTAAAATCGCAAATATGATAAAAAATATTAGATCATAGCGACGCGAATTGCTTGGATAATTTTTATGATATTTCGAAATCAACGCACTGAAGTACACATTTCTGACTTGCAAGTGACTTGACCAGTGGGAACAATCCTACAACAAATTAAGGGTGATTAAAAAAAAGAGGCAGATAAGAAATATTCAAGCCATGCAATCTTTACGTGCTTTTCTATAGACAAATGGAATTATAGATTCATGTAGCTCAGAGATTTCTCGTAATAATTGAGAGATATTGGATCGAAAATAAGAGCATCAAGCCCAAATAAACTTGAGAGGGTGCAGAATAAATATTTAAATTTTGCGTATCATTTCGTTGACCCGATCTCATGTTCTATTGACGTTGGTCAATAGAAGACTACTACAATGTATGATTTGGGAATTTATTGTCTGTCCATATCTGTTGGGATTAATTGGTGTAGAATGCTAAGAAAACATGTTTTGTGGTATATACCCACCCAACTATAGCATAAATGCGCCTCTCTCAGAGAACACAATATAATATGTTTATTAATGATCCATGTCATTAAATAAATATAAATAAATTACAAATTTGTTTAGATACAATTCATTATAAATCTATTGTCGGTAGGAAATGAATAAACAAACTGAATATTTCTTTAGTGTTTGGACATATAGTGCTAACAAAGCCATCATTACTTGTTTCGTAAACGTACTTTTTGCAAGATCTGATTTAAAATCCATACTCGGTCAAAGTCTTGTAGAATTGCCCAATATAGGCCACTTTTAGAATCGGCACTCAAATCATAAATCACCTATTTGATGTTGAAGACTAGTCAGAATTAGTTTATGAACTTGTTATGTAAACGCGGACGAAGATGATAATTTAACAGCTCTTTTCTAAAAATCCGCTAAAAAAAACAGAGATTTTCCAAAGGATGTTGCAGAGATTTTTTCACTTGCGCCGCATAGGCACCTTTCTTCGACAACAAAAACATGCCGATGGTCTGCTTTCGTTATCGCACAGTGGAACGAACATACATATGTATGTATATGTGACTTACACTATCGAAATTCTAGAAAACCGCATTTTCAAACAACGTCCGCAATGTTATCAGTCGTGTCGTTTTATTTTCTGTATTTCTATTTGTTTCTCAATATTTTGTATTTTGTATTTTTAATTACTTTTTAATTTCTTTGACGAATATTTACACAACTGCTACGCACGCACGTACATATGTTTATATATATATTCGTATATTCGTAGAATAGACTTATCGCTTAGCCCCGGTTTGGTTGTTCAATTTGAATGTTTGCCCAACACAAACATTGTGAAAGGCAATTTCATAATATTCGAAATATTCGAAATAGAAAAAAAGACATTCTAAAGAGACGAGTGACCTACTAGTAGCCACTACGAATACACTACTGCACCTTCGACTATGTACACTAAGGGCCACGGAAGTAAAATTTGAAGGATGTCTTCTGTCCCTCAAAGAGCATATGAATGGAACTGAAAATGTTTTAATACGAACATTTCCCCAAGGATCTTAATGTACTTGTTAAATATCCTAACAAGGCTGGACTGAATACAACAAACTGGATACGAACGACTAAACGATCACTGTCGAAGTTGCGACAACGAAGATGAAGAAGAGGCTGTCGATCACTTCTTATGCGACAGCCCTGGCAAAATAAAACCCACGGATCCTAGGGTAGCATTTACTACAGGACATTGGCGATATATCGGAAATTGGTATTAGAAATCTTATCAAATTTCTAAATCTTTCATGATCTCTATTTTCTTATCTTTCCGAGTGCTGTGTTCAAAACACTGCCTTACGGATCCACATGACGATCGATTGATAGCATCGATAGTTTTCGCGTCATATTTTCTAGACTTTGATGAACAAACTAAAATACAAATAGAAATGAAATACTCAGAGGATTATTTCATGTTATTTGCAAACCAAGAGGTGACATGTCGGGTGTTTAGGGTATGCCAAGAGTGATCAAACCCGAAAACCGGGCCAACCGGGTTTTTCATCTCAAACCGACCGTCGGGTTTTCGTTGTCGGTCTCAACCAGTGTTGTATTGTTGGAAAAATTCGTTTTTTTCGCCGAAGACCTAAAGACGGCCTTTCGTTGCGAACAAGCCTACTTTTACATTCGCCTTTGATCATATAAGATTGCCTCATGTGTGTGTTCGGTAAACACTGATATCAAGATTATATCCAGACTTTCCTTTATGGAATCTTAATTGGGGATGTCGAAGACTATAACCACAGTCCTTTTATGAAAATAGTTAAAATTGCGAAAAAATGGTTTATCTGCGCATTCTCAGTTATGCCTAAACCATTGCTTTAGCACTGTATGATAGGAAATATTGTATAAGTGGATTGTCAGATATGATTCCGATCATGAAGATGACTTCATGGACATTCGGAAGTATGCTTTGAACTATATAAGGCAAACAATTGCTCTTAATTTGACTAATAATGCTTGGAAGTTAATTGTTATATTCCAGATATTGTGAAAACCTGAGGAAAGGTTGTAAATAAGATTAATAAATCATCTGTAAGGCAGGGAGATTAAATTAATTTATGTTCGTGAATAATTGCGAAGTTTATAAAAATATCGCGACAACCGCACCCTTTTGGACTTCGGTTTAATTACTTTCACTTTAATGGAGTTCGATGCAATTAAAACTCCTAACGAAATTAAGCCCTAGATATTGGCTAGGTATGTCCAGCAATGGACCCGAAATAAACCGGACCGACCGGTTGTAAAAAAAATCACGATTTTAGAAAAACCCGAAAACCCGACATTGCTAAAAAACCGGGTTTTTGATCACTCTTTATATGCCATAGTCGAACCACCCCGTTTTCAGTCGTTCCCTTGTGGATTGACATCTGCCCGACTTTGCTTCCGATATACTGCCGATGTATTATCGTGACAAGCAGCTAATCGTTGTTCATGTTTGATCTAGGGCTAGGCGACAATTGGTTCATTGAACACTATCGACACATGCCTCAATTTTGACTAGTGACTCTTTGTATTTCGTGTTCTCTACCCTTATGATGCCTTTTGGTGGTAACGTCCGTAAAGATCTCCAAAAAAATATTTTTTGTGCTGCATTGTAATTTGTTGCGTGAAAAAATTTCTGATTTTCTGACATTTCTGAAATGCTGGGAATCCTTGCGAGGCCAAGTTTCATTTTACAAAAGAAATTTAAAATGCCTACAACAGAGGTCAATATTGCTAGGCTATGTGTTCTGTAACCATGTGTTATTTGGAAAAAATTCCGCTGCAACGAATTCCAGTTCCAAAACATGGATTGGACTTTCATCTAAACCCGTATTAGCCATTTAGAATCTTAACCCACCATGCCAATCTCTCACAACAGCCATAACTTGTCCAAGTAGATGGACAGATGATGATGATCCAATGGTTCTCTCAAGGTTTTTCCAAAATCATGCTATGGCGGTGGATAACCATGCCATCGTGGAGAATATCCAAATGCAATTGTCGTCTGTTGTCTTTGGCACACGTAACAACACGAGACTCGCGCGGAACTTAACGGGTATGTACGAATGTACATACATACATATGTACAATGTACCAACAAAGACACTCGAATGTTTAGTTATGGAACCGGTTCTTTATGGGACCATTAAAGTATTCATTTATTTTTGGCAAGTATTTGCAATTTGGTGGCCATGCCATGACTCAAGAGCAGCCAGCCTTGCCAGACTTGAATTGTTTCACTTGTCGCCAAATGAATGGAAAAATAATCGCAAAAGAATTAGAGCTTTAAAACTGTGGATATTGTAGGCACGATTACATTGTATACATTAGGTCGTATAGGGCAAATGCCTCATTTCCTCTTCGATTGCAACTGTGATCTATTAAAATACACTGCTAGTACCTTAAGGACTTAGCGGAATAGCATTTACGCTTGACATTTATACGGGAGCAATATCTATCTAACTCTGAACCGATTTGAATGAACAAAGTTGCATTTGCATCGGTGAACTGTACTTTCATTACAAGAATCGGTGCCGATAGACATTTAGACAGATGGATCATTCAGAGGGTGATACTAATGCCAGTAAGTTCAACAAATAAATAACTACTAACGGGTGTAATTACCTAATAGTCTACCTGACTAGCCAACACCATAGGTGCCTATGCACTGATAGATATCTAGTTATACCCTCACTCTACAGAGTAGGAGGGTATATATCGTTTGGGACAGAGTGTAAAAAAAGTGTAACACATTGAAAGGAGTGACTTAAGATCACAAGTATGTTTGGACCAGAGAAAGGAGCCGAGGTGGCTGAAAACGGCGCAGCAAAAACTATAATTTTTGGTTAAAGACATTTTTTAATCAATCATGAAGATATCCGAAATACCTACCAAATATTACAAGCGGCTTGTTTACATAAACTGCCGTTAAAAACGCGCAAAACAGGCACATCGAAAATAATAAAATAAATCTAAATATGACACACCAACCATCTATTGCTAAGTTTTTCGCAAATAAGAAATGGACTTATCGGATTAAGACGAAGAATTGTCCGGATCTGGGGCTGAATGTTGGAAATACTTTGGCCATTTTGGAGAAGACTAAATTTTGCAATATACGCTTGCAAACTTTAAATAACAGGCCTGTTCGATTGTAATTACTAGCTTAATATTTGTATGGAATTTAGTCACTTAACAAGAAAGTAGCTTACTACTCTCTTAGTTACCAAGTAAGTTGGTGCCATGTGTTTATCTGGGATTTTTATAACCTCCACTGGGGTGTTATGTCTTTGTGCATTTAGTTAGACCCATCGCTTATTATACAGATCGGCTTAGAATCACTTTCTGAGTCGATCTAGCAATATTCATCTGTCCGTCTGTCCATCAATTGGTGTAATCAAATTACAGGTCGCAATTATAGACCGATCTTAACAAATATTGGCACAAGTAAGTTTTATGGATCAAGGACGAACGCTATTTAATTTGAAAAAATCTGTTCAGGTTTAGATATAGCCCCCATACAAATGTCGCTCCCTCCTTGACTTTTTTCGCTCTAGAATCCACAATTTATACCCGATTTTCTCTAAATTCTGCACAACATTTTATAATCTAACTAGAAACATTTTATAATCTAACTTGAACAAGATCGGTTCAGATTTGACTTTTTTCGCTCTAGAAACCACATATAGTACCCGATTTTCTTCACATTTGGCTTAACACCTTATAATCCAACTAGAAACACCTATGCTGAAAGTGGGTAAGATCGGTTCAGTTTTAGATATAGCGCCAATGTTGCTCCCGATTTGTCCAAACTGTATATATTATATTTCACCTATAAAAATTCATAGGGAAAACGTGTCACATCGTTCCTGGTTAACAATTTTTGTCAAACACATACATTTACAGGATACAAAAGTCCTTCCCGATTTCACTTTTTTAGCGAATTGAATTAGCCCCGTCCGACTTTAGCCTTTCCTTACTTGTTTTAAATAAAACCAATGGATCAAAATGCTGCCTCCTTATCAAGCCCCTTAATTGTAAGCTAGTAAACCCAATCGAACAGGCCTAATATTTTCGTACATACATGTCATACAGTAAAGGGCTAAAAACGGCTAAAGTCGGCCTGGTCTGACTATGAGCATGATACCCCCTCTATATTAAAAACTCAATGCAGAATTCATTGGGGCGATTTTAGGGATCTAATTATGAAAAAAATATAAAATAGAACGTATGTGGCATATCACAATCATTTAAGCTCCAGATGTTTGATGTTTGGCAATGCTTTTATATATGGTGCATTCATGTGGAATATGGGCGATATTGCCACACCCCTTCTGGTACCTCCCACATAAAATGGCAAAAGCCTTGGTTGGGCAGTCAGAATCATTTACAAATTGTTATTTAAAAATGTTTCTATAATCACTTTAAACCCAACAAGGACACAGCCCAAAAATACGCCCCTTCTTGTACCTCCCACACAAATGTCTATATCCTAAGATTAAAGGTAAGATTAAGTTATTCATAAATTCTTTACTGGTGCATGGAATCCACTATGACTTGATTAATGATCATGTCTTTGCAATTGTTTTATAACTGAGGAAGCTAAGACCAAATGCCATGAACCTTCTAGTACCTTCCATACAAAACATCCGGTCCTATATATATTTTTATTTATTATAATTTTCATACATATGTTCTCTGAGAGTGAGGGTATATATAAATCGGTTTAGCCGACTGACGTTTTCTTACTTGTTGTTGAAATGGCTTTGCATGTAAGTTACAATTTATTTATTCCATATTTCCTAAGTCACGGAATTGAAGAAAGTAAGCGTACACCAGTGACAGTCTAGGTTGTGCTATATCTCGAATATTTAAAACGATAAAACATATTTATATTTGCAATATATTCCGATTAACGTGAAAACGCTCAATTGGAAATATCGTAAAAATCTCAATCAATGAATGTGGAAGATATTTAAATATATTCAAGCAAAAGTGGCGCATCCGTTCCAATGGAATCAATACCGTTTCAGAAAGTCATCGAAATATTTTGTCATTGTGATCTCCAACATGGCGATGAATCCGCAAGTGTGGCAAGCCTGGAGACGACCTTCGTCGACACAATCAATCGTGTGTGTGTGTGACTGTATGTCTGTGGGTATTATTTAATCGATTGTTTTAGATTTCATTTTATGCATCCGTATTTGACTAAAGGAAGTTAATGCGCCCGTGTGAATATTTGTGACAATAACAAGTGAAGTATTTACAAGTCGGTAGAAGTCGACCACACGAGACCTTACATAGATCCCTGGGTTAATTGTAAAGAGTGATTTTTTTGAGGTTAGGATTTTCATGCATTAGTATTTGACAGATCACGTGGGATTTCAGACATGGTGTCAAAGAGAAAGATGCTCAGTATGCTTTGACATTTCATCATGAATCGTCTTACAAACGAACAACGCTTGCAAATTATTGAATTTTATTATGAAAATGCGTGCTCTGTTAAGAAAGTTCATTGCGCGCTTCCAGCGGCTATTCGGGCTATTGTGACTAAATTTCGCACCAAATTTACATTGTTGGACATTAAACCACCAACACGCTTACGTAGAGTGCGAACTGAAGAAAATATCGCAGCTGTATCGGCCAGTGTTAATGATGACCACCAATTTTCGATTCGTCGCCGTTCGCACCAATTGGGTCTCTGTTACTCAAAAACGTGGAAATGCCAAAATTGGACTAAGCGGATGGACCACCTAAGACGCAGCCGCGGTCAACATTTAAATGAAATTATCTTCAAAAAGTAAATGTCATGGACCAATCTAACGTTTCAAATAAAGAACCGATGAGATTTTGCAAATTTTATGCGTTTTTTTTTAAAAAAAAGTTATCAAGCTCTTAAAAAATCACCCTTTAGAAGCATCTACTTTTGGAATCAAATCCGACAACAAATAGTGAAAATCAAGAAAACAGATAATCAAGTTTTTCATGGCAATATCAGTTGTTGTAGTCGTGTATCATCTTAATTTATCTGGGTGCAGTTCCACCACTACTCACTACTAATCACACGCCACACACTCAATGTGTTGAAGAAATGTGAAACATCAGATCTGGTGAAACAGTAGAACTCCATCGAGAAGTGTAGGGCAGGTTATGACTGCCCTAATGGAACATGCCTCACTGTTGTGATCAACACGCTGACCTCATGTAAAGAACGTAATCGTCGAAAAGGCTCTCTCTTTTTTGAAAAGACGATTTCTCAATCACAAATGGACATGGAAATGGTGCAGTCTGTTTTGCCCCTGTCTGTATTAAAACTATCCAAGACATCGCTTTTGTGATTAACAATTAATTGCTAATTGATATGCCCAATAAGCCATCGAGCCATGAGTCAGGCACTCAGTTCCAAACATATTCTTCACCTCTGCTGTATATTAGAGTGGCTTCAAGGTAAAAGTGGTCGATATTCTCGACAAAAGTTTGTTTTTGTTGGTTTGTTTTATGCATTCTCTCAAAAAAATATTTCCTTTTATCATTGTCCGTTCCTGAACTGGACGCATTCAAATTAACCTCTATAAAACAGGGTTTACTTGAAAAGAATGGCACTGGGAACAAGCCGTGTCATGCTCACGGACACAGATAAAAGCGAAATTTTTTTGGGAGAACACATAAAACAAACCAAACTTCCATTTTAGTCGGGAACACCCACAACATTTTGTTCACCCTCACAAATGCTACCACTCTACAGTGTAAGCTGTTGGACGATGTGCAACGACCCCAATGCCAGCAAAGAGCTCAAAGAACACAAAGGCGGGATTTATTGGTGATTCAACGTTTGCGAAATGCAATGCAATATTCCCTCCTATCGTAGTGTTAGGCAGGAATTGATTTGGAAAATATCTGACAGATATCGCTTTTCACAGAATTCCGACTCGAAATCGAATTGAATTTGACGTAAAAGTTAGAACTGATTTCATCACTAGCTTCAGATGTTTTTAGAGGTGGACGTCCACAAATTTGTCGTGGTTTTCATCATTCTTAGGAAGGAAGTTTTGTGTTTGGTAATGGAAGGGGGGCGAACGACACTCAACTATCCACACAATGTCTATTTAGGCATTTCTTATCCTGTGAGGGGGTAACTCATCAGTGGCACTCCTGTTATTCAACATGTAGAACATAACAATAGATCATATGATCCCCCCCACCCCAAGCTACCCCTTTCAACAGATCATAGATCAGCGAAAATAAAAACGTCCACATGTACGTTTCGTATGTATTGACGTCATGTCAACATACAAACGTACGTTCCTGATAGAGGAGATGGATGGCCTTAGAGTAAGTCAGTCCAAGTATGAATGGTTCCGTCTGTCTGTCTGTTTACTGGTACCAGTGCCTTATTAGGCCATATTTCAGTTGTAGTTGCAGTAGTCGTCGTCGTCGGCGCCGTCGTCGATGCTGTTGTTTTGTTTTTCATTTTTCAGAAAATTGATAAGGAATGATTTGAACAATAGACGAGGCAAACAAGGAATGACAACAGCGGCGATGGAAATTGCTGCAGTTGCGATAAAAATATAATTTCTGCTTTCAGTCTCTGGGTACACAACTCTGTTTGCCGGCGGATGTGTATCTTCGTTGGTTATCTCGAAGATACCAACCACAAGACAAGACACGCCACCAAACAAACAAACAAACAAACAAACAAAACTATTAAAACACGAGCGTGGCGTATTCCCTCCCTCCGCATCGTTGAACGTTTCAATGCAAAATGTAGACGTACTTGGCTAAATAAATACAGACATTCCCGTTCACAATTGTCCCAAGATAAGGATAGCGCTGCACATCCAAAATGAAGTTGGGACAAACTCAAAAGTTTGTATATTTATTTGGAAACGCCGTGGAAATGTAGTTGGTTCTCTAAGTGTGTTAACCACTTTATCGGTCATTTTATGGCTGCTCAAGAACTTGGAGCAAAAACCGTTCATAATCCTACAAATCTACAAACTGGCCTTATTGAATATGTGGCTACAGGAGTGCAGAGTTACTATTTACGCAGTAACCCTATCGAACTGTGGCCGCTTCCGTTTCTGATTTATTATCTGTCTCCTGTCTCTGCAGTCCGGAGAGGAGTTTCTACGTCTACCGACATTTTTCACATAGATTAGTTCTTGATCAAGTCTAATCAAAAAGCTAAGCTAGCGATCTTTTGGAAGTGAATCCTTCTTTTTGTTGGCAATTTAATTTTCGAAGATATCGACCACAAAATATTTACAAAAATGCTGTTGATTACAACGGTTCACATCACAAAAATTGCTGCCGATAGTCATCGATTTGGAATTCCTGAATGCGAAGCTGCTTTCCAAACTTCCAATCGCTGTTTTTCATTAGCACTGAATAACAACAAAATACCCTTGAGAGAAAATCTGATAATGTACTCGCTTTAAGTGCATTTGTAGTTGCGGCGATAAAGCCCCAACCTTAGTCACGTTCAAGGACGAATTTCATGAATGCCATCCCACATCAATTGTTGTGACACAAACTGATAACGCAAGATCATCGTGCGACGTACAGTAAGACTGTAATTGGTTGCAACCGCATACGTAGGATATGGTAACTCATTTAGCTGTGAAAAGGATTTGTTTTGGCGGAATCCTGAGCAAAAGTTCGTGCCCATGGGTGCAGAACAATGCTCCAGAAATGCAATGAGTCCGAAACTGTACTCATTTGAGGATTTGGTTCGGGTCAAATCAGTATGTCACGAGAATGTCATTTAAAACAAATCGAAACAATGTCACTGCATCAAAAACCAATTGAGCCATTGGTTGCTCGATGCTCTCACAAAAATAGCACTCCTAAATTTGAGTAAAATCCATACACAAATTTACTCCACTTGAAACTTTTGAGAAATATTTCATGTTGTCATTTTTTGTATTAGTTTTGCGTACTCTGAAGAAAAATCATTTGTTTGAATTATTTTAGTTAAATTGAACATACTTTGAGTTCACTTTTTCCTTGTATCACGTAAAAATTAAGGAAAAAATTAACTTAAAATAAGTTCAATTTAACTAAAAAATCGAAACAAATGGTTTTGCTTCAGAGTATGCTAAACTGATACAAAAATGACAACATGAAATATTTCGCAAATGTTGCATGACACCTCTGCCATAAAGAGTTGAGCTATTACTATTACCAGTGGTTGTTAAGATTAATACTTGAAGTATTTAGAAATAAATTCCAGCAAACGAACGAGAATTGCTTCTTAGATTAACCCGAATGGTGCTAGCGTGACAATATGGTCATCTCAAGATTCTAAAAAATTAATTACAGCACTATTCGGGTTAATATTCAAGAATTTTCTAAACAATTTCAAGTTATAGTTCATTAATACTTAAATGTATGAAGAACACGGCATAAATTTCAGTAAACATACATATTAAAACCATATTTTTTAGTTAAAAAATCCTAAATGGAATTTGTTATATACAAAAAAATTCTGATTCTTCTTCTTACTTAAATCCTTGGAAAGTATGAATTTACTCAATTGTAAGAATTTTTTATTGGAAGTTTTTAAGTAAATTTACTACCCCATTTCTAGTAAATGAACTATTTACTATGGCTTTGAAAGAAGGAATCATTACTCATACTTAGCTAATTTTCCTACTTTTAAGGGAATTTATACTGAACTGGAGAAAATGTGTTGAACTAAATTATAGTACAGATTTTACTCAGATTTTGGAATGTTATTTTTCCGAGTGTATGAAATCCAAAATACGGTAGACACATTCATACATCGGTGACTTAAGATGACTTCGTTTGCATGAGAGAGGAAAAGTTTTGGATGTTTGCGAGTAGAGTACAATACTGGTCTGGTTTATTTCTTTTTTTCACTGAACCAAAACTTAAAAATCAAGTTTTCCTTGACAAAAGTCAAGTCAGTCTTATCAAATTGCGACACGATCGACTATAAAGGTCACTTTTGTTTCATTTTAGTGACGTTTCAGCATTTTTTATAAAATCCACAATAACTTCCATGTCAAATTCTGTTTTAAGATGACTTCTTAGGACTTCATAGCCAACGAAAGAGATGAATGTAAAATAAATGGATGGATCAAGTTGTATCCATAGCCCACAATATAAAAATTGTCATGTTGCAAGTTCTCAATGTGGTTCGTTAAGGCTCTGGTCCGATTTAAGTGAATTACGGTTTTATTCTCAATAACATTCACAGCTTGAATTTTTAAGAAAATCCTAATTATTTGAGGTTATAACCTTCTACGGCTGCCGACGAATCGAGACGAAACGTCAGATCCTATACAATTTTGACACTAGAAATCACCACCACGAACGGACAGTGATAAAGCCGAAAGCAAACTTTCATTTAGCATGATTTTCGAAGCCAGCTTAATGTATGTATGTATGTATTTCGATTCCGGCCGGAAGACGCTGTACTGCGTTTGTCGACGAAACTTTGCCGGGTTCTTTAGTATTCGGCGTGGTATTCCCCGACTGGCACACTTTCAATTTCTAACATTCTTAAAAGGGGTGTTCGACTGAAAACAGGTGAAAAGTGTGCCCGCCACCGTTGCTCGGCTTGACTTGGCATGTTTTCTGCGGTGAGCGGTGAGTCCAATGAGGTATTTTAGCCGCTTATCTGTGGCCATGTGTGTGCATACACACTCGCCTACATACATATGTATGTATGTATGTATGTAAATACATTTACTAAATATAGATTTGATTTTAGGTGTAATATTCCGTTGGGACTTTTTTTCGGTGAAAGTTTCCGTGTGAATCATGGCGGCCACAAAAAGCGTCTTTCTTACCTTGGCGGAAGGTATTTAAGGTCACCTTTCATTCATTCATTCATTCGGCGAATAAATAATTTTTGTTTAGTTTTTTTTTTTCAAGACTTTGCTTTGGAGACGAACACTTTTCACAACTTTCTGAAATAACAACAACACAACGGCAAACGCACACACACAGAGACGGGTACTGTCGTTTTCTTCGCTGTCTGTTTACATAACTCAGTGTTACATAGTATCCCCACCCTCCGCTCATGACCCCCTCCCCCCCCGGTGAGTTACACGTTCTCACTCACTCCACTCACTCACAGAACACACACACATAACGAGAGCGCGAGTGGGTGTGTGTGTGTCGGAAAGCACTTCCTTTTGAAGCACGCTCCCATCGAAACGTTTTTGAAGTTTCTATTTTACTGTCGCTAATCGCCGTTTTGGGGTGAATCGTACGCGTAGCCAAGAGCCGACAGTGAAATTATTGTTGACAACGCAAATCACCCAACACAGATTGGCTAAAATCTGAAAAGAAAACAAAACCGACACAAAAATATTTACGAAACGCGAGATACAAGCAAGTGCTGACATAAATCCACCCGGGAGAGCTTTGAGCATGCGTGGTGGCAAGTGTTCCCAACTCTTTCCAGGCAAAAATCGTCACGGAACAACAGTTGAGACACGACTACAAACCACTATCGAAGAGAAAAAAGTATAAAAATCGCTGTGGGCCGGTACAAAAACTTCAATAAAAACGCTAACTTTGAAAATAAATTTTAGACATCATAAACATGAATTTGATTTTACACAATGGATCCAAACGGATCTCCGGGTGTTCAGAATGCGTGAGCATTCTGGTCCTTATAACCTAAACATGAATTAATATTTAAAAATACCAACCAAATATTCTTGATTTCAATTTATTAAGTAAAATTTTAGTTTTCAAAATACGCTCTAAACATTTATTATATTCATGTCGATTATGCACGCCGACGGATGGCTGCGGATCGGATTTTTTCCGCAGTTGAGTATTTTGGTATTATATAAGCCGATGGTAATGCCGTTGCGGAAAAATTCGTATTATGTATTCCTCATGCGACTCACTTCACATACAAAAATATCCGACAGAAAATCATCGCTGATTTGATGCGGATAAAGTACTTTTTGGTTGTTTTTTATTTGTTTTAATTTCTAATGGAAGCTAAGAGGTAAGATGAGAAAAAATTAAATGTAAATGTTAAATGATTTGTTTTTTTTTGTATTGCCACTTTTTTTTCCAAATTTATAAAAAAACCAATTGATGAATACATTGTAAAATGTTAGAATTTCAATTATTTTATTTAATTTCAAATCTAAGAATATGTCAGCGCACTTTATTGGTTACTTTTGTTTGTCATTTGCTTATAAATGTCAATTTGACAGCTGTAATGTAATATCGACTTTATGTTGGTAATGCAGTCATCCGACGGATACATAATACAATTTTCCTCACAAAGTGAGTCGAGTGCGGATCGAGTCAATCCGATCCGCAGCAAATCCGTCGGCGTGCATAATCGACATGATTAACCCATTACCGCCCTCTGTCATCAGAGGAGGACACCTGTTTAACGCCAGACGCCTGACCAAAGGATTTCTTTGGACATTAATGGGTTAATTTATTTATAATAAGAAACATAGCAATCTTTCCTAAATCTAAGGCCGTTTTTCATCAACCTGGAGAGGTAAGAACGTGAAAACCCTGTCCCATTTTTTTCTAAAAATGTCAATTATTTCCATCGTCAACCACAATCACAAGTTTGAGTTGAAAATAATGCAAACAAAAGTCTTGCAGCCGTTTTGGTACTCTGGATAGGATTTGTTCTTGGTTGCCGGTATGTATCAGAAGGTCTGTTCGATTGGGCTTACTAGCTTAATATTTGTGTGGAATTTACTCGCTTAACAAGAAAGTAGCTTACTACTTTCTTAGTTACCGAGAAAGGTGGTGACAGATGTTTGTCTCTGATTTATTTAAATAAAATGAATGGAAAAAAATGTTGCCACGTTATCAAGTCCCTTAATTGTAAGCCAGTAAGCCCAATCGAAAAAAGCCTAAAATGTCAATATTTTCCATCATTTTCGTAAGTTATTCTTAATAGCTTCACGAGAGGTTTTTCAGAAAAATCGCTACTTTATAAAACCGTGGTATATGGAAATAAAAAAGTCACCACGAGTTGGCATCACTGGTCGTGTGCGCACGAGGTGAGAGAGCATATGCGGCAGTACTCTTTTTTGCATTTTCTTTGTATTCAGTCGGAAAATGCAAGACAAGCGGATGGAAGAAGCTGTGTGGTTGCCATATCGCATCGATCGTAAATCCGTAAAAATCCGTTCAGTCATATCGGCATTATCATCGTGCATCTCTGTGACTTGTCGCTACCAAAACCGTCTATCGGTGTGATGCGTTTGTATTTTTATAAAAAAATATGGTCATCTCCCAAAAAAGGTCTGCCAAAAATTTAAATCAGACCACACTAATAGTTTTTTACATTATTTTTTCCTTATTTCGACTTTTATTATTATGAAACTTGAAGTTAACTATTTTATTTAAAAGTTACTACTTTTTTACTACGCGTGGAAATATTTGTAGCGTCCGTTATGTCGCGTACGTATTTCTTCTGTAGCTGATTAAACAATCTTCATATTTCATAAATCTACGAATAAAATATATCCTCTGACCTTGATTTGCATCTATATATGGAAAAACTAAGTTATCAAAAAATCGCCGTACTTTGTATATTTCTATAAGAGTTTCAAAAGTACCTCTATCTTTTGTGGCGTCCGTTCAATGTAAAATTGTTTATAATTTTATACTAAATCCTGAAAATGTATTTTTAAAATATAGTACTCTTTAAGCGCGTAGTTTAAGGCGATCGAATGTCGCGTCCGGGCCTCTAGGAGATGCCCATATGTAGTAATTCTCAATCGTTTTACGAGACTTATTTCTTTCATACTCCGAAGCAAAATCATATATTTGAAGGGAGGAATTTCCCTCATTTCTTTTTCACTCCATCTTGTTATAAGTTAGCATTTATTTGGTTTGAGATACTTCTCCTTTGTTCTGAGGTAAATGGCAGCAAAATTTTCCTAAGCATGAGTTCAATTGAACTTATTTTGAGCTTATATTTTTATTTACCATTCTTTCATGAAGTTCGAATCACAGGGAAAAGTTTGAACTTGATATGAAGGAAAATTAGAAAATTTGATTCTATGGGCCTACTGTGAAGCCCATGGAATCTAATTTTCCTTCATTATTATCTTGGTTAAAATGCTGTTTATGTGGTCGAATACAAAGGGTAAAAATCAGAGACGCTATTTCTAAGGAAATTGTGGTGTCTTCCGGTGTACCACAAGGAAGCCATCTTGACCTTCCATCTGTAATTCGACATTCCAATATTCTAATGTATGTTGATGATGTAAAAATTATTCGGTCCTTTTAATATCCGTTGGAGCAATACTATCTACAATCTGATCTTGACTGTTTTCATGAATGGTGTAAAGTTAATTTAATGGAACTAAATATTTTGAAATGTATATTCTAGAGTTAAACATTCTAGAACCAATTATTTCTTTGGTGATCGCGAACTCGAGACTGTAGATACCTTTCTGGACCTCGGAATCTTATTAGATCAACGTTTGAACTTTCGACTTCACATTTCAATGATAGTAGAGAAAGCTTCTAGTGCTCTTGGTTTTATGACGCGCTGGAGTAAGGAGTTTTCTGATCCTTCAGTCACCAAGCAATTATATACCTCTTTGGTTCCCTGCATACTTGAGTACGGTTCTGTTATATGGGACCCATCTTTTACTATTCATAGTAACATTATTGAATCTGTGCAAAAACAATTCCTCTTATTTTGCCGACGTGGACGTGGGTGGAACCACGAATGAATTTAGGCTTAATCTCATTAAGTTACCATCTTTGAGAAGTCGTCGTACTATGCTGAACATTACTATCCTGATGAATGTTTTACAGGGCAACATTGATTCAATGTTGGAAATTATCAGTTGATTCACATTGATTACTTCCGCACAAATTACGCTAATAATGATACTTTCCGCCGCTTGTGTGTTCAGTTTAATAAATACTACCACATCATTGAATTATCGCAAAATAGAAACTCTATTAAAAGAAAGATTATATTGTATTTGACTACCTAATTATTAAGTAGTTCCTAAGTGTACTAATGATGTGCGTGAAGATAAATTCGGAATTTAACTAGCGGAGACACAAACCACCTCTTTTAACAGTGGGCTGTTAACGGGTTAACAGAACTATGTTAAATATGGACGTACACCTTATAATATATTTTTTACTGCTTTTGACAATATATATAATCGAAATTAACAAATCATGCACAAAAAGCATAACCCTTGATACATATATTACGAATCTACTCAAAATATTTAGAGAATCTACGTATATGGCAGGTATAGAGCTGAAAACTATTTTTAAAGATTTACATCCACTGTGTCCGTATGAACAATTCTGCCTCACATATATTTATATCACAAGAAAGCCCTCGGTGTGTACTTTCCGAATATGCAAACACATTTTTCAAAAGTTCACCAGAATTCTGAAAATATCCAATTTTCTAAAAAATTTTGTATTTTTTTTGGAAGAAGTGCGTCTAGTGGCCATTTCTAGCAATTCTGCCACTATGGTCATATATATCGCAAGAAAGCCCTCGGTGTGTACTTTCCGAATATGCAAACACATTTTCCAAAAGTTCACCAGAATTCTGAAAATATCGAATTTTCTAAAATTTTTTGGATTTTTTTGGAAGAAGTGCGTCCAGTGGCCATTTCTAGCAATTCTGCCACTATGGTCATATATATCGCAAGAAAGCCCTTACTTTCTTACGGTGTGTACTTTCCGAATATGCAAACACATTTTCCAAAAGTTCACCAGAATTCTGAAAATATCGAATTTTCTAAAATTTTTTGGATTTTTTTGGAAGAAGTGCGTCTAGACTTCTTCCAAAAAAAATCCAAAAAATTTTAGAAAATTCGATATTTTCAGAATTCTGGTGAACTTTTGGAAAATGTGTTTGCATATTCGGAAAGTACACACCGAGGGCTTTCTTGTGATATATATGACCATAGTGGCAGAATTGCTAGAAATGGCCACTGGACGCACTTCTTCCAAAAAAAATCCAAATTTTTTTAGAAAATTCGATATTTTCAGAATTCTGGTGAACTTTTGAAAAATGTTTTTGCATATTCGGAAAGTACACACCGAGGGCTTTCTTGCGATATATATGACCATAGTGGCAGAATTGCTAGAAATGGCCACTAGACGCACTTTTTCCAAAAAAAATCCAAAAATTTTAGAAAATTTGATATTTTCAGAATTCTGGTGAACTTTTGAAAAATGTTTTTGCATATTCGGAAAGTACACACCGAGGGCTTTCTTGCGATATATATGACCATAGTGGCAGAATTGCTAGAAATGGCCACTAGACGCACTTCTTCCAAAAAAAAATCCAAAAAATTTTAGAAAATTCGATATTTTCAGAATTCTGGTGAAATTTTGGAAAATGTGTTTGCATATTCGGAAAGTACACACCGAGGGCTTTCTTGTGATATATATGACCATAGTGGCAGAATTGCTAGAAATGGCCACTGGACGCACTTCTTCCAAAAAAAATCCAAATTTTTTTAGAAAATTCGATATTTTCAGAATTCTGGTGAACTTTTGAAAAATGTTTTTGCATATTCGGAAAGTACACACCGAGGGCTTTCTTGCGATATATATGACCATAGTGGCAGAATTGCTAGAAATGGCCACTAGACGCACTTTTTCCAAAAAAAATCCAAAAATTTTAGAAAATTTGATATTTTCAGAATTCTGGTGAACTTTTGAAAAATGTTTTTGCATATTCGGAAAGTACACACCGAGGGCTTTCTTGCGATATATATGACCATAGTGGCAGAATTGCTAGAAATGGCCACTAGACGCACTTCTTCCAAAAAAAATCCAAAAAATTTTAGAAAATTCGATATTTTCAGAATTCTGGTGAACTTTTGGAAAATGTGTTTGCATATTCGGAAAGTACACACCGAGGGCTTTCTTGTGATATATATGACCATAGTGGCAGAATTGCTAGAAATGGCCACTGGACGCACTTCTTCCAAAAAAATCCAAAAAATTTTAGAAAATTCGATATTTTCAGAATTCTGGTGAACTTTTGAAAAATGTTTTTGCATATTCGGAAAGTACACACCGAGGGCTTTCTTGCGATATATATGACCATAGTGGCAGAATTGCTAGAAATGGCCACTAGACGCACTTCTTCCAAAAAAAATCCAAAATTTTTTAGAAAATTGGATATTTTCAGAATTCTGGTGAACTTTTGGAAAATGTGTTTGCATATTCGGAAAGTACACACCGAGGGCTTTCTTGCGATATATATGACCATAGTGGCAGAATTGCTAGAAATGGCCACTAGACGCACTTCTTCCAAAAAAAATCCAAAAAATTTTAGAAAATTCGATATTTTCAGAATTCTGGTGAACTTTTGAAAAATGTTTTTGCATATTCGGAAAGTACACACCGAGGGCTTTCTTGCGATATATATGACCATAGTGGCAGAATTGCTAGAAATGGCCACTAGACGCACTTCTTCCCAAAAAAATCCAAAATTTTTTAGAAAATTGGATATTTTCAGAATTCTGGTGAACTTTTGAAAAATGTTTTTGCATATTCGGAAAGTACACACCGAGGGCTTTCTTGTGATATAAATATATGTGAGGCAGAATTGTTCATACGGACACAGTGGATGTAAATCTTTAAAAATAGTTTTCAGCTCTATACCTGCCATATACGTAGATTCTCTAAATATTTTGAGTAGATTCGTAATATATGTATCAAGGGTTATGCTTTTTGTGCATGATTTGTTAATTTCGATTATATATATTGTCAAAAGCAGTAAAAAATATATTATAAGGTGTACGTCCATATTTAACATAGTTCTGTTAACCCGTTAACAGCCCACTGTTAAAAGAGGTGGTTTGTGTCTCCGCTAGTTAAATTCCGAATTTATCTTCACGCACATGTACTAATGTACACTTAGTTTTTTAGTCTGTAAGGATATTTTTATCTATAGACCTGATAAAAAAAGTGCGAAGTTGAAATTTCTTCTATTTTAGTTCAAATTAATCGTTGTTGATTTAAAAAGGTCATAGAGGTCAGCTCAAGGTCTATGTTGATAAAAAATATATAGCCGTAATAACTAAAAACCGCTCCAGTTTAATGAACTTAACTATGTCGCAACTATGTCTTCCCCAATATCCTATAGCCCTTTTGCCAATCCAAAAGGGCTCATCAAAGAGATTTGTCAGTGGCTGGCACAATCTCTAAACAGGAAATGTGCAACAGCGAAAAAGTCTGGCAACGACGTTACTCATGTACATATCTGCTCAGCAGATAAAAGAACAGAACCAACAACAGACGTTTTCTCATTTTGCTTTTCTTGTTCGTGGCAAATAGATACATACATCCATTCATACATACATACGTATCATGGCGAAATTAACAAATCGACACTTTAATAAACAAAACAACAAATACATACATACACACATACATGCATACATGGGTGCATGTAAATAAATCTGATGTTTTTGTTTGATTTAATTTCTGATCGATTTCTAAAAACATAACAAAGAACAGTCACTGGCAGCAGAAGCGAAGCTGCTGAAGTTGCAAAATAAAACTTACCTTTGTTTCCATCGGCAGCAAAGAGACTCTGCAGTGGAAGGTCGTGTTCGTGGCGACGCTGTTGCTGCTGCTTTTGTTGTCGTCGTCGTCGTCGTTGACGTCTATTGTATTGTGTCGTTTCTCTTCTGTTCTCCAAATTGTATGCGAAATGTCAAATGTTAAGATGGACGGACGCAGCAAAGCAACTTTGATTTATATATTATTTATTTTAAATATATGTATGAATGCAAAAATTCACTTTTGTCAATCTTGTTTTTTTTCTTCTTCAACTTCGGCTTTAATTCGTCGTTTCACTCGTTTGATACTGATTCTGATTCATTCTATATTTTTATTGATTTCATTAAATTTATGCCAAGTGAAAAGGTACACACTAACACACACACACACACACTGACACAGACACAGACACATTCCTTCCTATTCCTTTTGCTCTTTGTTGGTTTTGTGTTTTTATTTCGCCAATGATGGATTGATTCGGTCGCCACGACTCTTGCGACGCGATTCACGAGAGGGACGAAAACCTGATACAAAGAAAAGCAAAGTTTATGATACGAACGAACGAGCGACCGAACGACAACTTTTATGTAATGCCACCAAGAGAAATACGCGACAACAATAAAACTTGTATATGTAGACATACATACATACATACATACATACATACATATGTACCTATGGATGTACAATGGTGGTATGTAGTGCACAGAAGCACTTAATGTTGATGTACTGGTATTGTGTTGTGCTGTGTCCCGTGTTAGCCAGCCACCAGCGAGCGACCAGCCACCAAACAACCCACATCATGTCCAAACAATACGAACATACATACATACCCTTATGTGTGTAAAGGGTGTCCCAAAATGCAGACAACAATTTAATTTCGCGACATTAGTTGTTATTGACAAACAGCATAGGGAGTGTTCACGTCTTAACACAATTCACGTCATACAACAAACTTAAATCGAAAAATAACATTTCAAAAGCTGGTCCCGAGCTTGAATTTTTAATATTTAAATAATAGATTTCTTTAACGTAAGAAATGCTAACTAAGCTTAAAATTAATAGACTTGATAAGCAAATTCTTCATACATTCAAGTATTAATGAACTTAAAAAAACAGATCAATGTGTTTAGAAAATTCTTGATTAATAGTCTAAAAATCGTTTCAAATCAATCGAATTCGGCCAAGGTCGATTTACAACTGTCATGTATGGGATTTGACATTTGCAATCGACCTTATGTCATTCAAGCTAGATTTCGCATGTAGTGTGAAAAGGCTCTTAGAAGCACTTTTCGTTCGTTTGCTGCAACTTTTTTCTCAAATATTTCGGATAATCATTTATAGCTGAAGAATCATGAAGCGTTTGAGAAGTACTTCATGTTGTAGTTTTTCAAATGAGTTTAGCACACTCTGAAACATTATTGGCCTCAGCTTTAGTTAATTTGAACTTATTTTAAGTCCATTTGCTTTCCGTACATCAAGTAAAAAAATTCCTCAGCTTAAGTAAATATTTATTGGTTTTCAGGAAAAATTCATAAAATTTAAGGTTTGAGAAATAAAAAATCCGCAACATCTCCAAAGTTTGATTAAATATTTATTTTTGGTTTGACACAATTAATTCTATCAAAATAACTTGTCTGAATTTTGGGTCACCCTCTATGTACAGATGTGCTAGTTGTGAGAAACCGACAAACTAAACGAACGAACGACCAGTCAAGCAACCCAGCCAGTCAGCCACCTTCCCTCGAAACATGAATAATGGACAAACCTTGGCCATTGTTAGACGCTCAGCTCAGCTCAGCACAGCAAAAGTAAGCGTTTTTTGCAACAAACTCACTTGATATCCAAATGAGGGAATGATCCCATCTTGAAGGCCATGATTTTGAAGTGAAGAGCCAAATTTGTTGAAAAAAATGATAACAAACAAAAAGACATCGATTTTAATTCTAATTTAAATAATGGTGGAGTTTTATTCAATTTTTTTGTGATTTTTGGGTGATTTTTTGATCTACAGTAGAATCCCGTTAATTCGCAATCGCAAGGTACCAGAATAACAGGAGTTTTCGATTAAACGGGATGTGGATTTAACGAGGTTAAAATAAGAAAAAATCGAATTATAGAGTTTTCGATTTTTAATGAAATTATTTTGGAAAAAGACAGCGTTTTTTCTATTAATAACGGTAATATTAGTCTGTTGGCACTGTGTATGTTATAAAACTAGAGGTTCCGAAAACATAGTTCAAATACGTACGGGATCATCATCTGCTGAAGTGCCGGTAAAAACTTAAATTCAAATTGATTTTTAGTGTCAACTGAAACTGTAAATGAGCTTTTCAAAGGACGTCGTATGTGTTACGTTGTACCGTAAGACCTAGCACGGAGTTAAGTAAAGTTATGCACTTTTTTCTAGTGCCCAAACGAAGTTGGATATTAAAGCCTAACCCGAACATCGGAAAAGTCTGCAACCTACGGACGAAGTTTAAATATTTCAATTATTTTTCTTCCTAGAAAGGCCTAATAAAAATTGTTTTTTTTTTAATCAGCACACTGATACACAAAATATTGATTTCACGAGTTCCTCTTAAAGAGTTGCAATATTCAAGTCAAGTCAAATTACATCATCTTTCGAGCGGCCCGGTAGTCGAGGTGGTAGCGTGCTTGATTATCAGCGCGCAGTTGTGAGATCGATTTCTACCAGAGGCTCTGATCTGTCGCTGCATTAATTATTGCAGCTGGCTCATCAACCACATGACCAAATATCTTCCGCAAATCGAATCTAAATTAGGACTGAGGAATTCCACACGATATGTTTATCAGGCGGTTCTGTTTTTTATACTTCAAACCGGCCTGAATGACATTTGATAATTGTATGCTACCAGTGTAGAATAATAATTTTGAATTGTGTTTGATTTTTTGTATTCGACCTTTAGCTTTTTGTAGTATTTGTTGGTTATCAAGTAGACAAGCTGGACTGCGAGAATGATTTTATATTGTTTTTATTTTTTATTAGATATTTCGATCCTCATCGACGATGATGTGGAAGAAGGCTGACAAGAGTCATTTTTTGTTTTTTCATAGTTCAAAATGATTCTCGATTAGGATCGAAATTCGGAATTATATTAGCGGCCATGATCGCAGATTGAGAGGGCCCGAGTTGGCACACTTTGGGCCCTCACAGATACTCGCGTAGGACAAATGCTACCAACAGCGACTAAACTTCAAACCCCTAATCACAATCAACTCTTGGCGTTGTTCCTTCACTTCTCGACAACGACCAAAACTAATATAAGAGTTGAGATGAGAATGCGTGTCGTTAAATCTGGATAGGTTGACTGCATTTTATTCGAAAAATATTTTAAAACTCCGACTGGAGTGATCAATAGAATATATAAGTATATAGAGATATAACAAATTTTGATCACTTTGATATGAGAGTTGGAGAGACGGAGTATGGAATGAGAAAGAGGAGTATATTTAAAACACACTCCGCAAATTCTGAGCCAGATCCAAGTGTTACCATCATCGGTAGGTGTACGTTTTTCTAGTATTTTCTTCATACAAAAATTAATTAATTGGCTAGAATGTCGTCACGGACCATAATTGTCAAGTAAAATAGTCAAAATGGCGAAAAATCATCCGAGTTGGTTGGCACTGCTTGCCACACGCATTCTCAAGCACGAAATGCGGCGCCACCACGTTTCGTATTGTTGTTGTTCTTTCTCACAGCGATTCGTGCGTGTGTGTGTGACTTGCTCTTTTTTAAATATGCGAGTGGAGGAATTAGTCAGCTCTGCGAGCGGTCGGTCGACCGGACGGTGGTGTGATTTTGAACATTGGCCAAGTACGAACCATATGTCCCTACGTATGATGGACATCTAGTGTGCAGTTGAATGCAACAACATACAACAATATGTGCCTACACACATGTACATAGCATGTTTGTACATCTTAATTTGGATTAGCCTCGATTTGATTTGAAAGAAAACCCTAATATCCGAGATAGCAAACACCACAGTGAGGTTGATTGGTTGTGTCTGCCCTACACCAGACTATCACATCGAATAGTGGCGCTGAATGGAGGCAATGCACGAACCTACAAACATACCGATCGATTCGGACAGTGAATAATAGTATCGAATGAATTCGACGTGTAACGTTTTCGACGACGTTTTCATTTAGGGTTACACTCGGTCATCTAGACTGGCATTGTTTCATTGCTTTCTCTCTGCGACGCACAGTGGACTATTTTGACATCAAGCGCGGCAACATTGAGAACGAATCGCGACAGACTTTTGAAACGTCGATCGTGTTGAGGTTGAACTCATTGAGAGGTAGAAAAAGAGTCAACTCCCCATGAGAGGAGTTTGCATGTCATCTCTTCTACGCGGTAGACAGAGACTTTATATCGTGTTTGCTCTTTTTGGAACCATAACCACACCTTTCAGTAGAATTATGTTTCCAATAAACACAAAAAGCTCAATATTTCAAATAGTTGGATTATTGTTTGAATTCTAGCTGCGGTTCTAGTTTGATGCTGTCATTTTTTGTCCAAAGGCCAGAAAAATTAAAAGTTGGCGCTGGAGGCTATTGAAAAAGTGATTCATTAAACATATATTTAAAAATAACAAAAAACTATAGAAGCTGACGCTCGCAAAATATTGACATTGGTTACGCGACGCGAGTAACCACATGTTACGCAGAAGGAGACTATTGAAGAATCAAATCACAATATCGAACTTAAGAATAACTCGATAGAAAAAATAACTTTGTGGTTGGAGAACTACGGAGGATTGCAGTGGCTAAATGTACATAATATAAATATAAATAATAGGGATAAATTTCATACTTTTCCTTGAAAATAGGGCTTGTGTTGCACATGAGTCTAGTTAAATTTTCCTCAAACCAAGTAAATTTTTACTTAAACTTAATGAAAACGTTAGTAATTTTTTCCTCAAACCTAAGTACTCTAATTGACCCACATTTCGCTGATTTTATCCACAAAACAAGTTATTTTTTACTTAAACTGAGGACAATTTTACTTGTTATAAGCGAAATCGAGACATAATTTTCATTTTGCTTCAAAGTATGCAAAACTCATAAAAAATGACAAAATGAAATATTTCTTAAACGTTTTATGATACATCCGCCATAAAGAGCTGAAGAATATTGGCGCTTCCCAGTTGTTTTTTTTCTAATAATAATCGAAGTATTTAAGGAAAAGGCTTCGGTAATTCAAGAATCTTCTAAACAGTTCGAAGTGCTATTTTATAAGATAATTATTACTTGAATTTATTACTAATTTGCAATAAATTTAAGTAGAAACTTCAAAATAATTCGATGGTAAAGGGAACATTTTTAAGTTAAAAGAATTTCATAAATACAATTTTTCCCATATAAAATTGTCTTTATTAGGTTCTGTCTTAAAACCTAGGAAATTGTCATGCATACAAGTATGAATTTAATCAGTTGTAAGAATTTTTTACTAGATCCAAATAAGTATTTTTATGTAAATTTGCTACTCACTTTCTCGTAAATGAACTATTTACTATGACTTTGAAGAGAGGAAACTTTTCTCATGATTAATAAATTTTCCTACTTTAAAAAGAAATTTTTGCTAAACTGGCGTTAATTTTTTTGACTATGGTTTATTGGTGTATGGATTTTACTCAGATTTAGGAATGCAATTTTTCTGAGTGCGGCAATAGAATCTCATTAGATTTCTTCGAACAACAATATCCTCACTAAACTAACAAATTTTAAATGCCATTTCGTAGTATTTATGCATTTTCTGAATTTATGAACAATTACTTACGAAATCGCTGAACTAGAGTGGTCTTTGCAGAATTCCATTAAAAGCATGAAATTCGCGACTTTTTGTCGGCGATTGTCCATTGTGCGGAGCGCCACAAACCGTAGTATATGATTGGGCGTTGTGGCCAAAAACGCAGATATGCTGTTGACAGATACAAATTAATAGCAAATGTTCGAAATGAACAAATTTAGAATACAAGGTATCTTTGTGAGGGTCAGGTGGTACTAATTGACGTCGACAAAACTGCGCCGATAGTAGTAGTGCAGACAATGTCTGGGTCCTAACGATTGGGTATTTGGATAATTATAATTTGAAAGGATAATTATAATTTGGCTATTTTGCAGTATTTATCTAAATTATATATGTATATATCGATACCCTAACATGAAAATCGAATTATTCAGGAGGATAAAACCGTGCAAAAACTGGAAATAATTGGGGTATACACTCTTAGTAGCATATTCGGCAACCCTTCAGAATTTACTACGATTATGCTACGAAGAGTGAACGTCTTTTTCTCGCAGTTGATTGCAAATTCTAATTTAAAGAAGAAGAAGACGCAATGTCGGGCAAAGTTGTTAACTGTAAGAGTAAAAAACACGCCAAAATGAAATAAAAAATGGTTTTTTGCTTAAAATCTAAATACCATAGCCATACAGAACAAACAGTTGTTCTACACTTGCAGAATTTGCAGGAGCTACAAGGGTAGAAATGCTATGGGTTTTAGTCTTGCAAATGACACAAACCCTACCAAATGACGCTTCTTTGTATTTTGTTGTTGTGGTGTATCAAATCGTATCAAACTTTGCTAGATCTATAAGCTTTGCAAGATCTACAACCCCCAGGAGAGATCTGCAAGCTACCAAGAGTGAAAACCATAAATATAAGAATAGTATTTTCTAATGAAATTTTTATTCAAAACAATAGTTCCACTATATATTTATTTGCTTTTTTCGTTTTTGCAGGTTTTATGTGAGCTAGGTCATTTTTTGTTTGCGGTTTCGACGATGTATTTGTCAATAACCATAATTTGATGACCGTCTTCTGACGGTTTCAGGGCTTATACATCGAAATTTTGTGTCCTCCGATTTGTTTGGTATAATTTGAAATGATCAACGAAAGACCATGTATGGTTTGATAAGACTCGGAGCAGATTTTAATTTCTTTCAGGTTTTCTCTAAATACCATTCTCAACGTGAATATTATTCAAGAAAAACTTGATTTATAGAGATTATTTTGAACGCGTCCAGCTCACGAAAGGACAATGATAAAAGTGAAATATTTTGGGAGAACAAATAAAACAAACGAATCTTTCATTTTAGTCGGGAACAACCACAGTTTTTATTTTGAACCCACTCTAAAGGTCAATTTCTGGATCACACCATAACTTGTTTGTCCTGTGATGCCATGGATCATTCCTGAATCCGAAGACAAATTCGATTAGTGTAGAAATCGATGCACATGAAAAAAGTTTTTTTTTTGTGGCCCCGATTTTCACTCTGATAATCTTTAAAACTGAGGAGTGACTGTGACAACTTTTATTGTATGGAAACCGACCCTTACTAATGTACAGCTGGACAATTACGGATAAAAATCGAGAAATTTCGAGATAAGCGAATTAATTGACTTCAACTTGAAGGTACCACAATTGATTGTCCTGGTGTTCTCAGAAGCCGTGTTGAATTTAAAAAAATCACATATTCCTCCGAATAAAGTGGGGCCACACTAATGCATATACACACATGTATGGATAGTATGCACCACAATATGCATAAATTGCCCAAGATGAATATAACCAAATATGCAAACACAGAATAAACGACCGCAAATAAATGCCAATCGAGCTGTGAATTTATCGCTTGCGAAGAAAAGTGGATAAAATATATATCAGCGGTGATTAACCGTTATATTGGAGCGAATGCAATTAGCAGAGAGTGACGGTGGAGAGGTGGTGAGTGTCGATGGCATTGCTGTCCAGTGATGAAAACGAAAGCAGCAATTCATCACCCGCCGACAGACCGACCGACCGACCAACCGGCCAATCATATGACCCGTTTACCAAAGTGTGCATGAATGGCAAATACGACAAAAACAAAACAAGTTTATTTCCCTACATCCGTACACACATTGTACTATACATATGTATGTATGCACAGTGTGTATGCATGTGAGTATTTGGTTCGGTTCGTTTCGTTTGTAAAACTATTGCAAAATGAAACCCATATACAACAGTACCGAGACTTGGAGTAAGAAGCAGACAGCAAAACATAATACAACAATGAACACGAATAGACAGACAGACAGAAACTAAAGGAAAGCACACGATTGAGCACAACAGCAACTAACGCAGCACAGCACACCGCAATGGTCGAACTGAGCTGAGCTGAGCAGAGCTGCTCTCCAAGAGGTGCATTGGCAATGCGATGGCGACAACACACACGCACACACGGTACAGTGGAGCTGCTTCTAGACATTTTTGTTTGTTCGCTACTTCTTGGTCTTTTGTGCCAGAGAGTTAACTAACCGTGCTTCCAGAGGAGATGTACCTACATAAGTACATATTCTTTTTTTTTCTTCGCCAGATCAATGCTGTTGTTGTTCGCCGTTCCCGTTCGTTTGTGGAGCAGTTCTGTGGTTGTCTAAAATACATGGTACACCAGCATCTCCAATGAATGAGAGATAGACGGATACACGGAATTGAGAAATAATAAGTAATTGCTGATGTTGGCGTTGTTCGTTGACTGGCCGATTGGTTGATAGGTTGGCATGTTGGCCAAAATCAAAAACGTTTACAAAGCAAATTATCCATTGTCCAGTCTAATCGGGCTGTTCTCAGTGACAAAGAAGGTTTCATAATTTCGTCACATTTTTTCTTCTTATTGCACAATCGCGACCCTTCACTACAACACACGGCACTGTATCCCCTCTCCCCCTTCACAAGGTGTTGGCGAACACATCGTTTGTTAGGGCTTTAATTGACGTTCTTGCAGACACATTCACACACTCCCCCTCCACAACACACACACACTCATACATACACAGGTGATTGACCTTTTAACGGTGAAGTGATTTATGATGACACAAACTAACCGATTTATTTATCTTCTTCTTCTTCTTCTTCTCGTTATTGTCATACACGAACGCACACATACAAGCAATTATGTAGTGCAAACAATTTGAGATTTGTTTGTGCGATTAAAATTTTGTAATTGACCGTATTTGTTGGATGGATGGATGGCTACAGCATCCCCCGTGTTCAGATTCGCAGCGTACCTTTAAATATCGAGATACATACACAGAAACTGAGATTCTTTGATTTGATGCTTGCTTTTTGCTTCTTTATCGTATTTAATTCAAATGACAACAATAGTATACATTTACGTACGTACATATGTAGGAATTTTGAATTTTTGTATTGGACACTTTGAAAGCGAGCCGCGCGCGTGTTTCGGATTTTGCGACCGAGCTACTTTTGATTATAGACCTCTTCTATTCCAACGTTTCATATTTATTTTCTTTTTTTTTTTGTTGACAATTTTTATTTTTGGTTACGGCCGTCCGTAAAACACGATAAAAATGAGAAAATAATGAGAAAAATTACGACACAGAGCGTCCGCGACCAACCTCGTTCAATGATAAAAAATCACTAAAAAAAACGCGGATTTCACAAAATACGAAGTCTCCACAAATAACACTCTCCACCAGCGTTGCCGTTTTGGTCCGTTCGGACCAAATTTGGTCCGAAAAAATTAAAAATTTGTAGCTTGGTCCGTTTTTGGTCCGTTTTTTTTGGCATTTATTACTTACTATCTTTTTTACATTATGTCAAATATCAATGAACGTTTGAAAAAATTGTACGTTAAGCAATCATTTAGGCATTCAACTGTTGTGTTAATACTTTTTAACGCCGCCCAAATAACTTAGTGACAGTGTACTCTCTTATGCTTCTTCGCCTTTTTTCTACATACATATCGAGCCCTATCCGCGAAAATAGTGTAAGCGACACTGTTATCGATTTTCGTTTTTTGATGAAAATCGATTATTTACTATTATTTGCATCATCTCTAAAAATTTCATAACTGTAAAAAGCTCCGTTACGAATTTGCAGCCAAAGCAATTTTAAGGTAAGTGAACATTCTTAGTTTGTTTACATTTTTGTGACTGCGAAGTGGCGCTTACATTAAAATTTTCTGCAACAAAGATGGTGATAAATTACAATATATTCGCGATTTGACTATTTTTTTTGTAATGTCGTTCAATCAACTTGAGGTAAGTGTGTGTTTTTTAATTTATACACAATATTTAAAATAAAATATAAGTAGTATTATATTTTTTTGGTTGTTATAAAGAAATTTCTGTTTCAGTTTTCAACAAAAAAATCGCTTGTTCCATACAGCGAGTTTTTAAATTTAAAACACGATGAGTGCGTTAAAGATTCACTACCTGAAACAGACCAAGAAGACGAAATTTAATCTGAAGTCAGTTTTCAGGTTTATTTTATATTTTTATCTTAACCATTGAATTTAAGGTTTAATGCTTTAATTTTTATTTATGTATATAAGAATAATTCGTACTAACATTAAAATTTTAGTTTAGTTTCTCTGAAGTAATTTTTCTAACTTTTTTTTATATTATTTTTGTAACAACCATTGAATTTAAGGTTAAAAACTTTAATATTTATTTGTGTACACAAACAAATAATTAAAATAAAAAAATTTTAAAACATAAAACTAGTTTTTTTTTAAATTGTTTTAACGTAGCCGACACAACATTAGCCCGTAGCTTGCCAGCATGACAGCGAAAATAATGTAAACGACAAAAATACTGAATTTATAGCTTGCCAGCTGACAGCAAAAATAATGTAAACGACAAAAATACCCGTTATGTTGTGGATATGTAAATAAAACCAATTTTATCATAAATATTGGACAAAATAATGCTTATATATCAAATTTCACGGTAATACTTACACCAAAAGCAGACATAATTAGAAAAAACCTTCTCCTGTAAAATTTTGTTTTTGTCGCTTACACTATTTTCGCGGATAGGGCTCGATATAATAGCATACGTCATATGATCCGAATGTTTTTTTGTACAACAGCAGTGAAATAGGGGAAAAAGCTATGGATAAGTAAGTAGAAACATTCTTTCATGAATAACTTTAGTAGCCAATAACATTTGTTTTTATATTATATATGATTTTTATATTATATATGATTTATATATATATGATTAAAGATCTTAAAGATCTCAAAAAATCCTTTTTTTGACAAAAAATAAAGACTGAATAAAACATTTTTGTTTTTGATACTACAATGTATTTAATACCATTTTACATTTTATTTACGATAAAAATGAAATAAAGACTGAATTAAAGTATTTTTTTTTTGATATTAACATATGTATTTAAAACCAAATGTTAAATTTTATTTAAAATTAAAAAACGATCTAAAAAAATAAATAAAAAAGTATAACAAATAAACAATAGAATAAGAAAGCCTGGATTCCTGAATAAAATGTACCTTTTATATTTTTAAAAAATGTACAATAAATTATACTAAAAAAATATAAATTTTTTGTAGTTTTTTACTTGTGCGGATTAAGACGATGTTGGTCCGTTTTTGCAGATTTTGGTCCGTTTTGGTCCGTTTTTCAAAAAATTTTGGTCCGAAAAAAAATGTCCAGCGGCAACGCTGCTCTCCACGCAAGCAGAAGGACAGAGACGACTGCAGTGTTACCGTTGTGGTTGTGGCTCTAAAGTGGCAATTTTGCTACTTTTTTCGAGCCGAGATACTTTTGTGACACTTTTTTTCATTGAAGTACTAAATGTGCTAGTTTTTGCTTTTTTGTGCCACTTTTTTCATTTCTCGTATCCTGGGAAATTCGAAATTCGTACGGGAATCCCACGGGAATTCAGTAGAAAATTTTACATATTTCTTCCAATATTTTTTTTCCATCACGCATCTTCTAGTACCTCCCAACTATAACCTATAACTGCTAGAAGTGCTGAATACGCCATTCAAGCCATCATAAAGACCACTTACCCCCTAGGCCCAGATTGAGAGTGGGCTTTGATCCTGGCAGCAGTCGTTTGGTCTTCATGTCGACACAATCTGGGGTGATGACCACAGACTCTGTCGGACGTATTTAATGGTCTGGAGATTCCTATAATCTCCTTCCATATCGCCTTGTTCGCAAAGGTGAATCTGTACATAGGTACTCCATCACCTCGTCGAACTTTGCAGCCTTTTACTGCACACTTTTCTGTACTTTTGTACATAATTAATTTATCTATATATAAAAGAGTTGCGTTACTGACCAGGCCCCAGACCAAACGGCTGAAGCCAGGGTCATGAAATTTTCAGGGTGGTTCCCAAATATGACGTAGATGTCGACTAAGAAATGGTTTTACGAAATTCGTACTTTTAGGGGGTAAAATGGCCCAAAAAGGGATAAACATCGAACCTTCGTCCTGACTAAACTGCAGTAGTTAGAAACATGAAATTCGGTGAGTTCCTTGCACTGACCATGCAGAAGAGCTACAAATAGGGATTTTTCGAAATTTGTACTTTTAAGGGGCGAGTGGGACAAAAAGGGATAAAAATGGTACCAATTTAAGAATTGCAGCTAGAATCGTGAAAATTGGTAGTTACATTTCTCTGACAACGTAGACTTGCAATATAAATTGATTGTTCGAAATTTGTACTTATAAGGGGTGAGCGGGACAAAAAGGGATAAAAATGGTACCAACTAAAGTATTACAGCTAGAATCATGAAATTTGGTATGTAAATTGCTCTGACCATATAAAAGCGAAGAAACGTGAAATTTGGTATGTATTATGAATTATGAATTTTTTCGACAGAAGAGGAACTTATAAATTATAAGTTTTATTTCTGATAGCCTTGTCACACTGCATGTGAGATCTAGTTGAAATGACATAAGGTCGATTTGCAAATGTCAGATCCCATACAAATTTGATAATTGAAAATCGACCTTATGTCATTTCAGCTAGATTTCTCATGCAGCTTGACAAGGCTATAACCCACGTTTCATGTTTGAGGAAGCTAACTTCCTTAAAGAGTATTTTTGACAAATATATTTTCAAATTTTGGATTTTATTTTTTTCCAGTCGAAATCAATTTCGAATCACTTTTCACTTGGAAATACAAGACCTAAAGAATTTATTTCATTTTAGAACTCAATTTTTGTTCTTTGGTACATATTTCATTTAATATAAGCAGTGTCAACTAAACGCATTACAACATACACTAAAAACTAATTTATATAGTTAATTTTTTGGAAGGTTTTATACGATTTTGGTAGTTTTTTTCCGAAAATTTTGGTAGGAAATAATTCTTCTCAGTGGCAACGCTGACACTGAACCGCTGTAACCAGTGTTACCGTTGTGCCACTAAAGTGGCAATTTTGCAATTTTTCCTGTCCCTCCATATGAAAAAATTAAAATCCGGGAAAAATAGATTTTGGGCGTGTATCCGAAAGCCAAAAATAAAGAATTTAAAGTTTTCGAAGCGACTGGACAACGAACAAACATTTCACTATTAATGTGAACAATCGTTCTCCGTCTTTGATACATATATTTATATTGTAGTTGGCGACAATGTGAAAAAATAATTTTTTATTTTGAGCAAAAAATTAAAATTTTATTAACGTTTTTGTTATCGCAGCTTGTTATCCCGGCTTAAAGAAAAACAGCCCTAATAAAATTATTCAACAAGAACTGTCAACAAAAAATAAGATATATTTAAAATTTATATTCTTAAATCATGAACTCACTAAACAAAAGTTTTCAAAGTGAGACTTCACACAAGATATAGTTTCGATGACAAACAACTTTTTAAAAACATTTTAAAAAAGAGTTTATAATGTTTACATAGATATCGATTATAAAAATATTTTCAAGAGTTTATATGAATGACAAAAAACTGAATAGTTTAAGATTCTTAGACCCTTTTTATATAAAATCTAACGATGATATCAACTATTTTGCCAACGGGGCTGAATTTAGTGATGTAATTAGGAAACCACAGGCTTTTGTAAATTAATTAAAATTATTACAATATAAGTCAAATGATGAATCTTACGAGCAGTATTGCAATTACTAATGTCGAAGTTTTCTGGTATAAAGTGGTAAATTTTAAAAATAATTTAAATGATTTATATTAAAATTTGTATCAATTTGCCACATGTGTTTTTACTTTGCCTCAGAGCAGTGCTTGCGCAGAGCGCGTTTTTCGAAGCTGACAATAATGAAACATAGGTTAACGAACAGGTAGAAGATAAAAACTTGACGTGAAGTTGGAGGATTGGGTTCCCAGTACTGATCTCATTGAAAAATATGGGAAAGAAGTTACCAAAAAGTAACTAAAAAAAATACCAAAATGTGATTTAATTTATTTTTGAGTTTAGTATATATATATATATATATATATATATATATATATATATATGAAAACACCTCTAAAAATAATGTTTTCCCGTGTTATTTTTTCATGTTGCATTTCTGTCCAAATTTTTCTATGAATTTATAGACCCTTGGAATCACTTAAAATATAAATTTGTCATTCATTTGTCATATTATTTGACGCTTATTGATTTTTTGTGGGTTTTCAAAGTTACAGCTAAAAACTCATATTTCTTGGAAACAGATTCTTTTTACAAAAATGAGCGCTGCGTCGTCAATTTATTTCCGATCCACATGATTTAGGTTATTCGAAAGGTATTGACGGCAGCTATTTATTTTTTATGAGATACTACCACAAAATACGAAAAAGTTTACAGTTAACACCATACACTATGAAAAAAATACATAAAAATTACTATAAACGTCCAATAAGTTACCCTAAGACAAGAATCAAAATTTTGTATGTAATGCATGAGAAAACACAATTTTAGGGTGTTTTCAACGTGATATTTTGCAAATCATCATTAAACAATCCAAACTTTATTTTCATGGTGTGACTGGAAATTGTTTTAATATATATATATATATGTATACAAATGAATTGTTTTTGTTAACTTCAAGTAATGTGTTGTTTTCTCGAAATAAAAACTAAAAAAGTGTGCCACTTTTTTCTAACAAATGTGCCACTTTTTTGAAGAAATTCCCTTTTTGTGATACTTTTTGAAATTTCTCAGCGGTAACACTGTTTGTGAAAGCAGCAGCCGCACGAAAGGCGAAATAAGAGAACGAGCGACGTGCAAACATATGTACGACAATGTTCTCTCACCACGAATGCACCCAAGAGAAGAGGAGTATTTGAAACAGCTGTTTACCTCCGCATCCATGTGTGTTTGGGTTTCGCATTGGAGAGTTTGTGTTTGTGTGCGAGTATCTGTGTAATAGCACATGTGCACATGGATGATGGATGTGGCTGCGACCGAGATTTACAATGCCGTGGCACTTTAAAATACACCTGGCAATGCCATTCACAATGTATTCGCAGCGTTACCAGGTTTTCTTTCAGCCGAATACCCAAATCTCCACCAACAGTGGTTTATAGCCCCGAAAAATCTCCGCAACATTTCTACACTTGGACATTTCTTGGATTTATTTGCTTTAAAGGTTGTAAAAACTCGTTTTAAATTATAAATAGCTCACTTTTATTAACTTTTAGAATAACTTAGATTTTATTTCAATTGTTTACTTTTACACTTATTTATGTCAGAGATCATAAAAACATTAGAATAGAGATGAGTCAAAGATTTCGATAAATATCGGGTGTTGCCACAAAGATCATCATATTTTGATAGGTCAAAATCTTCCGATTCATCTTCGTCGCACATGCACGGTCAAGAAAGAAACTGCTGCGGTCACCCCAGAATTGAAGATTGGATTATTTAATGATATTAAATAATAATTATATCACAATTTAATGATCTATTTTGTGGCCCTCTGAAAACTCCTCTAAAGATAATGTTCCCGTGTAATTTTTTATGTTGCACTTTTGGCCCATTTTTGTTTTAATAGACCCTTGAAAGCACGTTTTTCAAAGCTACAACTGCAAACTCATATTTTTGGGAAAAATTAAAATATTTTATAAAAAACTGCGTTACAAGGGAGTATATTGTAAAAATCAAAAAGGAATACCCAATTCCTTTCGAATGACGCTTAAATGACTGCATTTCTGTGAAAAATAATTTCAGAACCAAAATAGTCCAACGCATTGTATAATAATGACATTATTTTCCATCCGATGTTCATAATTTAGACATCATTCGAAAGGTATTGAGTAGCTATTTTAATAAAAACAAAATATCTCATGTCACGAAGTTGCCACTAATTATTTATCTATCTACTACTAAGCTCACAAAATAATCCATCAATTCTCATAGATATATTTATTATAAAAATCATTTTTCGCCGAATATCTTGAAATAAACATATCCAATTGTGAAAACGATGAGTGCTAGAATGCATGTAAACTGTGCGTTTATGCAATTTTTGTTGCTGAACGCTAAAATAAATGCTTCCACATCGGATGAGGGTACCTCATACATTTTCGATTTATCTATTATTATATACTAGCAGTACCCGCTGCTACGCAAGCGAAAAAGCAAGTTATTCGTTAATTTTATCCGTCTCTGTTTTTGGATAGCATTTATTTAATTTTCTTTTGGATAAATAGATAGATAAATCTAAAATAGTAATTTGAAAACCTCCTATTAGCTAGCACTCACACACAGTCAAAGGAATGTGCTTGTCTAGCTGAACTACTTCGTATGTATAATTTTCTACTAAGTCTTGAACAAAAAATTCCAACCATCTCATGTTTCTAGATTCAGCCAGCCAGTTTATAACTTTTTGTACCTCTTTCCCAAAAAGTACACATTTTGAAAAATCACTATAGGTAACATGTGTTTTTTCTTCCCCTAAAAATATGTACTTTGTTTGGTAACACATTCATTCCCCTTTAAAGGATTGTACAGCATTTGTATCCCTTTTCGTCCCGCGCACCCCTTAGTCGGTACTATTTTTATCCCTTGTTGCTCAGCCCCTATAAGAAAATTTCGAAAAATCCATTTATATTGCACTTTACACACAATTAACACTCCAAATTTCCCGACTTTTGTCCCGCCTACCCCCTAAAAAGTACAAATTTCGAACAACCCAATTATACTGCGCTTCTACATGGTGAGAGGAACTTTCATACCAAATTTCACGATTCTAGCTGTAATAATTTATTTGGTACAATTTTTATCCCTTTTTGTCCCGCTCGCCCCCTAAAAGTACAAATTTCGAAAAATCCAATTTTACTTCGTTTCTATATGGTCAGAGGAATTTACATACCAAATTTCACGATTCTAAATTTGAATTGAAGAATTTCAGTTCTCATACAAATGTCGCTCTCGATTTGAAATTAGAAACCGCATATTTTATCAGATTTTCTTCAAATTTAATACAGACGTTATATTCTAATGAGAACATCCGTGGTGAATTTGGTTCATATCGATTCAGATTTAGATTTCGGTCCCGATCCGGTTTGACTTTTTTCGTTTTTTCCACATGTTCTAAAAAAATTTCTTCACATTTCAACTAAATAATCTACTATGAAGTTGGGTCAAATCGGTTCAAACTTATGATCCCATATGAATGTTCCTCCCAGTCACAGGGCTTAAATCTGGAGATTTTTACTTAATATGCTACACGAATATTGGCTATAGTAGTTTCATTTAAAACTGCTGCTCCAGTTTTAAAAGTTCTCTTCCTATAAAGGTGTATTTATATCAGGTGAAAGCAGGAGCCCAGTAGTAACCGAAACTGTCAAATCCCATACATTTTGCTTTGACAGTATGGTTCAGCATTCAAAAATTACTTGTATTTCGCTGTTGCCGAATTTGCTATTACCTATATAAATACGCCTTGGTTCCTATGCCTTCAAACACACAACCATACGAAAATTTTAAAAAATAAGAATTTTCGCCCAACAAACGCATGTGTGTGGTAATATGTTTGTATGTGATTCGTGCATAAATTACAGCTGCAGACTTTTTGTAGGCAATGTACAAATATGCACATGTGTGGCTGACAATATTTTTTGACATTTTCTTTCGCACGTGTTGACATCGCTCTCAATGTTTGTGTTTCTCTTTCTGGCACCCCAGAAGGGACCTCTTGGATTGCTCATGCCCGCTGTAAACAGACGGTGTATGTTGTTATTTATAGCATTGCCCACTTCTTGTGTTCGCTTTGAATGTGGGCGCTCAGCGCTCACCCGCTGAGTTACGCTTTCATGCGAATAATAACCAAGGCGTATTTATACAGGTGATAGCACTAGAACAACAAATTCGGCAACAACAAAATACAAGTAATTTTTTGAATGGTGAGCCATTCTGTCAATGCAAAATTGACAATTTCGGTTACTTTTGAATGAAAAAAAATTCAGTCAGCTGGGCTCGTGCTATCACCTTTATTAATACGCCTTGGACTGAAGTTTATTTTTTACATTTTTCAAAACATGAAAAGTTTTTATTAAACAAAATTCAAAACGTACTAATTTATATATTGAAACCGGAGTTCCCCATACTTCAGTTCAAAAAAGCACATTTTCATCCATGTTTGATTGTAAACCAACTAATAGCCTTTTTGATATTTTGAGATCGGATATCGCTTGATTTCGCATGCAGTCTAAAAAGTCTATAATAGCCTTGTCACACTGCATGCGAAATCTAGCTGAAGTGTCATAAGGTCAATTTTCAAATGTCAAATTTGTAAGATCTGACATTTGTAAATCGACCTTATGCCATTTCCATTTCAGGTAGATTTCGCATGCAGTGTGACAAGGCTATAAGAAACTTGCCAAAGTGGCAGCATTGCTGTCCATTGGTTCTTATTACTTGATGGAAGGGGGTGGGGGGTGTTTTGATGTACCAAATATTTGTATAAACGTTTGTCGCCTGATTTTAAAACCACAAACACGCTTTAGATTTGCACAAAACCATTTTCGTTGAGATTTTTCAGGGTCCAACCTAAATTCGCGCGGACCGCTGTGGACAATTTTGATTACGTGCATTCTTATAGCCTTGTTATGTTAGCTATCCGCATGCGGACATCTATTTACGTAGCATTCCCATTGCATGCGAATTGAATTCAGTGTTGGCAACGCAGAAATCGAAATAGAGCTGAAATGACATAATAGCCTTGGCACACTGCATGCGAAATAAATCGATTTCAGCTTGAAATGTCATAATAGCCTTGTCACACTGCATGAAATCAACTTGATGAAATCGAATTGCTGAAATCGACCGTGTCACACTGCAATATTTTGACATTTGGTCGATTTAGTTTGTCAAATGATTGTTTGTAAATAAAACAAATTGCCAACAATAGCCACAACAGCCGCAATGGAAAACTCTAATAAAGAAAAATTTAATTAATTACTAAAATGTGTGTTAATTTTGGGCCTTAAGAAAAGTTGCCGGAAGGAATTATTTACGCAAATATTTTTAATTTTTTTTTGCGTAATTTGTGAAACCGTGTTACCCGAATCGCTCACAATTGCATCCGGGAGAAATGTCCAGTTTTCGCAAGCGAAACGTCCACAAACAAATTGCACGGACCATTCCACAAACAGGACAAGTGATAACATCATGTGACAATCTTTCGTTGGACGTCCTATTGCGTGGTAGTTTGCCCATTGGCTCAATATGTCTGATCGAAGAAGACAAATTTGTGGTCACCTACTCCAAAGGACCAACCCCAAGGATGTCGTCGAGAAATTGGATGACGGCGAAGTGGAAAAGGACAAAATTGAAAGCAAAATGGAGTACGAGGATAACCAGGAATTGGCTAAGTGGGGCTGACGCATTGCATGGCGCTACAATGATCTGCCGATGGTCTGTTCAGAGAAGACCAACACGCAGATTGGACATCATTTCAACCTATTAGAGCAGATGAATGTGAACATGCTGAAGTATTCCAATGCCCGTCCTTAATTGATTGAAAGTATATTTTCTATGAAATTTAAATTGTATTTATTATAATGTGTGTTCATGCCATTAACAAATGATGATTTAAATCAATACCAATAAACAACCACTTTTGTACAATTAATTTTTATTCGAATAAGGAAAAATAAACTGCATTGCAGACTATCCGTCTGAAAAGGAACAAAATTCTTCAAATTATATTTTTGCAGAGAAAACTGCAATACTTTTATTGCTATTGTTTAATTGTTCGCTATGGACCACTATGCTTTCTTCCACCACTGATTCCATCCTATTATGAAATTATTTTTTTGATATTTCCATTTTGATGGTTATCCTCCTGTCCGTTTTCATCTCTAGAAGACAAAAAACTAATAAACGGAAATTGTGTAATTTAGTTTGTATTTCAGATGGGCAAAATACAAACCATTTTCAGCTTTTCGTCTGCCATTATTTCAAATATGTGTCCGTTTAAAAATAACTGTCCTCCCATAGAGCTAACAGAACACATTCCTGGTCTGGAGTCCATTCTGTTTCCCCATATACGCCGTTTTTCCCTGAAAATTTAATTGAACTAATTAAATTTATAAAATATTTCACATTTATTACTTATCTTGTTCCATTTTTGAATTGACAGAGAAATTAGAAATAAATGTTAAATTCTTTTTCTTGTTATCCTATAGTTTAGACACATAACTATACATTTTTCATTTTTGCGTGTCTAAATATTGGATTTCGAGGTCGATTTCTAAAAATCGAACAGCTGATCAATTTTAAATTTTATATGGAAAAAGTGCTAGATTTGAGGTCGATTTGGCTCGAAATCTAATTAAACTAGATTTCCGCTGCAGTGTGACAAGGTATGGGATCTGAAATTTGTAAATCGGCCTTGATCGATTTCAGTTTGATTTCGCATGCGGTCTGAAACTGTTTTGTTTTTAAGACCTAAGCTGTGATAACAAAATCCTAAATGAAAATAAAATTTTATTTAAAATAAAAAAATATTTTTTTAATTGTTGCAACAGTAATATCAATGTGTTTTTTTTTAAAAACTAATTTTGAAAAAATAATTTTATGTTAAAAATTTTTTACTTAGCCTGGATAATTATCCAGTGTAAGACAAATTTATGGCTATCGAGGCTAACTCCAAAAAAGGCAACACAAAATATATTTTTTGAAAATTTGTTTTGTTACAAATATTTATATTGTAGTTGGCGACAATGTGAAAAAATAATTTTTTATTTTGAGTATAAAATTAACTTTTTGTTATCGAAGCTTGTTATACCGGCTTAAAGAAAAGTAGCCCTAATATAAATAAATGCTCATTATTATTGTCAATAATGTAAATACATGAATTATAATTAGATCTACAGTTTCCCACTTATAAAGTAATATTCAATTAGTGCTCAAAATAAGCAATAAAATATTTTTTTAATATTTCCCGTTTTCTCTGGAAATTTGAAACCTAGTTGTAGTACATTGGTTCTTCTTAAATGAATCAACCAGATAGATCTGGCAGCACCGCTAAAATAGTAGCAAGCAACTTTCTTGTTAAGCGAGTAAACTCCATGCAAAAGGTATATTCTTACGATTAAACTGATTTTAAGAGGAAGATATCAAGTGGAAAATTGGTAACATTTAGGACCATCCTGTTCAGTGGTTCAGAATTAAAATTCAATGACTTTTTGAGTTCTGTAAAAAATTGAAACTAGGCGAGAGATATTAACCTTGAAATTTTTTATACATTTTACATAATTTTTCTTTTTTGTTTCTAATACGCAGAAAAAAACCAACTTTTCGTATTTAATTTAATTCATTTAATTTTTCGACTTTGTCGAACTTTTTCCCATAGGGTTTCGAGTTTTTTTTTTCTTTGGGATTTCCCGGTAAATCGGGAATTATTTAATCATTCCCGGTGACTATAAAAATATAAGAATGATAATAGCTATAGCAATTTCCCAAAGCTCTATCTACTTTGAAACAAATTTCAATCTGGGAAACAATATCCGTTAATTTTAATAAACTTTGCCAAGAATTACAATATGACCATACATTATCACGGGAAAATAATATAAATTAATATTGGGATATAAATCGATCGTAAATTCAATGAAGAACAATTCCCGAAGAAAAATTCCCGGAACTCGAGAATGGAAAATGGCCGGTAATTCCCCACATAACATAACACTCATTTTTTGCATTAGAAATAGTGGCTTCTAAGGTTTTTGGTGGCGTCAAAAATGTATTTGTGTTTGGTTCTCATATATACATACATATTTAAAAAAATATATTTTTTTATGTTCAAAAGAAACATTTTCAAATGTGTTCCTGTAGCCCAAAAAAATCAAAATAAACATTGTTCTTTAAAGGAAATTCCTTTTTTGACCCTTCTGCAGTGTTCCAATTTATACCACACATATAGTGTTTTGGGTCAATTTGACCCAACCATACTAAATCTGTGATATATTAAATAATATGTTAACAAAATATATATTGTAGCCCAGCCAAAATATATATATTTATTAGACAGGAAATACACCATATTTAAGGTCTTTTGAAGCTGTGTTTAATCTTTCATTGGCAATCTTTACACTGAATACATGTGATGCTGTGTTCTTTGTCAATGGTTTCATAATTGGGTCATTTTGACCCAAACACTGAAGAAGGGTTAAAATAATAAATGCCCTTGCAATGAACAAAACGGTTAAACGGACTTATAATGTATTCCCTCACCCTCAGAGGCTATGTTCTTTTTTGCAAATACAGGTAATCAAATTGTATTTTATAATAAAACTACTGGTATGTGAGACCGGTTTTTGTTTTGGTCGAATTATTTAAAATATTTTTTTTTTGTATTTCGGGATTTTGTATTTTCATGCATATTTTGGGGACAAGGAAAAAAATTATCTGGCAAACCTGGTCATCACTGATCAAAGTCAAATTGTTGTCACCATTGGTGGCTTTAAAAGCTTTTTTACACAATTCTCGCACGTTTCCTTGCTACCTTTGAAATAAAGGAGTATTCGTTTGGAATATTCGTATTCGTATTGGAATACCATTATCCAGGGCCGTGCGCAGGGGGGTGGGGGTTTGGGGTTCAAACCCCCCCCCAGAGAGGTTTCGTACATATACTTTTTAAAACCGTTTAGACTTTCTGATGCAATAAAATATAGAATTTTTAAGGACTTTTTAAAATAACTCGTCTGAAATGGAAGTTTTGCAGTAAAATCATGAAAACATGATTACATGAAAATAAAAATTCGTGGACACTTTCTTGAATTTCGGACAAAGGTTATGAAAACTACAAACAAACTAAACGAATTGTTCCAATTTCAAGATTGTGTAATGCTAATGTCGCTAATGGACACCAAATTGTTCGGAAAATTTTCATTTTTTTTTTAACCGATACCACTTCATGACATTCGACTAGAGCAATATCTTGTGAACTTTTAATTGTGTACTACAATAAAAGTTTGGAAATTTAATAACAAAATCGTTTAGTAATTTTATAAAAGTGTAGAAAAGAATCACTATGATATCATAATGAAATCTAAAAGCATTCTTAATAAAAGCAAATAATTTGCTTGATGGCAACCCGTAGCTTAGCTATGGGTGCCAAACTTTGTACAAATTTGTAGTATATCTAATTGGAATCTAAATTAATAATTATGTAAAAATCTATTGGCGAGACGAAATTCTTCCTTTCTGAGAAAAAGTATTGGAGTAACCTAAGAATTTTTTATGTAGACATTTTTTACTTATACAAAAGAAAGTATACTTTAATTTTTAAATAAAATACAATTTGCATTTTTAAATTTCTGAGTATAGAAATCGGGTAGGACATTTGAATAAGGGCTATATCAAAACATTGACCCACATATTCCACTTCCACAACAGATGTTCTTAGGTCAAATATAATATGGTGTGGCTATTCGTATATTCCGTTTGCAAAGAGTGGTTTCTAACATTTGCGATGCGACATTTTTATGGAGTTGTATCTAAATCTGATCCGATGTGACCTATTTTCATCATAGATGCAACAGTTTCTGTTACTTCCAATGTTCTGGGAGTTTGCAATTATAATACAAATCCATTTCGACAAACGAAGAAAACTGTTTGATATACATAAACTTGTTTCTCTTTGTTCATTTACAACAACTGATGACATGTTTACCGCAAACAAACTAATTTTTCCCACAAAAGAAACTCAAAAACGATGTTCACGTGTTTAAAATGTCGTTTCTACGAAATGCATTTTTTCTCTGCGTGTAGATCTCTATTTTAAAATCGACTTTGAAGTTGCGAAACAATAAGAAATGAGTTTCAACTTACTAAAATTTTTGTTATATTTATTACTTATGTCAAATATTTTTCAGAGTTAGTATTTTTAGTATTTTGTAATAAGTATTATTCAAAAGAGAAACAACAAATTCAGTAACTTGGATCTACGTAGGAAAACGAAGCTCTAAAATACCAATTATTTGTTTTTTTAATTAAAATTTCTGGTTGTTTCTTCTTGCATTTCATCGAATACAAAAAAACTGTATTTGTTATTCGAATTTATACATATTTAAGATTATAAAAATGAAGAAACATTTCCAAATATTTTTATTTAATCGGAATATGCGTATAAAGATTTGGAGTAAACATCCTGTTACTCATGTCCTATGTAAATCAAAAACCCCAAAACTCTTTAGACATCCTATTTAGACACATACTTTGTCAAAAATCATATCCAATTTTCTGCATTTATCATAGAAAAAATGCGGGACTAAAGGGTTTATTGTGTAATATTTCTTCAAAATATATATCGAGGGCTTATGTTCAAAAGTGGCTATGAACCATTTTCTCGAAAATGAGTTTTTGATGCCAAACTATTCTCAGGTTTGGATGTCATCTGTCATATAAATTTGGAAAAGATTTTTTTCTAAAGCATTTTTTTTTAATTTTCTGATTTGACTATCCCCTCGCACGATAGTTTGTGACTGCATAAGTGGCTATGAACATAAAAATAATAGAAATAAAATAGTTCAACAATGGAGCAGCATAAAACCGAATGTTATAATTCGCTACAACGATTTTGTTTAAATCATTTTTATAGATTTGGGGCATATCGTACTATCAAATTCCATCATTTCGCGTGAATAGCATTTTGATTCCCAACTTATCAGGCTAAAATAGGAAAAATGGTGGCTGTAAAGTCAAAAATTGTGAAAAGTATATTTAAAAAACCAGCGTAACTTTTTATTATATATAAGGAAGCAATTTTCGCGACTGGCTACATATATGTTACAAGCGACCAATCTGACGGATGAATAATCAATAATCTTATTATTATTTCAACATTAATAGTGCTCAATTTTAAACATACAAAAGTGGCTATGAACCATGAAACCGCGAATAATAGGAAATTTCGAAAACTTTTTAGTCGTAGCAATTAATAATCCTTTTTAGATTAAACTGTAGAAGAACGATTAATAATTTCTCTACAAATTAAGGAGAAAATCATTTTTTTCGCTCTCCTGAAAAGTTATGTTTTTGTTCGTAGCCACTTATGAATATAAGCCCTCGATATGTATGTGTGTAATTCAAGCAACTATTTAAAAAAGTTCTACACTTAGAGAACAAGTCTGTTAATAAAAGCAGTGATTGTCTGCTGCCTATCAGTAGACACTTTTCTGCTATTACAGCTGTTTGTTGGCATAACAGCAGTTTTCTGCAATCTTACATCACCATTCACACTGCTAAAGAGTTTGCAGTTTGCAAAATAGGTAGGCCTTCATAAGCGAGTTTAGCTCGAATTTTCTTTTATATTAGCTTGGGACAATATGCGTATCACATATAGGGTCCGCCATCTAATGTTTTTTTCAACTATTCAACCGTTGGAATAATATTTGTGGGGTGCCCGAGGCAGCCATTTGAACGAAATTATTTTCCAATCGGAAGGATTGTACTTTCAAATAAAAAAAGAAATTTGAGAAAATATTCAGTAGTTTTTTTTATAGCATTTTCAAAAAAAAAAATTTTGCGGAAAATTATTTTGTACTACCCTAGATTTACTTAAAAACATTTCTTTGGATCTAATAAAAAGTTCTTACAATTGAGTAAATTCAAACTTATGTGGAAGAATATTTCCAAGGAAATCTGAAGAAATCTGAAATTTTTTGTATGGAAAAAATTCCATTTAGGAAATTTTAACTTAAAAATAGAGTCAGCGCGTGAAATGCTTACGTTTGTTCACTTCTTACCAATAATGATAGGCGATCAAATTCCAGAAACAAATGAAGTTTGGAAATTTTTTATCATTCTTTTGAAGATTATTGATCGAGTGCAATCCAGTCATTTCAATTTAAATTCACTTGAAGAACTTAAGATTTCAATTAAAAATCATAATCAAGCGTATATAAAACTTTTTAAAGAAACTTTAAAGCCTATATTTCATTTTCTTTTACATTATATTCATATCATAAAACAGTCAGGACCTCTGAAATATTTTTGTAGTCTTCGGTATGAAGCAAAACATAGAGAGGCGAAAATTTATGCTAGAAGTATAACGTCCAGAAAGGACATTGCTTACACTTTAAGTATGAAAGCATCATTGAAATTTACTTCTTTTTTACATGAAAATCGAAATGGGTTGCCAAGTCACATTCAATATATAAAATTCGATTACTTTAATATAGAAACTTATGAAAATGTTAAAATCATTGTCAATTATTGCGAAGTGAAAAATTTATTTACAACTAATGAATCTGTGAATATTATTATTTACAAAAACTGTAGTTATAAACCTGGATATTTATTAACAAAAACATGTAATAATCATGTCAGACTTTACGAAATTCATAAGATAATTTTAAGCGTTGATAAAAATATATATATCTTATTGTCAAAGAATATGAAATAATTGACTTTTCAGAACATTATCAATCATATATTGTTGGAACTGAATATAATTTTCTAAATATTGTAAAATTAGACGAATTCACAGGGCCCCCAATCCATTTGTATTATACACCGGATGGAACTCGTCTAGTTAGAAATAAAACTTTTTAAAATTTAAATTACTTATATAAAATTTTGTTAGTTAAGACGCAGATATGAAATGTAATAATGTATTATGTATGCATAATGTATTCGCTTCAATAAAGACATAATTTAATATAAAAAAAATATGTGATAAAAATTTCGTATATTTTGGACATTGCAATCGTATCAAATTGATATGCTTTCGTGATTTTTTAAGAGCTTGATAACTTTTTTTTTAAAAAAAACGCATAAAATTTGCAAAATCTCATCGGTTCTTTATTTGAAACGTTAGATTGGTCCATGACATTTACTTTTTGAAGATAATTTCATTTAAATGTTGACCGCGGCTGCGTCTTAGGTGGTCCATTCGGAAAGTCCAATTTTGGGCAACTTTTTCGAGCATTTCGGCCGGAATAGCCCGAATTTCTTCGGAAATGTTGTCTTCCAAAGCTGGAATAGTTGCTGGCTTATTTCTGTAGACTTTAGACTTGACGTAGCCCCACAAAAAATAGTCTAAAGGCGTCAAATCGCATGATCTTGGTGGCCAACTTACCGGTCCATTTCTTGAGATGAATTGTTCTCCGAAGTTTTCCCTCAAAATGGCCATAGAATCGCGAGCTGTGTGGCATGTAGCGCCATCTTGTTGAAACCACATGTCAACCAAGTTCAGTTCTTCCATTTTTGGCAACAAAAAGTTTGTTAGCATCAAACGATAGAGATCGCCATTCACCGTAACGTTGCGTCCAACAGCATCTTTGAAAAAATACGGTCCAATGATTCCACCAGCGTACAAACCACACCAAACAGTGCATTTTTCGGGATGCATGGGCAGTTCTTGAACGGCTTCTGGTTGCTCTTCACTCCAAATGCGGCAATTTTGTTTATTTACGTAGCCATTCAACCAGAAATGAGCCTCATCGCTGAACAAAATTTGTCGATAAAAAAGCGGATTTTCTGCCAACTTTTCTAGGGCCCATTCACTGAAAATTCGACGTTGTGGCAGATCGTTTGGCTTCAGTTTTTGCACGAGCTGTATTTTATACGGTTTTACACCAAGATCTTTGCGTAAAATCTTCCATGTGGTCGAATAACACAAACCCAATTGCTGCGAACGGCGACGAATCGACATTTCACGGTCTTCAGCAACACTCTCAGAAACAGACGCAATATTCTCTTCTGTACGCACTGTACGCATTCGTGTGGTTGGTTTAATGTCCAATAAAGTAAACTGAGTGCGAAACTTGGTCACAATCGCATTAATTGTTTGCTCACTTGGTCGATTATGTAGACCATAAATCGGACGTAAAGCGCGAAACACATTTCGAACCGAACACTGATTTTGGTAATAAAATTCAATGATTTGCAAGCGTTGCTCGTTAGTAAGTCTATTCATGATGAAATGTCAAAGCATACTGAGCATCTTTCTCTTTGACACCATGTCTGAAATCCCACGTGATCTGTCAAATACTAATGCATGAAAATCCTAACCTCAAAAAAATCACTCTTTATTTGATACTAATTTCGTATATTTTTTAAATTGAAGACTTATCAAATTAATATGTTTTCGTATGTATTTGATACTAATTTCGTATATTTTGGACACTGCAATCGTATCAAATTGATATGCTGTCGTATGTATTTGATACTAATTTCGTATATTTTGGACACTGCAATCGTATCAAATTGATATGCTTTCGTATATATTTGATACTAATTTCGTATATTTTTTACATTGAAGACTTATCAAATTAATATGTTTTCGTATGTATTTGATACTGATTTCTGATAATTTTACAATCCGTATCAAAAAGATACTATTATAGTATCAATTTTTCATTTTTTTTTTCATTCATATTTATACGATGGCTAGTATCATTTTAATAAGATTGCGTATCGGCTCAGATCTGTAGGTTAAAAATATCAATATTATGACGATTTCGTATACATTTTTTTTTCGGTGTGTGGAAGAATATTTCCAAGGTTTTAAGTGAGAAAGAAATCTGAAATTTTTTGTATGGAAAAAATTCCATTTAGGAAATTTTAACTTAAAAATAGAGACTTATTTCTATTATTATTCTAAACAACCACTGCGAAAGCGCCTATCTTGCCTTCGCAACAATAATGAAGTAATAGCTCAACTCCTTATGGCAGAGGTATCATGAAACTTTTGAGAAATATTTCACGTTGTCTTTTTTTGCATCAGTTTTGCATACTCTGAAGCAAAACTTTTTGTTTGTTTTTTTTTAGTTAAATTGAAGTTATTTTAATTTCACCTTTTTTCCTTGTATAAAATGAAATTTTCCTCAGTTTAAGTAAAAAATTACTCGTTTTGAGGAAAAAAATCAGCAAAATTGTCGTCAGTTTATTTAGTAAAAAATTACTTGGTTTTAGGAAAAGTTTACTTAGATTTAGGAAAATTTCAGCAAAATTCTACTTATGTTTAGTAAAAATGTACTTGGTTTCCTAAATTTTGGTTAATTTTAACTCATTATAGGGTTAACTTTTTTATGACTGTAGATGAAAAAGGCCCCCCCAGGGGAAAATCCTGCGCACGGGCCTGCATTATCTTCATCGAGACTATTAACGCTCGTATTACTAACGGTTTTGTCAGGGCAATCACAAATACAATTCTGATTCTGCACGCCATCTACCGCTTCGACCACTTCAACATCGCCGACATGATTAATCGCACTGGATGAATCTCAAATATTAAATATGTGCGACGGTCCTGAATGATTGCAGAGATATTCTGCCGAAATTCTTTTCAATCGTCGAAACGGACTCAAAGAAATAATCATCTAAATAAGAAAGATAGTTAGAAAATATTAGTAAACTATTAAATATAACGATTGGGCTACTACATTGTTTAACAAAACCTTCTTTTCCGCACTGACTTCAGAGGTTACAAAATTAAAATTATTATTAAATTATCCCTAACTTCAATTAATGTCTCCAGCTCCTCTACCGAGTGTACATTAGTACACGGTTCTCCTTAACATATCACGCCTTATCCGATAAATAGTCAACTGTTAATCCTAAATTTCACAATGTATTAGTGGGTCCCCAAATACGCCCAATCCAACAGCCCTATTATCTTTGCATATCACAAACAGAATTAACTCCATTGTCTTAATTTGAATATATGTAGTAGACATACACTCGAAAAAAAGCCACCACGTCAAATACGTCACAATCTTGCGTACTGTGTTCACTTTTCAGATGAATTGTTCAACTAACTGTACTTCTAATGAACGTGCATTCTGTTTCACATTTTAAACAAAGCTCCTTTGATTTACATATACCTTTTTAATATTGCCACACAGTACTTGCAGCCATGACAAAAGCACAGCAGCATTGAATACTAAACCAAACTTAATACAAATATTAACATTTTCGTATGCTTCTTACTTACCAAGGAAGAATCCCACTCAGAATACAGAATTTATTTTAAAGAATAAATATTACATTTCCTTATAGCCTCTTCAGGCGGCATGCGAAGTCAATCGATGTCAGGTTGAAATTACGATTTTCGATTTTCAAATGTCAAATTTTGTACAGAATCAGACACTTTTAAATCGTTTCAGCTCAATTTCGCTAATAGATCAAATAGTTGTAGTTCTAAACAAGGCCACTAGGTGGCGAATGCGAAAAAAGTTAATTATATTTCATATACAGTACTTTCTAATTCACTAAATTTTGTTCTTTCTTTCGCGAATAATAAAATGTGTATGAAGTAAAATTTAATTCAAATGACTTTTGTGGTCTTACGTCAAATACCAATTCTTTAGAAAAAAGGGAAATTTTCTCTCCAAAAGGCCAGTCAGTGACATCTGAATAATTTCCCTCGTACTACACGTTTCTCTGAAATTTTTGTTTAGTCTATTTCTCTCCATTATCTTTGAAGCTACTTTTCACGGTGATACAAAATTGAGCGAAAAGTGTTATCTTCCTAATTGTCAATGTCTTTTTGTCAATTTCCCTCCTTTTTGAAAATTAAACATTAAACTTCTGTTCTTGAGTTTGAATTCGCATCACTTCAAAACTACATCTTGTATATTAACTGTCATAATATTAACGCCGATAATAACAACCAAAGAGTGAGGTTTCAAGTCATGACAGGCAGACAGTAATATCAAAGATTATGTTTCAATGTAGTCTTTGATATCACTGTCTGCCTCACTATTAACTAGTTTGTACTTTAATATTAATAGTTTTGTACTTCTAAATAGCTGCTGTGATTGATTTTCACCCAATACCGATAGTAGGGACAGCAACTATGCCAAGTGATTAAACGGACAATAGAGAGATGTCCAAATGAAATATAAAACAGAAATTTCAATCAGTAATCCACAATAAATTAAATTTATTTGTAGGTAGACGAACTCACCCTGAGCGATGTTGAAAGTAAAAAGGAAGTTACAATTCAAGTTTGTCTCCTCGGGACCTTGGTTCTCTTACATTGTCGATTACATGACATTGGAAATTTAACGATGACTATTTAACATCCACCATGAGATTCAAAATTTCAAGTAATCAAATTTATGCTTAAGAAGCTATGCAATTCAAACTTTAGAACTAGAAAAATTACTAACCTAAAGGGTGTTTTTTATTGGGGTATAGAACTTTAAGTTGGCATCACTTTTTTAACTGGCGGCCATTTTGTCAGCTGTCAAGTGATTAATATTTAGTTTGGTTTGCCATTTCATCATGAACAGGTTGACAAAAGAACAACGCTTGCAAATCGTTATTTCGAAAGTAAGGTTCAGTTCGCGAAGTTCACCATTTTATGGTCGACATAATCGTCCATCAGAGCAATTAATTCGGTTAACCATGGATCGTTTACTTTACATACGTTTACTCTATGTGATAATACGCATCCGCAGAGACGTCGAACAGTGCGCACCGAAGAAACAATTGCCGCTGTAGAGCAAAGTGTTGAAGAGGACCCGAATGAATCGATTCGCCACCGTGTACAGCAATTGGAGCTGCACAGCAATTGGAGAAAGTGGTTGAAAATTGGACCTGTAGAATTGGCTATATTCGAGCCAGCAGCGGCGGCCACATGCCCGAAATCATATTTAAACATTAATGGCATAAAATTATCCTTCCAATAAAGCCAAATTGATGGACATTAAAACGATTTTCTTGTGTTTTATTTCAATTCGAAGTTCTATACCTCAATAAAAAACACCCTATATAACAAGTTTAATGAATAAAGTGATATTTTTGTCAGAAGGTGATAAGTGCGGCTGGGTCTAATCTTATATATATTCTCCACCACACACAAAGATCACAAATGTGAGAAATCATACAAAAAAGAACACAAGTTACCAAGTTTATTACGTGTTATACAGTGAGCGTCAAATTAAAGAAAAAAGACCAAGTATTCTTGTAAACATTGTTTAATTGCATTTCGATAAAAATGTTACACAAAAATGAAATTGCAACATGCATTGGTATTTAAATAAGAATTAAATCATGAATATTTTAGACAAAAACAAATTTACGTCTGGAAATAATTCACGTTTTGCTAAGACACAAAGTTTTACGCGTCAAAATAAAGTAAACAGCTTTGCAAACAGAATATAAACAATTGTATTTAGTATTTGGTTTGCCTTCCTTTTGACTTCATAACTAGTGATAATCTTCTAGACATTGAGTCGACAAGTAAGTTCTTGTAATCAGGCGAGATTTTACTCCATTCGTCCTGCAATGCGATTTTTATGTCATCTTTGGAAGTAAAGGGCCATTCTCTCATTTTCTTGTCCAGATGGTGCTCTCTGTGATTGAGGTCTGGTGAGTGCGGTAGATGATCTAGTCCGATAGAGCAACCATTCCTTCATAATTTTCAACGAATGTGGGAATATCCATCTCTGGGATAAGTCCAATATGTTTTTTATTGGACTTATCCCATTTTATCTAGTTTTATATCTTCTTTTTTATTGTTGACTCGATAAACACTAAATTACCAACCCCTGATGCCGCCATACATCCCCAGACCATAACGGAGTCCCAGACTATGTTTAATCGTCTTGACCACCTTCTTAGCGTTAAAGGCTTCATTTTTGCTTCTCCACATTTTGGAGGTTTTTTAACACCAAAGATTACGAACTTATTCTCATCGGTGAAAAATGGGTTTCAAAAAGTTTGGAGCATCATTCCTATATTTTTTGACGAAGTTCAGGCATTTAGTTTGATTGGTTTTCGAAATGTATGGTACTCGTCCGTGTAACCAATTCTAAGACTAAACTAGTAGTATCTAAACGAAAGAATCTAGAACGTACAAATTTTCCAAAAATACGTCTAATGGACGTAGATCTGTTGGGATTGGGCGAAATCGGTTCAGAGGGAAAACAATTTTTCCCTAACAAGATTATTTAAACGTTTTTTTTTTCGAATATGTCTGTGTAACAAAACAAAATGGGGTAAATATGGAACATATCAAACGACAACAGCTGGAAACACGAAAATCGGTGTGCACACCGACCTGTGAAAGTCTTCGTCTGGTGGCTTTGCAGCGACCTTTCAACAACATATCATTAGCTTAAAGAGGCCGGGTAGGTTGTTGAAAGACTTTCACAGGTCGGAAATCATGATAGGGTAGTCTGCAGCCAAGTAATAAATGTCACCATGCCATTTGTGAATAAATTTGCATTCTATTAAATATAGATACAAAATGGTCTTGAGCCAGGACAATATCCCAGTTCAAATCAAATGCTTCTTAATTTTTAGACAGTGACTGTGGAAATTTAAAATTACGCATTAAAAAAGTAAATTTACACATTTAATGACGTAGTATTAATCATTCTATGTTTAAATTTGCATATTAGGCCTGTTCGATTGGGCTTACTAGCTTATGATTAAGATTATTGATAAGGTGGCAACATTGTTACCTATTGGTTATTCTTAAATGATTTAACAAGAAAAATCTGGCAGCAATGCTTAGAGAGTAGCAAGCTACTTTCTTGTTAAGCGAGTAAATTCCATAACAAAATTAAGCTAGTAAGCCCACTCGAACAGGCCTAAAACCAATGGATAAAAATGTTGCCACCTTATCATGACTCTTAATTTGAAGCTGGTAAGCCAATAAGCAATCGAACAGGCCTAATGTTTACATTCCTCTGACTTCGTAGACGCGTAATAAAAAGGATTTTTGTTTTGAAATTTCTACTCTTACAGAAAATAGGAGGAAAGAGAATAACAAATTTACTTCGTAAACACACACACACAAAAGGATCTCTCCAAATTCGTACTTTTATTGACTGCGTGGAAGGTAGGAATTGGTAATGGTCGACATAGTGGACAAATGGACAATTTTCTTCCCTGACAATGAATGAAAATACCTCTAATAATCTTTTTGGGTTATTTAATCTTTATTTTTGGAGATTGCTGCCTTTTTGAATACACTTGCAGTATTATTTAGATATATAGTCAAGGATACCTAATACGTTGCTGGGCTTTTACGTTAAGCGTTATGCCGATAACGCTGTGGTATGCTTTTTACTTGTTTTTCTTTTTTCTCACAATTATATTTACAATCTGTCTTGCGACAATAAGTAAATTAGATAACTTTAATTGACTTAAAACAATTTGGATTCTAAAAATGAAATAATAATGAAATTGCCAACGGGTTCGTGTGATTGCTGATTCCATCCAGAAAGTTTTTTGTTGCTATTCTCTTCTTTGACTTTTGGTGTTCTTAAGACTTTGTCGACATTTTTTTGATTGATGGCGGTTTCGATATCATGCGTAAAGTTTTAAAATGGAATGTTTGGAATATTTTGATGTTTGAGTTGCTGGCCGTTCCCCAAAATTGGATATGGGCCAACGGGTTTGAGATCTGTAAAGTAAAAGTTTATTGTCGAAACTTAATTCAGATTTTTGACCAAGTCAGTACATTCTCTTGGTTCCTTTTGGCTGTTATATGACAATTCCAAGTCAAACGTCTGTCGAGATGGAGCCCAATATATTTCACACTGCTATTTATTAGTATTGTAGAGCCGTTCAGGATAATTGGAATAGATCAGTAATAGCTTTAGCAGCGTTTCCTTTAATGTTTCATTTCTTTAGCCAGCTTTCAATATTATTATTTCCTAGAAACTAATAATGCAGTGTCATCGGCATATGTTGCAAATGTGACGTCTTCACTCAACGGCGTGTCGGAAGTGAAGTTTGTGGAAGGCCTGTCATGACATTACACACTTTGGAATAAAAGTTATTTACTTTTACATAAAAGCTCGTATGGTTTAGGTATGACTTAAGAATGACAGACCATCAAGCCATACCCTGTCAAAAGCTTGTTGAATGTCCAAAAAAACAGCACAACTATATCCCTTACCCTTACTCTCTAGAGTCCCTCTGATGATATTTGTTTCCCTGTGACATTGCTCGGGGGTACCATGTTTATGTCGAGAGCCAAATTGGTATTCTGGAATAATATTTATGTATCCAATATGGGTTGTAACCTCCTCCAGAGACATCTTTCAAAGAGTTTGGAGAATATATAAAGTAGACTTATACGCCTATTGGAAGATACACGGCTTTCTGGTTTATTGGGCTTCGGAACCAATATTATTTCAGCACATTTCCAGACAATAGGAACATACATACAATCGCTTTCCTATATTGTAGTTGTACGGCTGAAAGGTATGGTCCAGGTGGTTTGCAAATTCATTGGCCGACACCAGGTATTATCTCCTTTCTTATGCGTACCTTTCTCTTAACGGGACGTTTTACATATTGTGCCGAGTTCCAAAGATAAAACTCGCTATCTTTCCTTTTGTTTTCTGGATGGATGTCATCTTCTCTTCTGGAATGTTCTACATCCTAAAATATGATTTTTTCTGTGGCAATATCCAAATCATCAGGCATTGCAATAGGTGACGGTAGATTCAAGTTCTTGTCATATGATTTTGTGCCAGTTTTTGTTGTATGAACCGCGCTAAGCTCATCACTACCAACCATACCTAGACTGCTGCTTGGAATGCTGAATTTGATCTGAATTTTGTTCTTGGGTCGCTGGCTAGTAAGTTGTATTTCCCGAAGATAATTCTCTGCCCTTTTGATTACTTGAAAGTAATGGTGATGGATGACTCATTATAATTATTAATGTTATGACATTTGGTCCTGGTCATGTCCTTCAATTGTGGAATAGTGTGAAGAATTATATTTATCTTGCAAATACAGTCTTATGTATTTTTCCATATCTTTCGAGTCGTGTGAAATCCCACGATTTTTTGCAATTGAAAGCAAACACATTGGGCTATTTCTAGTGAAAAAATAATTAAAATCGTATTAGTTCATAAAAAATTAAATATATTATTATATTTATTGTCAAAACAGAATAAAAAAGATTTCTTTAGAATTAAATTAATTTTTATAAATCCGCAAGGAAAAATATCGGAGTTGTTCACGTATTTGTTTACCAAAATCTTATTCGCGTTGTCGTAACAACAATATAAAATTGTGTGTACCGATTTTTTTTGAAAAAATAATTTTATATTAACATTTAAACTTCGTCTTTAAGACTGGATAACTAAACTGCGATAACAAAACCCTAAATAAAAAGTTAAAATTTCACTAAAAATATTTTTAAAGTTGTCGCCAAGCCATCAGAAATATCAAACTTTGAAATGAAAACAAAGTCTGAAAAAATAATTTTGGGTTAAAAATGTTGCACTTAGTCTGGCTAAGTCGAAAAAAGTCTACACAAAATAATTTTTTGAAAATTTGTTTTGATACGAATAATATAGCCCTAGTATATATAAATGGAATTTATGGCTACCAATGCTAAGTCCAAATTTTTCAATGTGAAATTAATTTTTTACAAGTTTGTTTTAATATAAGTATATTTATTGTAGGCTTTTTATTAACGTGTTTATTCCTGTCCTCCCTGTCTTAAAGAAGAGCAGCCCTGCTGTTATCTTTGACAAGTAGTACGATTTAAGTCAGCCTTAAAATGTGAATGTTCATTACCTTCGAATTTCCCCAATTTTCTTTAAATTTCCTTTCCAATTCCTAAAGGAAATTTTAGGTTCAACATGTTGTCAGCGCCACCTGGAGAATTTCCCATCAGCGCATAACTGAAGTGTGTTTGAAAACATTCCTCAGAGTTTGAATAGCATAGCCACCAACCATTTGTAAGAGATTAAAACTGCGTGTATTTTCAAAGAAATAAATTCCGGGGCAATTCAATTTCACTATTTATAATACAACAAGTGAAAACGGCGTTAAGTTCGACCGGGCCGAACTTTATATAGCCTCCACCATGGATTCCATTCCACAGAGGTTGTCGGTTTTCATAGAAGTGCAGTAATATTACAGGGAAATATAAATTTTTTAATATAGCCAAACCAAAACAAATACAAATATTGAAAAAATAATTTTATAAATAATTTTTTTTAATTATTTCAAACCACGCTTATAAGGCAAGGCTACCAATACGTCAATTTAAAAAATAAATATTCTTATATTTATATTTTCAAAAAGCTTAAATACCACAAATATTGGTAGATAGTGGGTGCTACAGTTGGTTGTATTTCCATTCTATGTTAATTCCAAAAGTACAAATTTTGAAAATCCATTATCAGACGTACATAGTGCAATATAACCTAACTTCATGATTCAACCAATTTTTGCCGTAAAAGAAATAGTACGAATTTGGAAAAAAAAAACTTTTTATTTTGCGTGTCTATGCAGTCAGAGGAATGTATACACCGAATTCCATGATTCCAGCTGCGCCCATTTGGTTGGTACCATTTTTACCCCCTTGACGTTTCTACGTAATTCGAATTTCATCATTCTAGCTGTAGTCGTTTAGCTGTTAGTCTATTTGCCGTGTCTACGCTGTCAGAGGAATGTATACTCCGAATTTCATGACTCTAGCTGCGGTCATTTGATTGGTACTATTTGTATCCCCTTTTTTCATTTTAGCATCAAAAAGTACGAATTTTCAAAAATCCGTGTATTTTACTTGTCTATGCAATCAGAGGAATGTATACACCTAATTTAATTATTCTAGGTACAGCCGTTTGGTTGGTACCATTTTTATCCCTCTATTCCCATTTTACCCCTTAAAAGTACGAATTTGGAAAACATATTTTTATATTATGTATCTACTCAAGTAGAGGAATCTACACACCGAATTTCGTGTTTCTAGCTGTTGCCGTTTAATATGCACCATTTTTATCCCTTTTTGCCCCATTTCACCCCCTACAAATAAGAATCTCTTTATGGTGCACGTTTTTGCTATAAGGGGAATGCACATACCAAATATCAAACCAATATAAACAGAAATATTTAAAAAACCTGCTTAAATACGCTAAAATATGGGTATTTTTAGTCCATGTGAGGGAAAAATTTTTCCCTTTGGACCGATTTCGCCCCATTCCAATCCCAACCGATCTACGACTATAAGACGCATTTATGGAAAATTTGAACATTCTAGCTCCTTTGGTTTAGATGCTACCGTGCTTTCAACAGACGGACGGATATAGCTAGATCGTCTTAGACTTTTATGACGATCAAGAATATATATACTTTATAGGGTCTCAGGTCTATATTTCAAGGTGTTACAAACGGAATGACAAAGTTAGTATACCCCCATCCTGGAGGTGGAGGGTACAAAAAACACTTTATTAGGCCAAAATAGATTATACAGAAATTGTTACGTAACATTAGAGCATAATTGATGACATGATGAAGATTGACATGTTTTCTGACCCATTCTCAAATTGCCTATATTTATTGGGTTTTTACTCACTATTAAATTCGTTATTCCAAACTTAGGCCCAACAAGTTGCATCCGTATCTAATACCTTTAGGCCAACTTTAAGTGTGTTTTTCGCAAGATATGTATATCGTAGGATTAACAACCACTATCATGTGTGTTGGCAATGCCAATACGCGAAAGGCGTTAAGGTATCAATTCAAACTTTGCACATGGTAATAGGCCTGTTCGATTGGGCTTACTATGTTTGTATTAAGATTTGTATGGAATTTACTCGCTTAACAAGAAAGTAGCTTACTACTCTCTTAGTTACCGAGTAAGGTGGTGCCATATTTTTATCTCTGAATTATTTAAGTAAAACCAATGGATAAAAATGTTGCTCCTTATCAAGTCTCTCGAACATGCCTACAATTTTTCCCAATTTTTCCACACCCCTTCCGGTACATCCCAAATGGGGCATATTCCTATGTTGAATTAAAACCAACGAAACATGTTTGATAACGATTTTATAATCACTTGATGCGAGCATAATATGGCGGGGTTTGCCACGTCTCCTCTAGTACCTCCCACACAAATCACCCTAATCTACGTAAAATTACAGCTGTTATATACATAAGTTATCTGATAATCGGAATACTATGAAATTTTCGGAAGTTCGGAACTTTTTATAGACATTGCATTCTCCTAAAATATGGACGACATTGCCACAATCATTCTGGTATCTCCCACGCAAATTGGCATATTGGCAACTATTCCACTATGACTTGATATTTGATCATGTTTTTATAACTGTTTTATAATCGTGGAAGCTGGGACCATGTGCTACGAAACTTTTTTGAATCTATTTCGCCATATCCGTCTGTCCATCTATTCTTGTAATCAAAGTATTGGTCGCAATTGTGCTATCCCATCGATACTTAGCACAAGCCATTTTTGCAGGTCCCATACCAATTTCGCACCCGATATTACTTTTTTCGCTCTAGAAACCACATATTTTAACATGTTTTCTTCAATTTATGCACAGCTTATTTCAACAAGAAACATCTGTGATATTTCGATGAATGAATAGGTATTTTCATTTGGTGTTGTTGGCTGATTAAAACTCGTGGGGTGGTGCAGGTAGTGGTTTCATCCAGCTGAAGTTCAGTCACGCGTCGGTTGTTTGGCATTCACGCTAGCCTTGAATCACTAGATTTATAAAGAGTATCTTCACATACTTACACCACCGTTGTTCGATGAATCCTTCGAAGTATCGCCAGGTTCCCCTTTACGCCATTCGCTATAGTGAAAGTTACATATTCCTCATTTCATTAAACTACAAATTCAATTCACCTAGCTAACCTTAAGAATAAGTAGATTTCTGCTTAGCTTTTTATCAATACTCATACATTTCTAATTAGAATGAATGCGTTTTAATAACGTAACACAGCACAGCGTGTTACGTTATTAAAAATTATAAGTTCATAATCAGATCGTGGACGACCGGACTTCAGATGTGATGGTGTGAAGGTGATGACTCTACAAAAGAATTAATTAAATGGTCAAAGACACTTCAAATAGATGGTCAAAATACTTCAAATAAAATTCAACGAAAATATTTAGAAATCTCTTCCACGAGTAGTATCGGGCGACAATAGCGAGGGTACATTCATAATCATTAGCTAAATAAAACTGTTACATTTTTGATTCACAGAAAACGTTTTGACTCTAGAATAATTACTCCTGACTATGTTCTAGTACACTTAAAGAAAAAAGTATGCAGTTTTTCTGCAATACAGTCTGCTGATAATTAAATTATGAAAATAGATAAAAAATAAGCGTTTATAATTTAAAAGCCTTTCGGATTGACGGCGAAAACGAATTTAGCTCGAATTTCGTTTTATATTAGCTTGGGGCAATATGCGTATCATTAAAAAGACTATCACAATATCTTTCAGTGGTAATAAATTCCCTTGTAACAACATTTATTCTAAAAAGTGTATTGTGTTGTTCTGTACATATGCTTAAAGATTCAAGAAAACGCTTTTTCTTTATTGCTAAAAACAGCAAACAGCTGTTTGCTATTTCAGCTGATATAAATCTGCTATATCTTTTTCAGCAGAAAATCTGCTCTTACAGCAGACTTTTTGCTTTCGTTTATTGACAAATTCCTTTGAGTTTAATAGTAGGACTATTGCCGAGTTTCATATAATAACCATATACATACATTCGTGGGTGCAGAACCGTATTCTTAGACACTGTGTCAGTTTCCGAGTGTACATTCGTTTTGCTGAAAAAGAGATAGCAGATTTGTGTCTGCTGAAATAACAAACAGCTGTTAGCTGTTTATAGCAATACAGAAGAACCAAAATATATATACAGAATATACATATTAACAACACATTGTAGAATAAAGGTTAGGATAAGTACTATGCACAAGTGCAATTTACTATTTCCGCCTGATGATAATATGGCTGTTTTTCTTTAAGAGTGGATAACTGGGCTGCGATAACAAAAATCTAAATAAAATGTTAAAATTTCACTCAAAAGGAAAAATTATTTTTTTAAATTTCCGGTTGAAAAGTGAAAGAACGCACTTGCCTTTTGTACTAAAGATCGAGTTGCCACATTGACAAATTATCGCGAATTTCCAGGTGGAGTTTATTCAAATCACAGTACGTACCCGACCCTGTGATTTCACATTTCACATGTCGACTCTACATGTGATGAAAGTGGGTCACATCGATTCAGAGTTGGATATTGCTCCCATACAAAAGTCGCCCAATTCACCAACAATTTCTTTTGAAACACATAGTCTGTAGATCCTCCATCATGTTTCACTACTTTTTTAAAATTAATAGAAATAAATAAATATTTATTTATGTGGGAGATACACTTCATCATTACTACAATTAAATCACACAAATTTGGAAGATTAATGATGAAAATTAATACAAGGACAAATATATGACAATCATTTTCTGATATATGTGAGATGTCATGCACATTTTTATCTCGTATACTAACGTTCACACTTAAAGAACTCAAACAAAAATTTCCATATTCGATAAAGGTTCGTACGTGCCACGCGCACTTTTCCAATCTATGCGCATTGATGCTGGATGTACTCACACAAAATTTCAGCATTGTGGCTGGCGGAATATTTTTAATAATCGGTTCAATTGGTTTCAATTGGTTTAGTCTGCTTAAAGAACTTACAAACACAGATAAATTTATGTCGGGAGATTTATCGTGAGTTTTGATTTTCACGCATGACTCGTATCAAACTGCTTTGTCATTTTTGTTCAGTAGCGGTAAGTCATCATGGAAAGACTCACATCGCAAGAGCGTCTCCAAATTGCAACGAAAACCAGCAAAGAGAATAGAGCAGCGCAACTGTAGCTGTAGCTGATAGTGTACGCGAAGACCGTGGCAAATCGATTCGTCGTTGTTCTCGTATTCGACAACTTGGCATATTTTATGTATGGACGTCGGCCTTAGAGCGTACAAAATTCAACTTGAGCAGGAATTGAAGACTTAAATTAGCATGTTATTTTCAGTGAACGGAATTTCAAACAGTAAATACCATAAATTGTTCTTTTGACCGATAATAAAAATTATTAGTTCACTTTCAAATTTATGTTATGTACATACATACATATATAGATCCCATGTAAATGTTTCTCTCAATTCGATTCTTAACGCTCTAGAAGCCTCACAATACAGCATCTTTTGATCACATGGGATGGATCAAAAGTGTATCGCTTCGGTCCATGCTTTAATAAAGCCCCCATAAAAATGTCGCATCCGATTTGACTTCCTTACTTCTTATTAATACATAAGTCGTCCTTGTTGAATGCCTTTGATTATAAAAGTATCTTCTTTATCTGTCTGCTAAAAATTTAGTGTAATTGCGCGACTATGAAGTAAGGCAACTAGTTTATGTTTAAATTCAAACATCAAATGTGTAATTTTAAATTTCCACAGCGGCTACATTTTCGAAAATTCTTAGTACTATTTTTTTCAGAAAACGTAATCGTATGATATCTTCAAACCTATTGTTGCGGAGGCCATATCGATGAAAAATAAAATCAAAACAAAGTAATTAGGTGGGAAATTTCACTGGAAATATTATTACATTTTTCGCCATATAAGACCAAGCGGACACTGCACCTAGAAGAAGAAGAAAATAGTGTAATGAAGAAACCTACCGTATCTCCGCATATGTATGACTCGCCAGTTTGCTTCGAACATCATTTGGGATCTGAAATAATGACGAAAAGAGCTGCTGCTGTGTTCTCCCGTCCAATTGCAAATTGCAATAGGCCTGTTCGGTTCGGCTTACTATATTAATATTTGTATGAAATTTACTCGCTTAACAAGAAAGTAGCTTACTACTCTCTTAGTTATCGAGTAAGGAAAATAAAACCAACGGATAACAAATGTTGCCACCTTATCAAGTCTCATAATTTCAAGCTAGTAAGCCCCATCGAACAGGCCTAATGTGTTTCCGTCAGCTGTTAGCAATTCGTTGCCAACCTCAGTTCTATCCAATTTACGGTATTGGGTCGCCAATTCACTTTGATTTGCTAGAAGGTTGCCAGATCTGGGGTATTTTGAATGTCATTCACAAATCAAGATAACCGCCAAAATTCTTAATGGAAATTGTTGGTGGAAAATTTGAATGGAAAACAGACGGAGAATTACAAACCGAAGCGGAAAAACAGACGTGAAGCCATTCATGACAGACAGTGTGTAAAAATAACGAAATAAAGTTGAATTTTTGAAGATAACAAATATTAAAAAGCTCTTTTTAAGAAGTAGCAAAGACCTAAAAGCATAAATACTGAGCATGACGTGAGAAAAAATTAAATGTAGATGGCACAAAACTTTCAAATGTTCACCATCTTTGTGGGCTGAATATTCAAATTTTCCAATAATACTATGAAGACATCGATTGTATACATTTTTTATTTTCCCATATGTTCAGTCTTTATGGTTCTAGGTCTTTGGAAGTAGTAAGTGAGTGCAATAAAGTTAGTGTGCGAAAAAAAATTAATAACACTACTCCATACAGTTAGGAGAAAAAGTGTTCTGACGCGACCAGAATTCCAATAGCGACAAAAAGTTTTGGGAATCAAAACCAAAAGTAAGTGCGTTTGTGTAGGGCCATTTATTGTAGTTAAAGGCTTATATACGCCAACAATTTCTGTACAAATTAGATACAAATCCCAAATCTGGACAAAGGATCCACAGCGTTTGGAAAGCCCATCGAAGGGCGTCATAATAGCCTCAAAATCCTCCCAGAACAGATTTGCAGCTAGAAGAACAGAAATAAAAAGAAACAAAACAATTACTCACCGAAAATCAAGGTATGTTGCCAAATTAATTGTCACCATTGGAAAAATAGTGCTGGAAGTCTCCAATCGCTCTATATTTTTTTATTTAAAAATCCCCGCTGAGTCTGAATTTTACACACTGGTACCCAGAAGCCTGCCGGCACTGCGTAAAACGGACAAAAGCCAATTGGAAGTCTTGCATGAATACGTAATAATATACATATATCTGAAAGAAATAGATAGAAATTCCTGAAAAGAAAAATAAGAAAGAGCATAAAAAGCCTAAAAGGCGGAAATAGAAAATATATTAGATGTCATTAGTGACTGTGTTTTTTGTAGTTATAGTTATTGTTAAGGTAATATCGAGATGAAAACATACAAACTCATCTCCAAAGAATTTTCACCACTCATTGTTGTTGTGGGCGGTTGTCTAATAAGTTCGTGGGAAAAAGCTGTATCGTGTTGAAAACCCATCAGCCTAGAGCAAATAGTAATGGGAAAGGTTCCTGGTACAACACAACGCTCTTCACCGCTTTGCGGTGAGGTTTCCGGGTGTATACATATAATACGCATACATACGTGACCGATGACATCATGTTAACGCAAGCACTCCATACAGAAGGATCACTGATTATTTGTCCCTACACAGGACAATGAAATACATATGTGTGTATGGTTGAGTGTGGTTCTCTTCCTTTCCATTACCAAAAATAAAGATTTCCTTCTTAAGAAGAAATTACTTGATCGAATACCTGAACATTCGAATTTATTACATTCAAAACTCATAATTATCCAGCGGAAGTAAATTTTATGGTTATCTAGGCCAAGTCCAAAAAAGTCAACCCAAATTTTTTTTTTTGAAAATTTGTTTTGATACAAATATTTATTGTAGTTGGCGACAATGTGAAAAAATAATTTTTTATTTTAGCAAAAAAATAGATTTTTATTAACCTTTTTGTTATCGCAGCTTGTTATTCCGGCTTAAAGAAAAACAGCCCCAATATAACAATGTACCCCTGTTCTGTTCAGTATACAGAAAACGGTTTTAAGTTGTTTGCGTAAATACTACAGTTAAAGAAATCACTAATATTAACGTATGTTTCTACAATGATTTGGAACATGAATATGTTTTGTATTCATTTATTCACACACAGCTATATGTTTCACAATTTAATTTTTAATAAAATTTAAATGAACGAAATTATAAAAACTGATGAAACAATTAATTAATTAATTAAATCCAACCCTTTTTCACGTTCAATTTGAAAACTCACGTTTTTCTTTTTGTGTTGACAATGACTTTTACTTTTTTCCAACACTGAATTCACTGCGTGTGGTTCTCGACGTGTGCGATGCGTGACGTCAATAACTATATTATATTTTAAAGGAGTTACGAATTTTTGTTTTATGGTTAGAAATTAATTTTCTAATTCCGTAATCGACTACTAGATCTATCATACTAGGTTATAGGGTCTTAAGACGTTTGGGCAAAAACGTATTGCGCAAAATGCGCAAATGCAAAATTTTGTGCAAAACGACGTTTTGTGCAAACATTCTGTGTGTTTAACCCTTCAATGCGCGATTTTTTATTTTTTTTTTTTAATATTTTTGAATTCTACAAGTATTCTAAAACTAGAAAAAAATAACAAAAAAATTATTTTATTTATTTTTACATTTATTTTTCATAAAAATACAGATGATTCATATATGAATCACTGCGCATTTGTACATATATATTTAGACATTTTATGAATGGCAGATTATATAACTTACATCTAAAAATATAAAAAGGAGCCAAAAAATAAACAAAGTATTTATGTATGAAATGCTACAAAACAATTTTTATCTTTGTTAAAACACAGAGCAGTGTTACATTTTTGGCAAACAACAAAAGTTTGCGATTTACAATTTGGAAATTTGCATCTAATTCGTGTATCATTCCATTTGGGAAAGTGACTCTCTTTATCTTGGCGCACATCTAGGGGATGGATCGGTGCAACATTTGTCTTTCTTTTTTTACTTCAATATTACCCTGCAATTCTGAAGGTCTACCACGTTTAGGTGTGTGATGTGAACCAATATTACACAGCGTCCTGGCCAATTCTAGGCGAAAATCTGCAAGTCTCATAGTAGCTTGACTCCCTTGGTAACATCTTTTATATAACAACCATGCATTTATAATCGTGATATCTATTAGATGGTAAAATAGTCGCATATACCATTTTCGTGATCGCATTTTTATACGATATCTTTCAACAAAGCTGTCCAATAAATCTACACCTCCCATATGTTTGTTATATTGTTTTACAACAGCTGGGCATGTAATTTGAATGCATTCTTTTTTCTTTCTGTCATACCTTCGAACCATTTGTGTTGGTTCTGTTCCCACAAAAGAAGATAACATCAGTACCATTTTGTTATCCTTCCACATAGTATTTGATATAGTTGTCCCATCGAAATCAATAAGAAATTCCAAGCTTTCTCCCCTTTTAATTTTTTTGAATTCAGAATCGGTATCTTTTGGCATCTTGCATGATGGGATCCTATTCCTTTCACAGTTCCTAATGAATGTATTCCTTGTTTTTCCAGATATTTTATTAACGATATCGAGGTATAGTAGTTGTCAAAGTATATTTTGTATCCACGGTTAACAGGAACTTCTCGCGCTAATCGTATCACTACATTCGAACTGGCTCCTAAATCAGGTTCGCCAGGCAACCGTTTACTATGATCATTTTCAGTTCCAGTATAATTTTCAAACTTGTAGCAAAATCCAGAAACTCCAGATAAAATAAAAAATTTGAATCCCCATTTATGTGGCTTCAAATGCATATATTGCTTCATATGATGTCGAGCTTTTGTTGAACAGATCTGTTCATCGATCGACAGCATTTCTTCCATTGGTACTGATGCAAAGTTCGATGTAAGCGAATCAATAATGGGTCTCAATTTTTGTAATTTGTCATTTGATTGTAGGGAATTATCGCTAAAATGCAAGCAAGAACGAATTTTTTCAAATTCTTTTTGGCTCATAGCATTTTTTACAATGTCCAATCCAATCACACTACTCCAATACATTCTAATATTAGGCATATAAACAACAGATGATACTATGCATACACCGATATATCTCATAAGATCGGTTTTAGTAAAATTAAATGTTTTTTCTGGATTTTTAGAAATGCTATATCGAGTACTTTCTTCTACAATAACATCCATAAGTTGGTCGTCAACAAAATATTTGAAAAATTGAAATGGTGTTTGCAAATTTACTATGTTTTGAGGCAACGTTGTTGAGCCGCTAAATGAACATGGTACATTTCTCATATTGTTTTTTTTTCGCCATAACAATTCTCTAGGTTTGGATGAATAAGATGATGTCGATGGTTGTTCAGCAGATTGGCCTGCAGCCGCTTGTTCTTGATTTTCAGGATTAGAATTATTGACATTATTTTCTTGAAAATAATGGTTCGTTAGTTCTTCTACATTGTGAGCGGTTTCTTCTGTATCGCTATTATCCATTTCATGTTCATCAATACCTTCAAATTCGTCATCGCTGTCACATGGTATATTGTCAATCAAGTCGAAGAGTTCGTCTCCACTCAGGGCTTCTAAATTCACTCTTTCTGTTCCATTTTTGTAAAAAAGTGGCATCTGAAATAAAGGTGTACACGAATCATATCCAAGAAAAAGAAAATAGAAGCCACGTTTACAAATGAAGACATTTTTACAAGCAGAGTTTTTATTACACACGTGTTTGTTACTCAATGTGTAGAGTTATACGAATGCGCGATGATTCATATACGAATCAACCGAGTTTTTCGATCTACAACTTTGGAATTTACACATTTTGCATTTTATTTTTCACTAATGTCACGCACACATACCACAGAATAAAAATAAAATTTATAAAACTTACCTTGATCACCAATCGCGAATTATTTTAATTTAAAATAGTTATAAATCGCAGAACTGTAATATAATGCAAAAATCGCAATGACAACTGACCAAATTGTTGCCAAAACATCCGTTACAAATCATGTATGGGCTTACAACAACAAATGTCATACATTCTTGTTAGAATCAGCTGAAACTTAATCACTGTAATGTATAATAAAAGAGTAACATGGAAAACAAGTGATTGATTCAAATATGCATCACGGCGCACTGAAGGGTTAAAAAGGCCTTTAGACAATGTGTACTGAATTCATAAATTGTACGTGCTCCATTATCATTGCAACAAGAAGAACAGTCATTTATCACCTTAGAATAGTTTGAGTCCTCTAACCATTTTTTTGGGCGAATGGAGTTGATCACTCTTGAGTGATTTATATTTTATATGAATTTCAACATGGTTTTTCTCTCTTCCTCTACTTTTCTGCTAGAGATTTCCCCCCAAAAGTATTTGTCATTTCTTTGACCACTTCAGCGAGCATATCATTATTTATGCTGCAGTTTCAATATATATATAATATACATATATATATATATATCGGACCAAGTCGGACAGACTACGTACGGGAGAACTACACGGAGTGGACTAATGTACTAAGGAATACAACTCTGTTAGTTCTACTTAGTATACGACAAGGACGGCAGAATGGCATTTGAAGAAGAGAAAGGGACAACGAATATCTAAGACGTGACGATGAACGAGTTAGTCTATGACCAACAATCGAACTGACAACATATGTATATATGGTATCATCGGAAAAAATTTATAGAAATCGAATAACTAATAAACGGATTCGTCAAACCACTGTGATCAGGTTGAATATCTATATATATAAAAGAGTTGCGTTACTGACTGACTGACTGACTTATCATTGACCAGCCCCCAGACCAAACGGCTGAAGCCAGGGTCATGCAATTTTCAGGGTAGTTCCCAAATATGAGGTAGACGTCGACTAAGAAAGGGTTTTACGAAATTCGTACTTTTAAGGGATAAAATGGCCCAAAAATGGATAAACATCGAACCTTCATCCTGACTACACGGCAGTAGCTATAAACATGAAATTCGGTGAGTTCCTTACAATGATGAGCAACAAATAGGGATTTTTCGAAATTTGTACTTTTAAGGGGCGAGCGGGACAAAAAGGGATAAAAATGGTACCAACTAAAGTATTACAGCTAGAAACGTGAAATTTGGTATGTAAATTCCTCTGACCATATAAAAACGAAGTAAAATTGTATTTTTCGAAATTTGTACTTTTAAGGGCCGAGCGGGACAAAAAGGGATAAAAATGGTACCAACTAATGTATTACAGCTAGAAACGTGAAATTTGGTATGTAAATTCCTCTAACCATATAGAAACAAAGTAAAAGTAGATTTTTTCGAAATTTATATTTTTAGGGTGCGAGCGGGACAAAAAGGGATAAAAATGGTACCAACTAAAGTATTGCAGATAGAATCGTGAAATGTGGTATGTAAATTCCGATGACCATATAGAAACGAAGTAAAATTGGATTTTTCGAATTTTGTACTTTTAGGGGGTGCGCGGCAAAAAAGGGATAAAAGTTGTACCAATTTAAGTATTGCAGCTATAGTTGTGAAATTTGGTATGTAAATTCCATTGACAACGTAGAAGTGCAAATCTAAATAAATTTTTCGAATGGGTGTGCGAGACAAAAAGGGATACAAATTGTACCAACGAAATTATTGTAGTTAGAATCGTGAAATTCGGCGTGTAGATTTCTCCGACCATGTAGGCGCGCAACATAAACGGATTTTTCGAAATTTGTACATTTAAGGGATGAGAGGGGCAAAAAGGGATAAAACTGGTACCAACTAAAGTATTATAGCTAGAATCGTGAAATTTGGTATGTAAATTCCTCTGACCATGTAGAAGCGCAGTATAATTGAATTGTTCGAAATTTGTACTTTTTAGCGGGTAGGCGGGACAAAAAGGGTTTCAATTTAAGAATTGCAGTTATAGGCGGGAAATTTGGAGTGTAAACTGTGTGTAAAGCGCAATCTAAATGGATTTTTTGAATTTTTCTTATAGGGGTGAGCAACAAGGGATAAAAGTAGTACCAACTAAAGTATTGGAGCTATAGTCGTGAAATGTGGTGTGTAAATTCCTCTGACCATATAGAATCGCAGTAGTTTGATTTTTCGAAATTTGTACTTTTAAGGGGTGCGCGGGACGAAAAGGGATAGAAATGCTGTACAATCATTTAATTACGTAAGCGCGGAACAAAAGTGAATATTTCAAAATTTGTACTTAAAAGATGGGATACGGGACAACAAGGAATAAATGTGTTACCAAATAAAGTATATATTTTAAGGGGAAACAAAAACACATTTTACCTATAGTGATTTTTCAAAATGTGTACTTTTTGGGAAAGAAGTACAAAAAGTTATAAACTGGCTGGCTGAATCTAGAAACATGAGATCGAGGATATAAATGGTTGTAATATTTTGTTCAAAACTAGGTAGAAAATTATAAAAATTATACATACGAAGTAGTTCAGCTAAAATATTGCATATCGACAAGCACATTCCTTTGACTGTGTGTGAGTTCTAGCTAATAGGAGGTTTCCAAATTACTATTTTAGGTTTATCTATATCCACCAAAAGAAAATTAAGTAAATACTATCCAAAAACAGAGACGGATAAAATTAAAAAATAACTGGCTTTTTCGCGTGCAAAGCAGCGGGTAATGCTAGTTTTAAACATGCTTTTTAGAAAAATCGTAGCATTTGTATTGGGCTAACAAATATAAGACCCAGCGCCATTAATCTTTTTAATTTTAATTAACAGCAACAATTTCAGCAGCCAGCAAACTTTTAAGCAGTGTGGCTGCTGAAGCAATACTGTCTATTAGCAGGCACCTGCTAACAATGCATGCTGTTAATAGCAGACTTTTTTCATTGCAAAAATTAATGAGAAAAAATGATTAATTCACGTTACGGGACTAAAAACTCTGACTTTTTGCACTAAATGTATCCTATCTTCCAAGGGTGCAATTTCGTTTGGGAAAAAATGGGCATTTTGTAAATATTTATTACAAAAATACTTTATATGGCACAAACAAACAGTTTTAGCTAAGAAATATAATAATAAAGCTAAGAAACCACAATTTCCAATAAAACAAATTTTTGAGTGCAAAATCTCTTAAAATGTGAGAGAAACAGTTTGATAAAGTCGAGAAAAGAAATTGCGTTATTTCAAAATCTGAAAAAGCTGATAATCTGTAATTCGAAAAATAATATTTTTTCCTAATTTCAGTTTTTTACAAAAATATTTACCAGAACAAAAGTTATTGAATTTTGGCCGATGGGTTTTGATTCTGAACCACTGTGCGGCGTTTGAGAGTAGTTTTTTAGTCTTTAAACTGGGGGTTTTTGCGTGAGGTGGGCAAAGAAATGACCAATAATTTTGTAGGGGATTCTATCGCAAAAAAGTATAAGAAAAAATGAGATTAAAATTACTGTGGGAAACTGTAATTACACTGTCCAACAGCATTTTTGGAACAGGGCATGTTGAGTGGATCATTTTTGCAGAATAAACTTATGGTCCAGCTGGTCTGAGTTTCTTTTTACAGTGGGTCAAAGTTTTCATTTTTTGATCGAAGGGAGCATTATAATAAGCGAAAAAGTGTTTTAAGTTAATGTCTGAGAGGATTAGGGTATGGGGTCCGGGAATTCCCGGAAAATTTTGGACAAGAATTCCCGGGACAAAAAATTTTGATTTCCCGGAAATACGGGAAATATTAAATAAATATTTTATTGATTATTTTGTTTATTACTACAAACAGAACATTTTAAATTCGCTAAGTACCCAGTTTTTGCGAAACCTAATTAGGGGAACACAAACTTTTTGTGAGTATATTTCCATGATCTTTATTGTGAAGCAAAGATATCATACTATGGCTGACATAATGTCAATACTTAAACCCTCGTGCTGGTTATAGTGTAAATTTCTTGTTTACCTAGAAGAATCGACAAAATAAAAGGTGAAAATCTTCTTAAATAACGATTTACTTTACATATGAAACCAGTAAGAAATTGTACAAAATTCGGATACATTTAACATTTTTCACCTGGTAACTTTCAAGAGAAATCGAATATGAATAGAAATATATCCTACGGTATTTTTAAATAACCCTTTGTAAGAAATAATTATTTATTTAATATTATTTTTTATATTACTTTTACATTTTAGAATATTTTACTTTGTTTCTGTAATTTTTTTATATGAATCTTCTAAATTAATTACATTATAACATTCTACGAGTTATTTGTTTCTTTAATCATTTTTAAATTTTGAATCTAGTGTAGTCACTTGTGACTGCGATTTAAATGTCCAATTTTGTGACGCCTTTAATTCTGACGATTAGTCTAGAGTAAAATATTAGTAAAATGAAAAATAATCTGTAAAATATTTTGACAAAAACATTCGTCTAATTTGTAATCAGTATCAGTATTTAAACCTATTTTTCCATGCTTTATATAAGGTTACTTTCTATATATGTCTGCCACAAAATTTGAAATCAATTTTTGAAAGCTTTTTTCTCAACCAATTTTGCTCAAATTTTGCACACTTAATCATTTTCGATGACAATACAAGGAAATGGAAAAATTTGACCAATTGGACAAAGGGGCGTGGCACCTCCCATACGAAGTTAAAACCTATTATTGAATATTGTCAGTTCTATGACACCTAGAATGCTGAAATTTTGTGTAAGTGCATCTAGCATCATTGTGCCAAAAATGGGCGGTATTGGAAAAGTGGGCGTGGCATCTCCCATACGAAGTTAAAACCTATTATTGAATATTGTCAGTTCTATGACACCTAGAGTGCTGAAATTTTGTGTAAGTGCATATACCATCAATGTGCATAGTTGTGCCAAAAAGGGACGGTATTGGAAAAGTGGGCGTGGCACCTCCCATACGAAGTTAAAACCTATTATCGAATATTGTCAGTTCTATGACACCTAGAGTGCTGTAATTTTGTGTAAGTGCATCTAGCATCAATGTGCATAGTTGTGCCAAAAATGGGCGGTATTGGAAAAGTGGGCGTGGAACCTCCCATACGAAGTTAAAACCTATTATTGAATATTGTCAGTTCTATGACACCTAGAGTGCTGAAATTTATGTAAGTGCATCTAGCATCAATTCGCATAGTTGTGCCAAAAATGGGCGGTATTGGAAAAGTGGGCGTGGCATCTCCCATACGAAGTTAAAACCTATTATTGAATATTGTCAGTTCTATGACACCTAGAGTGCTGTAATTTTGTGTAAGTGTATCTAGCATCAATGTGCATAGTTGTGCCAAAAATGGGCGGTATTGGAAAAGTGGGCGTGGAACCTCCCATACGAAGTTAAAACCTATTATTGAATATTGTCAGTTCTATGACACCTAGAGTGCTGAAATTTTGTGTAAGTGCATCTACCATCAATGTGCGTAGTTCTGCCAAAAATGGGCGGTATTGGAATAGTGGGCGTACCACCTCCCATACGAAGTTAAAACATATTATCGAATAGTGTCAGTTCTATGACACGTATAGTGCTCAAATTTTGTGTAAGTGCATCTAGCATCAATGTGCGTAGTTGCGCCTAAAATGGGCGGTAATGCAAAAGTGGGCGTGGCACCTCCCATATGAAGTTAAAACCAAAATTACACCTACTGTAATTTTGTGTAAGTGCATCTAGCATTAATGTGCGTAGTTGTGACAAAAATGGGCGGTAATGGAAATGTGGGCGTGGCACCTCCCATACGAAGTTAAAACCCATTTTCGAATATATGCCGTTCTATGGCAGATAAAAAACTGAAATTTTGCAGTAATTTTTCCTTCTACAAAAGATAACTAAAAAAGAATTTCTAGGCCCAATAGAATTCTGCTTGCATAAAGCATGGATTTGAAAAAAAAAATTTTTTGATTTACTAGTTTATTTATTACTACAATAATAAAAAGTATTTATTTTTAGATTATCATTATATTGTCCTTCTCGATCACTTACAATTAAGAGACTTGATAAGGTGGCAAAATTTTTATCCATTTTTTTCTTAAATTAATCAACAAGAAAAATCTGGCAGCAAGATTATGAGAGTAGTAAATTCCATACAAAAAATAAGCTAGTAAGCCCAACCGAACAGTTTATAATTTAATAATCAGGAATTAGATTCATATTAAAAGCTTTCAAAAAAGTACGAAAAACTTGAAATAGTGTGGTGGGCGTTAATAGGTTAAAGTAACACACCAGTTACTAAATGTTGACATTTTAAATCATGTTGGACATACCTAAAATAAATTATTTTTTTCCCGGGAAAGAAACTTTCCATTCACGTTTTCCCGGGAAATGAAAAAAGTCCGGGAAACCCATACCCTAGAGAGGATTCTTATTGTCATAACTGTGGAATCTTATGAGGATTATTTTTGTGGAATATCGTAACCCTCTAACTCCTATCTTTATAGGTTAATTTGGCCTTTTTCGCGAAAATCAAAAAAGCCCTTTCAAAAATGACATTAAAGGATTAAAATGTGTCGGAAAATTTATGTGAGGTTCACCGAAGACACCAAAGTTGTAAATAATATTAGATGGTTAAGATCTTCCACAAAAATAGTGCTCTTAAGATTCCATAATATAGTTCTCACAATAAGATTCAGATAACGCTCTCAGATATTAATTACACCACTTTTATCGCTTAATTCTCCTTTCGACTCAGACCAGCTGGACTATAAGTTTATTCTGGAAAAATGATCTACTCAACATGTCCTTTCAGAAATATATGGCCTCTATTCTGTTCCACTCAAAAAGTCTTAATTTCTTGGACAGTGTTATTAGTGTGAATTTAAAAATGTTACGCATTGAGTGTGTAACAAGCTGATTTAGACAATTATTGTTTAATATTCCACTTGTACATATACAAACATTTTGTAATTCTAAATGTCATTTGAAAACTAATTTTTAATAATAATTCAAGCTCAAGGTCTGATGTTTTTTCTTTGAATTTTGTTTTATTTATTCAATATTTCGTCCCTCGTTGAGGAACATTTTCAGGAATTCTATTTTTTAAAAAACAATGAAAAACATATTGTCGTTTGTTTTAAGAATAAAATAAAAAAATAAGAATGAAGGTTACTAGTTGAATAAATGACGTTGACGTGAACAGACGATTTTTATGTTTTGTTTAATTGTTTTTTGTTTGTAAAAAAATTGTTCGTAAGTTTATGATCATACGTATTTTGATGAGTTAAAATTATTGTTTGTATGTTTTTCATTGTTTTTTAAAAAATAGTATTCCTGAAGATTTTCCTCAACGAGGGCCGAAATATTGAATAAATAAAACAAAATTCAAAGAAAAAAATTAGACCTTGAGCTTGAATTATTATTAAATCTTAGTTTTCAAATGAAATTTAACTCTGTTATTAGTTAAATAGCTGCTTTCTTAAAATATGCTATGGAGTAATTAACTGCATGTTATCGAATTCGGTTATCACAAAATTATGTGTAACCAAATAACTTTGATATCAAGCCACAAGTAAATAATACAAATAGAAGTTTAGTGAAAGTACAAGAACATTTTATTAAATCTCTTTTAATTAAAAAAAAAACAAATCTTTTCAAATTACAAAACTAAAAAACTGTAGTGTATTTGGGTGAAATAATTTAAACTTAAATGCAGTCACAATATTTAAGGGTAGCTTTTTAATATCTAAGTTTTTATTTTTATTATTTTAATTAAATGGCACCCTTTAACACACTTAATTGCACGCACGAGACTAAACTCAACTTTTCACTTTACAATCCGCACAAAAATGACAAATATGTAAAACAAAATTGCAAATAGCAAAACAAAAGAAACAAACAATTAACTGTTGACAGTTAAATTCCCTTTAACCAGAAAAAACAACATATTCCAAACCAAATATATATATATATATACATTACATTGTAGTTAGCTTATAGTTAGTTACAGTTACAATTTAACTAAAAGTGCGTTATTTTCGTAGTCGACTACCGAATTGCTTGTTACTACTTGGTTAAACGTATATTTGGCAAGCAAGTTGTGCTTCTCGTTCGTTTGTGAGAATCATTTCCTTAAAGAGGCCGGGTTTGATGTTGAAAAGTCGCCGCGAAGCCTCTTGAGAAAACCTTTGACAGGGTGGTAATCATGATAGGGTAGTTTGCAGCCAAGGAATAAGTGTCACCATGCCATTTGTAAATAAATTTGCATTCTATTAAATATGGATGAAAAATGGTCTTGAGCCAGGACAATATCCCAGATTGATTACAGACCAAAAAAATACAAACGAAAAAACTAATCACATTAAACCTAAAAATAGTTATGCTTTAGCCACGCTCATTTATAGGTAAAATTAAATGCTTTATAGCTCCTATACCGGTGCTTTAATCAGGTTTTACAATTATTTAGAAATGTGGAAGCTGGGACCAATTGGGTCCGGCGCTAAGTACAATTTAAGTCTTTCCATACACATGTTCTCTGAGAGTGAGGGTTTAACCGACTGAAACTTTCTTGTTTCTACATCATTTGTTGAATAGTGCACAAGCATTGTTGACATTTAAACACGTTTAGCTGAAAATTGCTACAATTGCACACAAAAAGCAGTAAAGTAATTGACGTCAATACACACCAGTTCTTAGTAAACCAGCGTACAGTGAACTTAGAAATTAACAGCAGACATTGTTTGCTACCTATCAGCAGGCACTTTTTCCGCTATTACAGCAAGTTATCTGTAGATTTGCTACAGCAGCCACACTGCTTAAAAGTTGGCAGGCTGCTGAAAATAGTTGCTGTTAATTAAATTATAAAACTGCTAATGAAATGCATTAGATTTTATCTAAAAAGCATGGTTAGTTAATATATTCAACTGGCTCACAGTGAGTGATGATTCCGTTTAATAGTCATTCGATATTTTTTCGAAAATATTTTTTCTAACTTTTTAATTTTAAAGTAGAAAACAATGTCTATATGTATGTAAAAGATCTATCGAGACGCAAAAGATTAAAAAATCATGATGTTTTAATTTTTGGATAAATAGCGTGTACTAATTTGTAAAGCGGGTTGCAAATTATTCCAAAATATATTTTGTTTTATTTTATAATATATATAATTTATATATTTTATAATATATAATATAATATTTGAAAAAATCTATGTAAAGTAAATAAAAAGTTTTAAAGCCGATTTAAAATGAAGTTGTAATGTTTGAAGCAAACTAACTATACGACATATGTGAATAGTTTTGTTTTTGTTTTTAGACTGCAATTATTTGCGTGGGGTGGGCAAAAAAGGACAAACAATTTTGGAGGGAAATCTCTTGCGGAGAAGTGAAAAATTCATTTTAAGCTACATCGGCGGTATGTGAAAGGCGTAGCCGATTTTGTTTTGTTATATTAGGTTGGTGTGATTACTCTCTCAGTTTTAAGAGATTTTCCTATTCGATATTGCTAGAGCCGACTGCAAATTTTGGAAAAAGCCTAAAATACTCACCATAATGTAAAGAACCTTGCTTATCTTCATACGCCGAACATTTTTAAAAATAGTCCATGTAGGTATTAACATAACATTACGCACATACATATATACATACATATTCGTATGTACCCTGAAGGAAGTGTGGGTCAACTTTTCACATTGCCTTTGATGGGTAGCGAAATTATTGACAGATGCAAAGAGGTGCTTCTTCTTGAGGTTTTATTGATTCGTTTTGTTTTGCCCATAATACACGTGGCAACATTATCTATTCTAAATCTATTATAAACAAGCAAATAAAGTTTAAGAAACATGAGCAGAAGAATTGGTGAAAAACAATCAATTTTGTACAAAAAAAACAGAAATCAGGAGCCTGTCGTAGATTAGTAAAAATACCAAAAATGTAGATAAAATTTATTAAAATGTACTTGAATCGTGGTTCCATAAGAAATGTGAACAGTAGCGAGCATGGGCTGGGGTATAATCGGTCAGTAGTACTGGCGACAAAGTCGATACTGAGTCAGTGCAGTTTTACTGCCGACATTTCCTACAGGGTGTGAATGTAGATAGATACATATGTATGTATGCATATGCGAACGTATAGTTTATTTTATTCTATATATTTGAATGAATATCATTTATGTAGGTAGGTATGTATGTTTCATTTGTGCTATGAATTAAGTATAAATCCAAGTATACGTATGTATGTATTATGTATATCTATATATATGTATGAGTGTAGGTAAATACAAAATCGTAATATTTAATTTCATTTACTTAGTGCATACGTACGTAATTATTCCGTTACGTACGTTGCATGCGTAAGTATGTACGTGCTACTCCTAGAATGTGTGAATGTGTATGTAAGTATGTGTGTGGGAGTGTGGAGGGGTGGGAAAGGTTGATGCATTCGAACGTGTGCGGTGCGGTGTGTCCTTTGGCGTTGGTGTGTGACAAAACCGTATGATTAGATGACGCATGTCAATGAGATCGTTTCGTTGTTGTTGTGATTTTTCATGAATGAAATCAGCTGTTCTCTCTCCTCCGCGTTGTCATATGGCGAGCACGCAACGTCACTGCTCGACACGTGTGCCGGATGAGACAACACAACACTTGTGGAGCTGGGACTGCGATGACGATGACGATGACAACAAGGTGTGATGTAACGTAACGTAACATCGACCACCTCTCTCGCATGAACGGCTGCGACCTTAACTTGTTGATGCCACCACCATGACACTCTCCACAGTGCTTATGGGGGCGGCTGTGCTGTTAATTTCGTCCTTCGCGTTGTCCTCCGCTGGTGGCACTTGCTTGGGTGGAATGTAAAACCACCAGGCGGCGAAGAAAAACACGACCGAGCACAGTTTGCCAGTCAATGCCAGAATCCACATGTATCTGTTATTGTCGTCGGGAAGAGAAAGAACGTTGGTTGGTTGTTAGCCACTGACGGTGTGGGGAGGCAGGACATGTTAAAACTCACCGACTCATTTGAGAATTTTCGTAGACCAAACAGGCACCGGCTTGTTCGTCGCACGTTTCTTGCCATAAAATACAGGTTTCGTCGATAAGTAAACCAAATATCATGGGGGCCGGTATGGTACCCAACAATCGTACCTTGATCCATTGTATTCCCAGAGCGAAGGAGCGTTGGTCGTCGTAGACGCATCTGGAATGGAATTTGTTAAGCGTATGAAATATAAAACCACAGATTTAAGTGTCATTTCTAATAATTATTATAGCGTAGCGGTCTAAGTCACATCAAGCAAACACTTTGGCAAAGTCAACTGGAACTGAATCATGCTCTCCATAGTACATGTCTTCTGCCTTCTGCCCAGGAGGATGTCCATGGACAGGACCGTGCGCAGGGGGGTGGGGGTTTGGGGTTCAACCCCCCCCCAGAGAGGTTTCGTACATATACTTTTTAAAACCTTCTAGACTTTCTGAAGCAATAAAATATAGAAATTTTAAGGTCTTTTTAAAATAACTCGTCTGAAATGGTAATTTTGCAGTAAAATCATGAAAACACGAAAATTACATAAAAAATCGTGGACACTTTCTTGAATTTCGGACAAAGGTTATGAAAACTACAAACAAACTAAACGAATTGTTCCAATTTCAAGATTGTGTAGTGCTAATTTCGCTAATGGACACCAAATTCTTCGAAAAATTTTCATTTTTTTAACCGATACCACTTCATGACATTCGACTAGAGCAATATCTTGTGAACTTTTAATTGTGTACTACAATAAAAGTTTGGAAATTTAATAACAAAATCGTTTAGTAATTTTATAAAAGTGTAGAAAAGAATCACTATGATATCATAATGAAATCTAAAAGCATTCTTAATAAAAGCAAATAATTTGCTTGATGTTTGTCGAACGCTAAGATGTAACATTTGCGATTGGACATTTTTATGGTGCTGTATCTAAATCTGAGCCGATGTGTCCTATTTTCATCACAGATGCAACAGCAACAGTTTCTGTTACTTCCAATGTTTTGGGAGTTTGCAATTATAATACAAATCCATTTCGACAAACGAAGAAAACTGTTTGATATACATAAACTTATTTCTCTTTGTTCATTTACAACAACTGATGACATGTTTACCGCAAAAGAAACTCAAAAACGATGTTCACGTGTCTAAAATTTCGTTTCTACGAAATGCATTTTTTCTCTGCGTGTAGATCTCTATTTTAAAATCTACTTTAGTTGCGAAACAATAAGAAATGAGTTTTAACATACTAAAATTTTTGTTATATTAATCACTTAAGTCAAATATTTTTCAGAATTAGTATTTTTTTGTACATATGTAACAAGTATTATTCAAAAGAGAAACAACAAATTCAGTACTTGGATCTACGTAGGAAAACGAACTCTAAAATACCAATTATTTGTTTTTTTTTAATTAAAATTTCTAGTTGTTTCTTCTTGCATTTCATCGAATACAAAAAAAACTGTATTTGTTATTCGAATTTATACATATTTAAGATTATAAAAATGAAGAAACATTTCCAAATATTTTTTATTTAATCGGAATATGCGTATAACGATTTTGAGTAAACATCCTGTTACTCATGTCCTATATAAATCAAAAACCCCAAAACTCTTTAGACATCCTATTTAGACTCATACTTTGTCAAAAATCATATCCAATTTTCTGCATTTATCATAGAAAAATGCCGGACTGAAGGGTTTATCGCCGAGGAATTTGATCGTTTTTTGTGTAATATTTCTTCAAAATATATATCGAGAGCTTATATTCAAAAGTGGCTATGAACCATTTTCTCGAAAATGAGTTTTTGTCTGTCATATAAATTAGGAAAAGATTTTTTTCTAAAGCCATTTTTTTAATTTTCTGATTTGGCAAGCAACGGCGAATTTTGGATTTTTCATCAATTGCAGCGATTTTCGCGACTGGCTACATATATGTTACAAGCGACCAATCTGACGGATGAAGCTGGAATCTTTAAATTCGCTGTATATATGACAGAAAATGCGTTTTCTATACAACATTGCCAAGATTTCATGAACAAATTTATGGAGTTTAAACATACAAAAGTGGCTATGAACCATGAAACCGCGAATAACAGGAAATTTCGAAAACTTTTTAATTAGTAATCCTTTCTATATTAAACTGTAGAAGAATGATTAATAATTTCTCTTCAAATTAAGGAGAAAATCAGTTTTTTCGCTCTCCTGAAAAGTTATGTTTTTGTTCAAAGTCACTTATGAATATAAGCCCTCGATATGTATGTATGTAATTTCAAGCAACTATTTAAAAAAAGTTCTACTCTTAGAGAACAAGTCTGTTAATAAAAGCAGCAATTGTCTGCTGCGTATCAGCAGACACTTTTCTGCTATTACAGTTGTTTGTTGGCATAACAGCAGTTTTCTGCAATCTTACATCACCATTCACACTGCTAAAGAGTTTGCAGTCTGCTAAAATTGGCTGTGGTTAATTAAAATATAAAAATAGATAGGCCTTCATAAGCGAGTTTAGCTCGAATTTTCTTTTGTATTAGCTTGGGGCAATATGCGTATCACATATAGGGTCCGCCATCTAATGTTTTTTCAACTATTCAACCGTTGGAATATTATTTGTGGGGTGCCCGAGGCAGCCATTTGAATGAAATTATTTTCCAACCGGAAGGATTGTACTTTCAAAAAAAAAAAAAGAAATTTGAGAAAATATTCAGTAGTTTTTTTTATAGCATTTTCAAAAAAAAAACATGCTAACAACAACAAACAGCTGTTTAACATCTCAGCAGATAAAAATCTGCTGCCTCTTTTTTAACAGCAGAAAATCTACTCTTTCAGTAGACTCTCTGCTTTCATTTATTGACATATTCCTTTGAGTGTACTGATAGATGCATTACTGAAATGCAATTTTGCCGACATTGTCTGTCGGACGAATGTATCAAAATATTTCTAAATAAATAAATAAAATACAAGTGGTTTCCAAACGATCCAGTAAAAATGTCCGGAAAAGTTGGAAAATTAACTAAGTATGAGTAAAGTTTCCTTCTTCCAAAGCCATAGTAAATAGTTAATTTACTAGAAATGTACTACCCTAGATTTACTTAAAAACATTTCTTTGGATCTAATAAAAAGTTCTTACTTACAATTGAGTAAATTCAAACTTATGTGGAAGAATATTTCCAAGGTTTTAAGTGAGAAAGAAATCTGAAATATTTTGTATGGAAAAAATTCCATTTAGGAAATTTTAACTTAAAAATAGAGACTTATTTCTATTATTATTCTAAACAACCACGGCGAAAGCGCCTATCTTGCCTTCGCAACAATAATGAAGTAATAGCTCAACTCCTTATGGCAGAGGTATCATGAAACTTTTAAAAAATATTTCATGTTGTCATTTTTTGTATCAGTTTTGCATACTCTGAAGCAAAACATTTTGTTTGATTTTTTTAGTTAAATTGAAATTATTTTAATTTCACCTTTTTTCCTTGTATAAAATAAAATTTTCCTCAGTTTAAGTAAAAATTTACTCGTTTTGAGGAAAAAAATCAGCAAAATTGTCCTCAGTTTTAGTAAATATTTACTTGATTTGAGTAAACATTTACTTAGTTTTAAGAAATTTTCAGCAAAATTTTACTAAGATTTAGTAAAAATTTACTTAGTTTTAGGAAAATTTTGCTTAAATTTAGTAAAAATTACTTGGTTTTAGGCAAAATTTACTTAGATTTAGGAAAAATTCAGCTAAATTCTACTTATATTTGGTAAAAGTGTACTTGGTTTCCTAAATTGTAGTTAATTTTAACTCATTATAGGGTTAACTTTTTATGAGTGTAGATGAAAACCCCTCCCCCCAGGGGAAAATCCTGCGCACGGGCCTGTCCATGGACATTATGGCACAAATGAAAGTGTCATAAAGTCCATGGACATTATGAAACTTTTTGAGTGTCATAATGTCGGTGGACATTATGTCATGTCACTTACTCGGCCGCCGATTTATTATTACCTTTACTTTCTTAAGTTTATCACGACTCCTCTCCTTTTATTTCGTAAAACCCAATCGATGTTCGTACTATAGTTCGATATTCGTGTGTAAAACTGAATAGATTTTCATAGTGTTTAACGCAGATCCAAATAATTTCTGTTTTAGATCATACCTTTAGTATTTTCTGTTCATCTGGAACATGACAGAACTACAAGCGCTTTAGAAGGCTTCAACTGTCGAGGAAACTGGGGTAACATGGACGCTTCTTCAAGTTTCTTGAGCTTATTCGTGATGAGGATTTCACTCACTCTGTTTCCCTAGCCCAGGTATCTGCAGGAGTTTTGAATGTGTTGCCGAAAAAGCGTAAACCCCAGAGTAAAAAGAATAATATAATAATAAGTAATTAGCGCAACAACTGAACACTGGTCGAATCTCGATAGCAGATTTTTGATCATATTTTAAATAAATAAAACGGCATTCTCGAAGATTATGAGGTTATAGAGGAAGGCGATGAACACAGAGGATGTTCCTGAAGATGACGTTTACTATACTCATACAACGGAAGTTTTGAAATGCGTTATTTGCACTGTGGAGCCCAGAAATATACTTTTACAATCTTTACAAGATTTTCAAAATCTGTTCAAGCTGCTAAAATATTCCATTATTATATTACTTTATATTAATAAAAGGCATATTCCATCAAATTGTCAGCATTGCTTTACATTTATTAAATACAAAATGTATGTAAAAGGGTCATAAGTCCATGGACATTTTGACACTTGTGGACATTATGTCCCGCCACCGGAGTGAACAATTGATTCTTTCCATATTAGATTTGCCCCCCACTTACCAACTCTGTTCAGAGAGATGGGTGTCAAACTGACAGCTATAGCTGTTGATTAGCTCTATCTTTAGGTTAACCAGACCTGGGGACTAGTCACGGCATTAGTTAACTACAGTGCTTGTCGCAAGAATTGTTGATCGCCATGAAAAATCATTTACGGAGCTTTGCTAATGCCAAACATCGAACAAGAAGAATAAAAACAAGTAAAAACGGCGTCAAGTTCGGCCGGGCCGAACTTTATATACCCTCCACCATGGATTGCATTCCACAGAGGTTGTCGGTTTTCGTAGAAGTGCAGTAATATTACAGGGAAATATAAATTTTTTAATATAGCCAAACCAAAACAAATACAGATATTGAAAAAATAATTTTATAAATAAATATAATATTTTAATTATTTCAAACCACGCTTATAAGGCAAGGCTACAAATATATATACTTTCAAAGCCAAAAAAATTGGTAGATAGTGGGTGCTACAGTTGGTTGTATTTCCATTCTATTTTAATTCCAAAAGTACAAATTTTGAAAATCCATTATCAGACGTACATAGTGCAAAATAACCTCACTTCATGATTCAACCATTTTTTGCGGTAAAAGAAATAGTACGAATTTGGAAAAAAACTTTTTATTTTTTATTCCATGATTCCAGCTGCGCCCATTTGGTTGGTACCATTTTTACCCCCTTGCAGTTTCTACGCAATTAGAATTTCATCATTCTAGCTGTAGTCGTTAAGTTGGTACTATTTTTATCCCTCTGTACCATTGCATCCCTTGAAAGTACTAATTTCAAAAAAATCGTCTATTTTCCGTGTCTACGCAGTCAGAGGAATGTATTCTCCGAATTTCATGACTCTAGCTGCGGTCATTTGATTGGAACTATTTTTATCCCCTTTTTTCATTTTAACCCCAAAAAGTACGAATTTCGAAAAATCAGTTTATTTTCCGTGTCTACACACACAGAGGAATGTATACTCCGAATTTCATGACTCTAGCTGCGGTCATTAGATTGGTACTATTGTTATCCCCTTTTTTCATTTTTACCCCAAAAAGTACGAATATTGAAAAATCCGTGTGTTTTACATATCTAAGTAGTCAGAGGAATGTATACACCGAATTTCATTATTCTAGGTACAGCCGTTTGGTTGGTACCATTTTTATCCCTCTATTCCTATTTTACCCCTAAAAAGTACGAATTTGGAAAAAATACTTGTAATATTAATATGTTATTAATATGTACTATTTTTATCCCTTTTTTGCCCCATTTCACCCCTACAAATAAGAATCACTTTATGGTGCACGTTTTTGTTATCGGGGGAATGCGCATACCAAATATCAAGTAAGTACAAGCAGACATATTGAAATATTTTAGAGTATTTAATCTCTCAAGAGGTGCAAGTGACCGAAGCACGCTGCTTCTACGCAATGTTACTGCTGAGAAATTTCAAAAAGTATCACAAAAAGGGAATTTCTTCAAAAAAGTGGTACATTTGTTTGAAAAAAGTGGCACACTTAGGTAACCTTTAGATTTTATTTCGAGAAAACAACAGATTAGATGAAGTTAACAAAACATATACATTAGACTGGGTCGCAGTTCAAACAAATGAAAAACAATTTCCAGTCACCCCATGAAAATAAAGTTTGGATTGTTTAATGGTGATTTGCAAAATCTTACGTTGAAAACCCCCTAAAAATCGTGTTTTCTCATGCATTTTTGTAAAATTTTTCTCTGTCTTAATGAAACCACTTTATATATAAATTTTGATTCTTGTCTTAGGGTAACTTATTGGACGTTTATAGTAATTTTTATGTGTTTTTTCATAGTGATAACTGTAAATATTTTCGTATTTTGTGGTAGTATCTCATAAAAAATAAATATCTGCCGTCAATACCTTTCGAATAACCTAAATCATGTAAATCGGAAAGAAATTGACGCCGCAGCGCTCATTTTTGTAAAAAGAACACTTTGGATCTGAAAAACCATCTCCTGTTTCCAAGAAATATGAGTTTTTAGCTGTAACTTTGAAAAAACACAAAAAATCACACTAAGCTTCCAATAATATGACAAATGAGTGACAAGTATTAAAAATTTATATTTTAAGTGATTCCAAGGGTCTATAACTTCATAGAAAAAATTTGGACAAAAATGTAACATGAATAAATAACACGGGAAAACATTATTTTTAAAGGTGTTTTCAGGAGCGTTTAGCTCACAGACTGCTTAACCCAGCGACAAGATATTTTGCAGATCATCATTAAACAATCCAATCTTCATTTCTGGGAGTGACCGCAGCAGTTCATATTCATGACCCATCCTAATATACATATATATGCTAAGCTAAAAAATAAATTAAATCACATTTTGGTATTTATTTTTAGTTACTTTTTGGTAACTTCTTTCCCATGCTTTTCAATGAGATCAGTACTGGGAACCCAATCCTCTAACTCAGTGCCGGATTAACAGTCTGTGAGGCTCTAAGCAGTGAAAGATATGGGGCCCCATAATTTTTTATTTATATTATTATTTATTTTATTTATACAAAGTTACATGAAAACAATCGCTTAAAAATTAAACCTTCTTTTTCCTGCACTTTTGACGAGCAAACTTTTCGATTAAATTGTCAAAATTCATGCGACGCGTAACATCTGATTCAATTGACAGAAGAGCCAACGAACTTAGTCGATCTTGTCGCATTGTCGTCCTCAGAGGATTTTTTATTCGTTTCAACTGCGAAAAAGATCGTTCTCCCGAACAGTTTGTTATCATTAATGATAAAAATATTCTGAGGCAGATTTCCACGTTAGGAAAGACTGTTTGAAGTTGGTCATTTACAATGATGTTATAAAAATCAGTAAAATTTGCACTAATATTTTTATCTTTTTCCATTTTCAAACGAACGTACTGATGAAATTGTTCTAATTCATCAGAGAGATTTGAATTTAAATCCTCAGGATACGATGCGACAAGCGACTTAACTTTTGATAGTATCTCATCGTTGGTTAAATTCATGTTTAATAAAAATGAAAACTTTTCTGCCAGATTCTGATAAACGTCGCCTCTTCTTTTCATCTCGACTTGAAGAATGTCGACGATGCAATAAAAAGTCGATATGCGAAATTTGTCCTTTGCAGATAAAATAGCATCTTCCGCTGGACCATCATTGACTTGTACTCTCCGAGTACGTATTCGATTACTATTTCCTCTATAATCACCGTCGGGTAAAATTTCTTTAGACTTGTTTTCGAATTCTTCAAATCTTTCCCTGAGATTTTGCAAGTAAATAGTCAACGTTTTATACAAATCAGCGCACACTTGCAAATTAACTTCTGAACTCTGAAGGGCTTGTGATGTCCGATGAAATTGTTGCAAAATGTCATTCCACATCGTAACCATAAAAACAAACTCAAACTCTTGCATTTTGTTTGCAATATTCATTGCTTCTTGTCTAGTTTCTCCTTTTTGATTCCTATCTTCAGAATTAGAATCTAACGCGTCGAGAATTTGAGAATACGCATTTAAAATTGCATCTGTGGCAACAGCGTGTGCTTCCCACCGCGTGTTTGAGAGTTTCTTTAACTGTTTTTCATCCTTGATATGATCCTTTAGTACCTTCCATCTTTATTGTAGTGTTATACTACAGTAAGCAAAGAAAAAAGTTGTACATTACTCGAAATCAAGAAAATTATAATGCTATGTAAAAATTATTTAGTTTAGTATTTTAATTGCATATATAAAACATAATATATATGTATATATATAATATAAAATATTTATATCCTTCATACTTTTCATATTGTGCTTCAATTAATTTGATTACGTAACGTGTACAACTTTTTTCTTTGTTGACTGTAAACACTAACTACACACACAACATACAAACTCATTTATTTCGTTGTGACTTTACACGTCATGCTTTTATGAGTAAAACAATTTTTGACGTCGATGATATTGTTTTGATTTCTTTTGTAAACAAAGAACAAATAATACGCCTGATCTTGGCAACGAAAGAGTTATTTCAGTTTCATTCATAGAAATTAGGTTTTTGTTTTGTTTACAAATTTATTTTTAAAACTTAGAAAAAATTATACGCCTGATATTGGGGGCCCCAATTTTACGGGGGCCCTAAGCAGCTGCTTAGTTTGCTTATGGGTTAATCCGGCACTGCTCTAACTCCACCTCAAGTTTTACCTTCAACCTGTTCGTTAACCTATTTTTCATTATTGTCAGCTTTGAAAAACGCGCTCTGCGCAAGCACTGCTCTGAGACAAAGTAAAAACACATGTGGCAAATTGATACAAATTTTGATATAAAATATTTAAATTATATTTTAAATTTACCACTTTATACCAGAAAACTTCGACATTAGTAATTGCGTAAGTTTTATCATTTGACTTATTTTCTAATAATTTTAAATCGTTTACAAAAGCCTATGGTTTGCTAATTACGTGATTACCGATGGCAAAATAGTTGATATCTTCGTTAGATTTTATATAAAAAGGGTCTAAGAATCTTAAACTATTCAGTTTTTTGTCATTTATATAAACTCTTGAAAATATTTTTATAATTTATACATAGCTCTGTAAGCATTATAAACTCTTTTTTAAAATGTTTTTCAAAAGTTGTTTGTCGTCGAAACTATATCACTTTGAAAACGTTTGTTTCGTGAGTTCATGATATTAAGAATATAAATTTTATATATATTTTTTGTTGAGAGTTCTTGTTGAAAAATTTTATTGCTTCCAATATTCAATCAAAAAGTGGCACCAATGATAAAAAAGTGGCACAAAAAGCAAAAATAGCACATTTAGTACCACAATGGAAAAGTGGCTCGAAGAAAGTGGTAAAATTGCCACTTTAGTGGCACAACCGTAACACTGCTAAACTGTTCAATATTAAAGATCGCGAACAACGCGATTATTTGTTTAATGCTATTGAAACCATGCCAGCCGCCAATAAGATAAGCTGCCTGGGCATTGTCTTGGATAGCATCGGATTCGGCTAATTTGGGTGAACGCATTATTGCATCTGCTGCAGTAGAGGGTATATTTTTCAGTAGCAGTTTTGCCTCCATTATCTAGCTTAAGAAACGCGGTCTAATGCCTGGCTTAACATTCTCCAATGAATTGATATTGCACTGTGACTTTGCTGTTTTGCTGTTCAAGTATTTGGTTCAAAAGCCCAGCAAGGAACGCATCAGTGAGATCATAAAAGAAGCTGTCAAAATTGAGTTCGTAGCTGATCGTCTATTGGTGGAACTGGATGTGGGCAAGATTTACAATACTAAAAATCCCTTCCCATTTATGGAAATGATTTCATTGGATGGCAAAACGAACTTCTTCGAAAGAAAAGTTGGTGAATATCAGAAATGGGGTGTGGCAGCTAATCGTTTAGACAACGTATTTACATTGGATGCCGATTTCTAAAATGATTATTGACCGTATCACAATCTCATTTCTTAGTGTGGTAAGTTTTATTGTTAATATTCGTCTTTTATAGAGTATATTAGATTGTAAGTCTCTTATTTACCCAAGCACGCATCTCTCCATCTTGCTGATAATTTCATGCCCATTATTTTTTAGGCCTTTTTTTACTGACGTTGACGCTCCACTTTATCGATACTTATGAAAACATTGAAAAAACTTTGCGTAATTGGACTTTCCATTTGAATTAAAAATTATCTGTATATTTTGATTGAAAACTTGACTAAGGCCCACCCGTTTAAAATAGAAAGAAAATAAGAAAACCGAAACAATGTACATAATTTACACCATTAATATGCTTAAAGAAAACAATTTTATACATATACATATACAATTATTTTAAACGATTTTAAGAAAACCTATCAAAATTTATTTACTTAGAAAAATTATTGGAAACCCGTGTTTCGTTTCACATTTTATTGCTGCATTGCAAAATGAACTAGAAGGGCGCTATTAGTAAAATGGAAGTTGCCAGTTGAAGTTATAAATGAATTCAATAGCAAGTGATGAAAAACCAACTGGAAAGTTGATTATTGATACTCATGCTTCGGGTATAACATTCAGACATTCACATTTGTATGCAACGTTCAAAACGAATTGAAGTAGTGGCGTTTATTAGACACGCTCTCAAAAAGCTTTTAAACGACCGCTTGGCCACAACATTAACATGGATGGGAAGCAGGAAGAAGCCAGGTATGAGGTAGGTGGTATGTGCGGAATTTAGAATAATATATGTAGCTTCTGATCTTTACCAAACCCAAGTGCAAAAATCCCAGTTTGATTAACCAGAAACATTTTTACATGCGAAATATCGAATTACGATGTTATATTTCTTTATTCCCGCTTCGTGTACATAATTATTAATTTTGATTGAATTAAAAATATGGAAAATTGCATTTTTGTCTTCTAGGTGGTTATCTGGTGATATCCCGTTTTTATCTTCCAGATGATATTATGGCGATATAAATTTATGTTTACACCAGCAGCATTAGTTTTATCCGTCTCTGTTTTAGGATAGTATTTATTTGAGTTTATTTTGGTGGATATAGATAAGTCTAGAATAGTAGTTTGGAAACCTTTAGATTAGATAGCACTCATATACAGTCAAATGAATGTGCTTGTCGAGATGCACTATTTTAGCTGAACTCCCTTCGCATGTATAATTTTTATCATTTTCTACCCAGTTTTGAACAAAAAATTACAACCCCAGAGCCTTATATATCCTCGACTTCATGTTTTTAGATCCAGCCGACAACTTTATAACTTTTTGCACCTCTTTCCCAAAAAATACATATTTTGAAAAATCACTATGGGTAACATGTGTTTTTGCTTCCCCAAAAAACATGTACTTTATTTGGTACCACGTTTATCCCATGTCTCCCCGCATTCTCCTTATAAGTACAAATTTTGTAATATCCATTTATGTTCCGCGTTTCATTTTTTGTCCCGCGCGCACCTTAAAAGTACAAATTGCGACAAATCCAATTTGACTGCACTTCTTCGTGGTCAGATGAATTTACATATCAAATTCCACGATTCTAGTTGCAATACGTTAGTTGGCACCATTTTTATCCCTTTTTGTGCGTTCAGCTCTTAAAAGTACAAAAATGCATGTTTGTTATGGGCGGTGGTCAATGATAAGTCAGTAACGCAACCCTTTTATAATATATATAGATTTTAGGAATTTGCCTCGATAGACATATATTCTGATTTATACTGAATAGTTATCCAGGCTAAGTCGAAAATATGTATTATAAAAGTATTTTTTATGTGCCTCTCCTATTTTTGTTGGCGATAATTTTCATTTAAGTTTTTGTTATCGCTACGGCTACAACGTAAACTATTTGAGACTATTTTTGAGGCTCTTAGCTCCAAATAATTCTTGGTTCACTAGTGGTATGAGCCAAGCCAATGCACTGTTTCAAATTTGCTTAAAACGTGTTCTTTCTGAAGACATAAGGTGATGTGTAATGTGGGGAATCCGCCCAAAATCGGCTTCTAGAGAGGATAAAACTGAAATCGCAAAGGACATTTGATAGGCTCTATCTAAATAAAAGCCAATGTGACCCATTTTCAATATGTCATATTTCGAACCGAAAAAGTTTACATTTGACGGGTAGATGTATGAGGCTTTAACAAGACATGTACCTACATATGTGACTCTAGATATATCTGGTTAATATATTTTTGGCCTAATCGATTGAGTTTATTGGCTTAATGATTCTGTGGAATTTACACCTTTTACAAGAAAGTCGCTTGTTACACTCTTAGTGATGCTGCCACATTTTTCTTGTTCGTTCATTTAAGTTAAACCAACGAGTAGCAACGGTGCCACCTTATCAATTTCCTCGTACTTGTAAGCTATTAAGCCCATTCGAACAGGCCTAATGAGTTCTGGCAAATTTTATCAGAATCGATTATATGTGGTTTTTAGAGCGGGAAAGCCAAATCGGAAATCTGCTTCAAACTCGTCCATACCCCAAAACTCGGCGAGCAATTGTGATGTGCGCTTTGATTCCAACAACAACAGACGGACAAACAGTCACTGCTAAAACGACTCGGAAAGTGAATCTATGTCGATCGGTATATTAAACGAAGAGTCTTTCTCCAATTTGTGTGTTACAAACAAACACGTCTGCCTCTTTCGCCCTTCCAATACCTTATCTTCCTTCCGCCAACGCAATGCGCTACATTTGTAGGGGACATCCCCTGAGTGTTGGTTCTGTGGAAAAGATGCTCAGCGGTATAATACGCTAATGGAGGATATAAGTGCCAATCATCTCGACTTCCATTTGCTCTATTTATATTTCTTTAATGAATGAATGACTTACAAATTTTACGTTAAAATACAAATACGAAATAAAACCTAAAGAGATTCTTCGAAAGAAAATATTCGTTGCAACTTTTTTTTTTGAAATGTTGGACTGTGAAAAGTCTCAAATGAATGCGACAATTTTACAATATCTTTCAATTATAAAATGGAATTTTGGAGTTTTTAAATATGATGATTGGCAGAAAATAAAGTCAACAGAGAAATATCTGAATTAAATGGTATTTGTATATGTATAATATATATGACTATAGGTTTTTAGTTTTTCCTTTAGTAAAATTAATTTATGTTTTTATAAAAATTAATATATTTCTTCATAGAAATTATGGTCAACGTAGTTATCGCACCTCAGTTTTTCCGGTTTAAAGAAAAACAACCCTTGTGTCTAGGGGTTTTGGGTTGCATTTTGTTCTACTGGCTAAAGGACTATATGTGCCAGTTAGAGTGATAGTGGTCTAAGTAAAAAATCCAAAAAAATTAGATATCACAATTTTTCTCTTTAGTTTGATCAGATCTCCAATTTAAGAACTTTTATATTTGACATTTATAAAAAATGTACCATTAAAATGGCATTTTTCACTTTTTGCACACCATAATTGTCTTTAGTGTTAGTTTGAAAATGGTCTAAGTCACACTATATCCACTAATATTGATGTGTGGCGATGGAAACAAACCTTTTTTATTTTTATTTATAATGTCCATTTTAGATGATTCAGATAATAAAAGAAATTATTTGAAAAGTAAAAAATAATTTTAGTATAAAGTTTCCAGACGAACAACCTGTAAATATTTATCTATATTTTTTATTTTTTTGAAATAAAATATTTTTGTTTTCTTTCTTTTTGTGTGTTCAATTTTGAGAAGAATAAAAGTGGTCTAAGTCAGTACATCCTCTGAAAGTAGTGGTTCCCTTAGAGGTACCAACGTTGTCGATTGTTTTATAAAAGTTCGATATAGTGGTGGGATATTCTACGAAAACAATTTTGTGCTTCGGCGGAAAAATATTTTTCAATCGACTCAAACACAAACCATTGCATATCATTCTAACTGGCACATATGATGTACAACAACACTCGAAGGACGTAAACACCATTCCTTTGGAATTAAGTAGAATTGGGAAATGTTGGTGGTACAAATAGTTTGAAATTTCACAAAAATGAATGTATGTTTATATTAATGGAGAGCTCTGTAAGCGAGCATACCTTACGATGTGTCTTCAAGTACGAGTCATTCCATGCCATGCGGTATGATTTGACCTCACTAACTTGGATTGTTGCGAAAGTTTATTCTACTCATAAAAATATTTTATACACATTTTTAGATTTTTTCACGAGTTATGACCAATTTATCGATATTTTCATCAAGGTGTGTTCATTTAACCGCCTGTAAATCCTGAAATTTACTTATTAGCCCCATTAGATATTTTAAAATTTTTCAATTAATTTTTATACCCTCCACCTTAGGATGGTGGTGTATTCACTGTGTCATTCCTTGAAATATTCAAGAGAGACCCCAGAAAGAATATAAATATCCTGGATCGTGGTAAAATTCTAAGACGATTTAGCCATGTCCGTCTGTCTGTTGAAAGTACGTTACGCCTTATGGTTGTAGATCGGTTGGGATTGAACGTGGGCGAAATCGGCCCAGAGGGAATTTTTTCCCTAACAAGGAATATACCCCCTAATATTTAGATTATTTAATCAATTATTTTTAAATATCTGATTTATATGCACTTGAAATTTGTTGCTTTTGTAGCCTGAAATCACCAAAAAGGAAATACAAATTTTAGCGGACCAAATAGGACGAAAAGAGACAAAAATGGTACCAATGATAGGACAACATGCAGAAGCATGAAATTTGGTGCGAACATCCCTATAACTACGTAGACACGTAAAATAAAGGAATTTTTCAAAATTTGTACTTTTTAAGGATGCAATTGGAAAAAGAGGGATAAAAATGGTACCAACAAAACTGTGGCAGTTTTAATAGCGAAATTCGGAGCGTACATAGCTCTGACTGCGTAGAAACGAAAAATAAAGATATTTTTTGATATCCGTACCTTTGGCGATCAAAATGGGGTAAAATGAATACCAACCAAACAGCAGTAACTAGAATAGTCGTGCAAAAAAGAGGATTTTTAAAATTCGTCCTTTTCGGAGCAAAATGAAAAAAGTAATAAAACTGGTACCAAGCTACCGGCTGTAGTTAGAATCTTGAAATTATGTGTGTACACTCCACTCCACATAATGGATCTTTTCGTATCAAAGTGGTAAAGTCATTTGGTCTGTATCTGGAATCAAGACCCTGAGGGAATGAGTGAATAATAGAGAATCACAATTTATTTGAAACAGTGCAGTATAGTTTGAAATACTAAACAAATATCGTAATGTGGATAACAAAATATTAGTGCTGTTTTTCTTTAAAACTGGATAACTAAGCTTTCACTCGAAATAAAAAATTCTTTTTTAAAATTGTCGCCAAAAGCAATATCAATGTGTGTGTAATTTTTTATTTTGAGCAAAAAATTCAATTTTTATTAACGTTTTTGTTATCGCAGCTTGTTATCCCGACTTAAAGAAAAACAGCCCTATTAAAACTTTCCTAATATTTTTAATATGGTCCTATACTTCTGTGTAAAGTAGACAGCATCTAATCTGCGGGAATTGCTGTGGAATGCACTCCGTGGTGGAGGGTGTTTAATTACAAATGTTGTCATTTTCAACTTCCACCTTTTCTTGGTGTGCGGCCTACGGTCATATGGCATTCCTTTATTTATTCTCCCACGTTAGATTTTGCCGACTACTTTCTTCATACGACTTTGTGATATTACGCACAAAAATAGTAGTAACACCTTCTAACGAGTAGCGAATGCACTGAGAGACGCCTTTCTCCATCTAAGCTGTGCTTTAGTTTACTCGTTATATTAGGGCTGTTTTTCTTTAAGCCGGGATAATAAGCTGCGACAACAAAAACTTTAATAAAAATTTAATTTTTCGTTCAAAATAAAAAAATATTTTTTCACATTGGACTTTTTTGGACTTAGCCTCGATATCCATCATTTTGACTTACACTGGATAATTATCCAGGCTAAGTCAAACATTTTTAACACAAAATTATTTATTCAAAATTTGTTTTCACACACACATTGATATTGCTTTTGGCCACAATTGTAAAAAAAGAATTTTTTATTTTGAGTGAAATTTTAACATTTTATTTATATTTTTGTTATCGCAGCTTAGTTATCCAATCTTAAAGAAAAGCAGTCATATTTTAAATCTCTCGTTCATTGGATTTCGTCCATACAACACCCTCACAAACTTTTGTATAAAAGGTAATATTGTTTACGACAATAAATTGAATTGAGTTTTATTTGAAAATATTAAATTTTCGTATTTTTATTTATTTTCATTCTTGCTACGCAAACAGAGGGTTGTTAAGATTCGTCCCGAACTTAACGTCTTTTTACTTATTTTATTTTGATTTTCAAAATGATCACATTAATTATTTTTTTGAAAATTTTAAAGTTGTGTTCTTAGATGTCTTTTTTAGCGGCTGTGTGTGTTTCGATGTGGAGAAATGGGGGTTCTATTTTTTACGATTTTTTTTAAATCATTTTCTGAAAAAATCAACCAAAATTTCAGTGCAAAATCAACAGAATGGTAACACAAGGTATAAAAACAATAAAAAATTAAGTGAATCTAGTTCATGGACATTTTCTTTATTTTCTTGTAGTGTTCGATTACACCATCACATTTGAATCCTCCTAAAAAGCGGCCAAAAGTACAACTTTATGACTCATGTAATATTGAATAAATGATTATGCCTATTTGTTCAACAAATATCCAACATTATAGATCCAAACTATAAACAAACAAGTAAAAACGGCCTTATATTCCCTCCACCATGGATTGCATTCCACAGAGGCTGTCGATTTTCGTAGAAGTGCAGTAATATTACAGGAAAATATAAATTGTTTCAATATAGCCAAACCAAAACAGATACAAATATTAAAAAAATAATTTTATAATTAAATATTTTATTTTTTTATTTCAAACAAGGTATTGGTAGACCTTTATATATCGACATAATACTTCAAGTCAATTCAAAAAATAAATATTCTTATATTTGTATTTTCAAAAAGCGTAAATACCTTAAATATTGGTAGATAGTGGGTGTTTCAGTTGATTGTATTTCCATGCTATTTTAATTGAATTTTGAAAATCCATTATCTCACGTACATGTGCAAATCAACCTAACTTCGTGATTTAACCAATTTTTGTCGTAAAAGTAAAAAGTACGAATTTGAAAAAAAAAAATAGTTTGCGTGTCTATGCAGTCAGAGGAATGTATACAACGATTCCATGAATCTGCGGTCATTTGGTTGGTACCATTTGTATCCCCTTTTTCCTAGTTTACCCCCTTAAGAGTACGACTTTCTAAAATCTCTTTATTGCGTGTCTTCGCAATTAGAGGGACCGAGTTTTGTCATTCTGGCTGTAGTCGTTTAGTTGGTACTATTTTTATCCCTCTGTACACATTGTATCCCTTGAATGTACGAATTTGGAAAAACCTTTTTATTTTTCGTGTCTACGCAGTAGGAGGAATGTATACTCCGAATTTCATGACTCTAGCTGCGGTCATTTGGTTGGTACTATTTTTCCATTTTAACCCCAAAAATCCGTTTATTTTACGTGTCTACGTAATCAGAGGAAAGTATAATCCGAATTTCATTATTTTAGGTGCAGCCGTTTGGTTGGTACCATTTTTATCCCCCTATTCCCATTTTACCCTTTAAACGGACGAATTTCGAAAAAATACTTTTTTATTCTGTATCTACTCAATTAGAGGAATGTACACACCATATCGTGTGTTTCTAGCTGTTGTCGTTTGGTAGGTACCATTTTTATCCCTTTTTTCCCATTTCGCCCCCTACGAATAAGAATCACTTTATGGTGATCCGGAAACCGCCCGTTAGACTAACTTTAGATTAAGTAATGTTATTTATTTAGTTCTTCTTGCTACGTACTCAAACGTATTGAAGTTGCTTCCGATTTTAATATCGAAGATAAAAATATTTACAAATGACATGGTGACACTACCACCATCATGACTTCTGGCACGTGAAAGCCTAAAGGGAGGTTGCACGCGAAATCGAGCTGAAATGACATAAGGTCAATTCCAAATAGGTCAATTTCCAAATAGCCTTTTCAGACTGCATCGATGTACAAATGTCAAATTTGTATGGGATCTGACGTTTCGCATGCAATCTGAAAAGGCTATAACAAAACTTCCAATATGGTTGCTTTCGATGCCTTTGGTAGTTGGTACTTATGTTATGTGAACCTAAATAGCATCGGTGCAGAACATATTTCAAGAAACGCAGTGAAAGTTCCCGTCGACGATATATATTATCCGGCGTTATTAGATCATTTTGTCGCTTAAAACCGCTAATACACCAACGCGGTTTTGGTGAGAGAGTTAGTCTCTCTCTTTTATTATTATTTTATTAAATTTTATACTATTTTATTTAGTATTTTGAAAAAAAAAAATGTTGTACGATTAAAGGACATAAAATTCTACATCACTACCGAAAATATCAACGACATGCGTTGTTTACTTTTCCAGTTGCACTGCCTTAAAGTCTAGAAAATTTCGAGTTTGACGCGAACAGTTGTAACAAGTAAAAACGATGTTAACTTCGGCCGGGTCGAACTTTTTATACCCTCGACCATGGATTGCATTCCACAGAGGCTGTCGATTTTCGTAGAAGTGCAGTAATATTACAGGAAAATATCAATTGTTTAATATAGCCAAACCAAAACAAATAATTTTATAAATTAATATAATGTTTTTATTACTTCAAACCACGCTTATAAGGCAAGGCTACCAATACGATTATACTATATATCTCGAAATAATACTTCAAGTCAATTCAAAAACTAAATAGACTTATCTTTATATCTTCAAAACACTTAACTGCCACAAATATTGGTAGATAGTGGGTGCTACATTTAAATGTATTTCCATTCTATTTTATGTCCAAAAGTACAAATTTTGAAAATCCATTATCTAACGTACACAGTGCAAGATAACCTAACTTCATGATTGCATCAAACTTTGCAGTAAAAGTAACAAAGTACAAATTTGGAAAATATTTTACGTTGCTTGTCTATGCAGTCTGAGGAATGTATACACCAAATTCCATGAATCTAGCTGCGGCCATTTGGTTCGCACCATTTTTATCCCTTTTTCCTATTTTACCCCTTAAAAGTACGACTTTCTAAAATCTCTTTATTTTACGTGTCTAGGCAATTAGGGGAATGTACACATCAAATTGTAGCCGTTTATTTGTTACTATTTTTATCCCTCTGTTCTGTATCCCCTGGAAGTACGAATTTGAAAATAACCTTTTATTTTTTGTGTCAACGTAGTCAGAGGAATGTATATTCCGAATTTCATGATTCTAGCTGCGGTCTACTATTTTTATTCCCTTTTTCCATTTTATCCCCAAAATAAAATAAATTAAAAAATCCGTTCATTTTACGTGTCTACGCTATCAGAGGAATGTATACACCGAATTTCATTATTCTACGTGCAGCCGTTTGGTTGGTACTATTTTTTATCACTCTATTCCCATTTTACCCCTTAAAAGTACGAATTAAAACAAAATACTTTTATATTATGTCTCTACTCAGTTAGAGGAATGTACACTCTGAATTTCGTGTTTCTAGCTGTTGTCGTTAATATGTACCATTTTTATCCCTTTTTTGCCCCCATTTCACCCCCTACAAATAAGAATCACTTTATGGTGCACGTTTTTGTTATAGGGGGAATGCGCATACCCAATATCAAGTATATTATAAAAAAATAAAATTATATTTAAATACTCTAAAATATTAAGGGTTATTATGGGTATTTTTAGTCCTTGTGGGGGAAAATGTTTTCCTTTTCGGCCGATTTCCCCCAGTTTCAATCCCAACGAATCTACGACTATAAGACGCATTTATGGAAAATTTGGACGTCCTAGCTCCTTAGATGCTAGTTCGTTTAGATGCTAGCGTGCTTTCAACAGACGGACGGACATGGCTAGATCGTCTTAGAATTTTATGACGATCACGAATATATATACTTTATAGGGTCTCAGGTCGCTATTTCAAGGTGTTACAAACGGAATGGCAAAGTTAGTATAACCCCATCCTGGAGGTGGAGGGTATAAAAAGTCAAATCGGAAGTGACATTTGTGTGGAAGATATATCTGAATCTAAACTGAATTTAATAGCGTCCGTTATTGTTGGGATAGGATAATAATTGCGACTTGTACTACGATAACAAGAATAGATAGATGGATGGATTATTCCACTTAACTGTACTCTAATTGCGTTTTCTTTTACTGAATATAGTATAAATATTGAAAAATATAAACATTGCCTGGCCCGAAGGCTTTCCCCGAATTAATCTCCATTTTTGGCGATTTCAATCGTTTGTGCTTCGTGGATTAGATTGTTCTACAAACTATCTTCAAATCTTTAATGAAATTACGGATAATTAGGTTGTAGTGGCCGGCAGTCAGATGAGGGGTTTTTACGCTCCTGCATATTTATTTACTCATGACTAAAATTTACTACTTGGCTGATCACTACCTGGCTGGTCAGGAAAGAAATTACAATAATGATATGAAAAAGGAAAATGTCATCGAACATTGAAATGAATTTGTTATGAAGTAAATGATGCTCCAAATCATCCGTCCAAGCCAAATCATCCGAAAGCAGAACCCAGTATCACTAAACGACATCTAGCCCTAACCGGACACCCTCCCTTTCTTTCCTTATTCAAAAAGATGTGATGTAGATGTCCCAAGCAATGATGGGTTTTACAGGGCCGCCTACAATTAGTGTCACATTTGATTGTTATTAATTTTATAATTTTTAAGTTTTTAATCGTAATAACCTGATTTGGGTTATTTAAATATGAAACTTACCTTAAGGTGGCCGACAGAGCTGGCATCGTGGCCAAGAATGTGAACAGCATCAACATAAAGCATAATGCCACAAAGTAGGGCAGATATTGACAGGATGACGAACACATTGTATTGGTGGCTTGAAAGTCAGACGATGGCACAGTGGAAGAAATGCAGTCGCAATCTTTGTATGATTTGCTGTCGTTCTGAGCAATTTCCATGGAGCATCCAGCATAGCATGGATTATAGTACATGACATTGTCTGTGCCACATATTGGATCGTACATGTACTTGCTGCACGAACAGTTGGCGTTGCAGCCGGCTTCCAGCTCCAACTGGATAGTCATGCCAACAGTCTGCTGATTAGTTCTGCTGACTCCCTGATAGGATGTTGTCACTCCGGCAAAGTGTAAATTGGGACAGGACAGCAAAAAACAACTCGTGAACGCTGTGGCAATTACAGTTACCACAAGACAGAGTCTTATTATGCCGGCGCAGTTGAGGTTGAATTTCTTGACAAGGTACCCTCCCAGAAATGTGCCACCACCTCCAGCGGGCACTGTGATCAGACCCATCAACAAGGCGGACCACACCGGCGAGATGCTGAATTGATTTTCAATTTGTTTGGGCAGGAACGCAGCAAAGCCGGCAATGATCATTCCCTCCGATGCTCCGGCCAAATTCAAAAAAACAAATGTGGGATTTTTCAATAGCGAAGTCAAGGCCATGGGCATCTCCTTGAGTTTTGTGAAACTGGTGGGTTGTTCTAGAGTTTTGCTGGCATTATAGGCTTCGGATACCTTCTCCTGCTGCAGTTTCTCCGAACCCGGCAAGGACGTGGGATAACCGAATATTGGTATGGCCAATAGGAAACAGGCCACAGCTGCAACCACGAATCCAATCCACCAGGCACCTATCCACACTTTGCTGGCACTGGTCAAACTTAATCTGGAATTACAAATTGGGTGGAATAACATATTAAAAGAACAACTGAATTTGGGCGCTGTCGCCTATATAATATCCTATAGACAGGATTTTGACTGATCGAAATATAGTTTCTTAGTCTAATTGGTAACTTTAACCTTTAGCTATGGAGATGAATATTTTGAACATTGTGTTCGACGTGGGGTAAACTACTACTCCTTTTAATTTTATTAGAAAATAAATTTTAATATAAACTTTTGTTGGCACTTATTTCTTCCTGGAAATATACTACTAAGGGTGGGTCATTTACAATTTGAAATTTGAACTACCGAGTACTTTGACTCTGAAATATTAATAATATACATTTATTTTTATTTTCAGGTCTATGTTTGACATTTGCAAAATGGGACGCTATACGCTCGAACAAAATTGGAAAATATTATAATCATACTTTGAAAGTAGTCAGTGTTTAACGGAAACTGTAAGAAGTTTACGTGGAGAGATCGCCCTCCAGTTCAGCCTTCATGAAGCTCATTTTCATCTCGGTGGCTATGCCAATAATTACCGCATATGAGGTTCGGAGAACCCACACGTGACTATTGAGACCCACAACGTGGATGCATTGGTGTGGATTTTGGGCTGGCGACATCATTGGGCCATGTACTGTAAAATTGGGTTGATCGGATGAGGTACTGCCGATCCAGTTCTGGTAGCCATATGAATGATATTAAATGACAAAGTCCAACCTTTCCAATAAAATCAGAAATCTCCTCATTAATAATAATATGAGGAGATACTAAGGGAGTTAAACGGGAATATTTTTTCTATTCCCCGGGACTGAACGGGAAATTGTGAACATACAATTTGCTATATAAACATTTTATTTTAACTTTTTTGGAATAAAAGTAAAGTAAATTATTTGATTTGAACTGGGATATTGTCCTGGCTCAAGACCATTTTGCATCTTTATTTAATAGAATGCAAATTTATTTACAAATGGCATGGTGACATTTATTACTTGGCTGATTTCCACCCCGCCAAAGGTTTCCTCAGGTGCCCCGCAGCGTCTCCTCAACAACTCTTTAAGTAAATTAATCTCATAAACGAACGAGAAGCACAAATCACTTGCCGGCGTTTTCGTTTTTAAAAAGTCGCACCAAGTAGTAAAGCACTCATGCCACCATACAAGCTTCTCATTGAGTTGCATATGTAAGTATGTGTATATGTAGATATAGTTACCCAGCAATACTTCTGCCGTGCCAACGCTCATTTGTTTTAGTTTATTTCGTTTGTATTTTTATACACTCCACGAGAGTATTATGTCTTTGTGCATTTGTTTGTAACACCCAAAAGGAAGCGAGATAAACCCATTGTTAATTATAGCGATCGACTTCGAATCACTTTTTGAATAGATTTAACAATGTCCGTCGGTCTGTCTGTCTGTCCATCTATTCTTGTAATCAGCATACAGGTCGCAATTGTAGCCAGAACCAAATGAAACTTTACACAACGAAGTTTTTTGAGATAAGGACGAACGCTATTTAATTTGAAGAAAATCGGTTCAGATTTAGATATAGCCCCCATACGAATTTCACTCACGATTTGACTCGTTTCACTCTAGATACCACATTTTTTAACAGATCTTCTTCAAATATGGCAAGATATCTTATATTTCCACTAGAAACACCCATGGGTCAGATCGGTTCAGATTTATATATAGCTCCCGTACAAATTTCTCCCGGCTTGACTTTTTTAGCCCCATAAACCACGTATTTTCAGAGAATTTCTTCAAATTGAGCATAACACGTTATACTTGAACTGGAAGAACCTATTGTGTAAGTGAGTCATATCATTCCATGTTTGGATATAGCCCCGATACAAATATTCATCTCGAGTTGAAAAATTGGGTCAGGTCATATTAGCCTATGATTAGGAAACATACCAAAATCATTCCCGTTTTCAATTTTTTACCGAATTGAATTGTTCGGATAGAAAGTGGAGTGTATCATATAGTCGGGCCCGACTTTAGCCTTTCCTTACTTGTTTTATTTACAAATGTCACCATGACATGCCATTTGTAAATAAATTTGCATCATATATTTCTGATCGCGAGATATAAAAACCTTAAGGCGGATTTTGGATTTTCGTGTTGTGGGCTGAGGGCTGCTGGGGCGTTGGAAATCTGTTTTTGTGCGTTAGCAGACTGAACGTTGCACAGAGTGACTTTTTACACTTTTAGAAATAAGGAAATTCCCGAAGAAACAAATACACTTTGGGGTGATGTCGACTTTGATAGAAAGTGCTGTTGACTCAAAAACGACGACGACAACTGGAATAGGGGAGATTTTGTTTCGCCGCAGATGTGAAATAAAATCAGATGTCACATAAATTTGGCCATTATCGGTCGAAATTATTGATTACCAGTTGTATGTGAAAGAATTTGCTCTGTTAAGTAAAAATCTTGTTATCAGAGTCGGGATGCAACTGCGGCCTGATGTCAACAAAATTGGAGACCAGCAATTTTTCTAGGATGTGGATTGACACTATTGGATATTTAATATATCGGGATATAGATCCAAATCATGTATCCCTCCACATTTGACACGTTACCGCTGTAGTATCTGCTACTTCAATCTCACACTCTAAATTTGTCACGAGACGTTAAAAGTGTCCCGTTGAAACTGGATCATATCGTTCAGGTTTGTTTTGATATAGACCCTCCACACAAAACTAGACGCCGTCAGATACACTCAGGAGAAAGTGAACCGTATAATGAGTTAAAATGAACTAAAATGTAGGGAAATTGAACTTAGTATAGCGCAAAAGCAATATTTCCTCATATCAAGTTCAAACTTTTCCTTAAAAGTAGTACATGCTTTGAACTTGATTCTAGTTCAATCTTCCTCAAACCAAGTAAATATTTACTCAAACTGAGGAAAATTCCAGTAAGTTCTTCCTCAAACCAAGTACACTCAGAAAAATAGCATTTCTAAATTTCAGTAAAATCCATACTACAATTTAGTTCAACACTCCAGTTTAGTAAAAATTTCCTTGAAAATAGGAAAACTAACTAAGTATGAGTAAAGTTTCCTTATTTCAATGTCATAGCAAATAGTTCATTTACTAGAAATAGGGTAGTTAATTTTCTTAAAGACATTTCATTGTATCTACAAATAATTCTTACAATTGAGTAAATTCATACTTTTTTCACTGGACCAACACTCATGGGATGTCCCCTATAAATGCAGTGCATTGCGTTGGCGGAAGGAAGATCAGGTATTGGAAGGAGGAAAGAGGGAGTAGTGTCTCTTGACATCTGTTTTGAATCTCTGAATGTCGTAATTGGAGGATATTTGCCGGAAGTCGATTCCACATACGGATAGTACGGGCGAAGAACGAACTTATTCTGTGCTGTGTAGTGCGGCCGGTTGTCCAATTGACAACAAATGGGTGAGCGTTCCTGGAGAGTCGCGTATCTCTACCGAACGTTCTAACGGGCTACCGCCCGAATTTCCGAAGAACAAACAAAATGAAAGTATCGATAGAACAATGACACACAACCAACATTACGACGGTGTTCAAGGGAGACAATAGAATTGGATATCCTACCGTCACCTATCATCACCATCTGGACACGGTCAAGTAGCTCCAGTCATGAAGCTGGAGCACCCGACCATATGTGGGAGTTGCATTCCATCTTTGGTCTGATGAAGGTAGTGTAGGTATTGAGAAGATCAGAGGGTGTGGAATATTTCTTACATCGTTTTAAAAATCCTAAACATTTAAATGCTTCTTTCGACACATCAAATACATGTTTTGTCCAACGAACATCACGTTGTATTACACTATGTAACAAAATTTTGTTTAAGTGAATTTTTTTGCTGTTTCTCATTGGTTATGTCTCTAAACCGAAGAAAAACTTTAACTGATGTCTGGCTAATCGTTTTTTAAGAAATGACATCGAATTTTAAAATTTTTAAATAGTGCCTTTATTTTTCATGGTACAGATAGATAAGAGTGTGCATAAAAGATTGTTAAACAGCTTAATTTTAATGAAGGTATGCTTTTATATGATAATAAAACGAAAAATACACTTGAAAAATTCAGGATGCTCTTAATAATACTATTTAAAAATGGTTTGTTTTTCGCTATTTGTTTTGGGGAATTTGCTTTTAGCATTAGAGTGGCTCGTCACAAATTTGTGCACAAAATATTTAAACTAGTAATTACAAAAAAAGAAATTAAATCTAATTAACTAAAATATTAAAGGCGATCTTATCCGACGATGTCCTACTTGATTTCAATAACCGACTATATACTCACACAAATATTAATATTCATATACAAATTTTATCAAAATGAGATACCATCACTTAGTTGAGAATTAAACCAAAACTTGTTAATCGATTTTATTGAAATGTGGCTAGTTTTATTTGTAACATATTTATGTTTATAACTAAAGATCAAAAAAGAGCATTTGTGACTTTTTTGGTTTTTTATGAATTTTAAGACATTTTTTTTCCAATTTTGCATGAAAAAAAAATTTTGGAAAAAGTTTTTGAATATTTCCAAAACTATTCACTTTATCAAAAAACAGTGTAAGAGTAACTTGGAGGTAATGTAGCTGCGGATTCTCGGAGTTTTTACTTAATCAAATACTAAAAAAACGTTTAGGTAGAGGAAAGAACACTCATTATATTATATTTATGACCTAATTCATTAGATAAAAGCAAAAAATTCACTTAAACAAACAAAAAGATTTTTTTTGTTACGTAGTGTTATCATGCCTAGAACATCGAGAGTATCTGATTGCTCAATATCTACACCGTTCATTAAAATCGACGACATCGTTGGATCAGTGAATCGCTTGTGAGATAACAAGGAACAATGGGTCTTGTGTGGAAGAAAATTTCCAAGTTTTTAAATAAGAAAAATATTGAGATTTTTTGTATGGAACTAATTTCATTTAGGAAATGTTAACTATAAACTGGGTTTTTTCTTAAAATTAAGTTAATGTGTTTACTGAAATTTATGCCGAGTTCTTCATACATTTAAGTATTAATGATCTTATAAAAAGTCATTTCAAATTGTTTGGAAAATTCTTGAATTTTATTCTAAGAAGAAATTCTCGTTCGTTTGTAGAGACTTATTTCTTAAATACTTCAAGTAATATTCTAAACAACCACAGCGAAGGCGCCTACCTTGCCTTCGCAGCAATCATGGAATAATAGCTCAACTATTTATGGCATATTTGAGAAATATTTCATGTTACCAATTTTTGTATCAGTTTTGCATACTCTGGAGCAAAATCATTAATTTGAATTATTTTTAGATAAGCTGAACTTATTTTAAGTTCATTTTTCAGTAAAATTTTACTTATATTTAGTAAAAATGTACTTGGTTTGAGGAAAACCTTAATGCAATTTTCCTTAGTTTGGGAAAATATTTACTTGGTTTGAGGAAAATTGAACTAGAATCAAGTTGAAAGCATGTACTGATTTCAAGGAAAAGTGTGAACTTGATATGAGGAAATATTGCTTTATTGCTAAGTTCAATTTAAATAGAAAAATTCTAACAAACTAATACAAAAAAATGACAAAACGAAATATTTCTCAAAAGTTTAAATTTAAAATTAATATTTTCTAAATGGAATTTTTCCATACAAAAATATCTGATTTTTTTGTTTTTTTTTTACTTGAAATCTTGGAAACATTCTTCCACACAAGTATGAATTTACTTAATTGTAAGAATTTTATATTAGATCCGAAGAAATGTTTTTAAGTAAATTTACTACGTTTCTAGTAAATGGATCATCACTGTGGCTTTGAAAGGAGGAAACTTTACTCAAACTTAGTTAATTTTCCTACTTTTAAGGATACTGGAGTAAAAGTACGAGTACGGATTTAACTCAGATTTGGCAATGCTATTTTCTGAGAATTGAACGGATGGAGAACAGATATCTTCTTCTAAGGATGAGATGGCAGAAGAAAATCGTCGACTACATGACTTATGATAGAGGTCCAATGTGCAGCATTTCGATTTTCCGTGATGCCCTTGTCCGGAAGAGCAACTCAAACGACAAAGTTAATTCAAATCAAGCGGCAAAGTAATAATAATACGTTCGTATGTTACGAGTATTTACGTTGTTCGTCTTTTATTGCGGGAATTCCGAGGGCCTTGTGGCGTTTAAACATACAGGTGTGCGTATGTATGTATGTATGGTTGTGAATTATTAAAGACTCCTTTGACACAGTTTCATCGCTTCTCGTGATGAACGAACATTGCGGAAGATAATTAAAAACGTTCATATCATTCATAACAAAGTGCCATTAAGCCAACCGGCAACCGACAGTCGTAACTACGACAGCATTCAGATGCGTTAAACAAAAGAAGGTGGCCATATCATTATCCTGGCAACAGATAAGGGATGATCATCATGTGGCTGCCATTGGCAGTGAACACCAAGCACCTGCACCCCCGCTGCCGGGCCAACACCTTCTTGCGGATTCGCACTCTGTCAACACGTAATCTATGCCGTATTTAGTTGTCAGTGTTAAAATTGTGTTTTATTAGTCCCCCGACGCTCTGCTCGGTTAGAACAATTTGTGCGAAAGTGATTTACTACTGCCTTAACGCGCTTTATGTTCTGTCGCCGTCGTTCCTTTGTCTTCTCCGCGCAAAGGACAGCGTGCCTTCAGGATGCGTCTCACGTTCAGGTTGTATGGTCTGCACACAACTTGGCGTAAGTTGAATGTGATACAACCGTGCCTCACACGTACACTCGTCCATACATACATGTATGTATGTATGTAAATACTTACTCCAGTTCCGCTATATGATTTATTGTGAGCTTGTTGCCACGTAATCACGAGTTACGAGTTGTTAACTTGGTTTATACCAGATTTCACACATGTTTTCCCGTCATGTTTACAAAGTCTAAACCTGCCCAGGAGTGCGCTACAAGCGAGCAGTAAACTATTCCAATGTTGAGAAAATGCACACTCCGATTACGGGTCGAATTCCAAAAGACGAAATAAAGGCTTTTCAAATTCAGTTTTGCAAGTCATGGGAATTATTTAGGATAGGCGCATTATAGCAAATGAACAAAATATAAATTGTATTTTAAGTTTGGTACCAGGGATTAATGCCTGTGTCACAAAGACCATTTAGAACTAATGAAGCGAACCCACAACTCATTAGTGAGTAAACAGTCAAGATCACCAGCTCGAATGTATGGAAACTGAAGCCACCGGTACAGTTTCCTATGAGGGTGTAATTTAACCACGCCATTTGAATTAGAGTCTTGGCGATTAGATTAGATTAGATATTCAACAGATATTCTCCTATTTTATTTGACACTATTTTCCCCCTGCAATCCCGTTCCGGAATACCAGAAATTGGCTCAGAATATATTCAGGTTATCTAATATATACAAAAGACTAATAACATTTAAATAAATAAGTTAGAAGAATGTTTATTTTCCATGTTCCATAAACCTGTAAATAAAAAATATACTTTTAAAGCAGAAACAGAAACTTATTTTTTATTCGTCCGGGATTTCCCAACAGTTAACCCAACAGTTTCAAATGTATATCATCCAGCTCAAGTGTTACGACTTTTCTAAAATTGTCGCAAGCTGGAACTTGTATATATCATATCATATCACATAGTCACGAAAATAAATTGCAGCGGTCACCCCCCAAAAATGAAGATTTGATTGTTTAACGATGATCTGCACAGATGGCTTGACTCTTCGTCGCTGGGTCAAGCTAAACACTCCCGAAGATACCTCTAAAAATCTTGTTTTCCCGTGTAATTTTTGAAGTTGGATTTTTGTCCAATCTTTTTTTCTGAATTTATAGACCCTTGTCTTAGAATAACTCATCGGTCATATTATTGGACGTTTATATTGTTTTTTTTTTTGTGATTTTTAAAGGTGACAGTAAAAACTCATATTTCTTGGAAACATTTTGTAAGAGATGTTCTGAAAAATAAGTAGAAGGGATCAATACCTTTCGATTGATGCCTAAATGATGAAAAATGACGTCACTGACTCCATGTTTGTAAAATAATTTAATACTGGAGATGGATTCTCAGAGCCAAAATTTTCAAAATCTTTTTACAAAAATGAGCGCTGCGGCTTCAGTTTCATTTCATTTGATTATCATTTAGGTATTGACTGCCGCTATTTATTTTTTATAAAATTATAACACCAAATACAAATAATTTTTCAGTGGCCACTATGAAAAAACACAAAATAACTATAAATATCCAATAATTCGACCAATAAGTAACTCTAAGACAAGAATCAAAATTTATATTTAAAGTGCTTTCAATGGTCTATTATTTCACAAATAAAATTTTGACAAAAATGCAGCACAAAATAAATTGCACGGGAAAAGCATGATTTTTAGGAGGGTTTAGCTCACAGACGGCTTGGTCTAGGGACGAAATACTTTCCAAATCATCATTGAACAATCCAAACTTTATTTTCGAGGGGTGAATGAATTTTCCATTTGTATGGACTGCGACCCAGCCTAATGTATATCAACTAAATCAACCAAAGACAGTGCCAACATTGACTTTTTACAACATCCATACCCTGAATTCAACAACAGTGATTATCTGGTGTAGGGATGAAAATTATATCTGCACGAACTCCTCATTTCCACGCAGATCCGAAAATTTATCTTAAATTATATGTTTTAAAGTGGTATACACCATTATAGAGTGATATAAATCGTAAGTTAACAAAAATCAAACACTGTGACATAAAAGCAAAGTTGAAAACCGACACTCTTGAGCTTCATGAGAATCATGAAATTTGGTGTGTACATTTCTTTTACAGTGTAGAGGTGGGATAAGACGGGATTTTTCGAAATTCCTACTTTTAAGTGGCAAACAGGGTAAAAAGGGATTAAAATGGTATCACCGCAATGACCAAACGACTGGGCCTATAATCTTAAAATTTGGTATGGACATTCCTCGGCATCCCAAAAAGTGGCATTTGCAAAATTCGTACTTCTGGGGGTTAAATGGAGCAACAAATGTACCAAACAAAAAGTAAAAAGGGTAAAAGCGGGTAAAAGTGGTACCAATCAAACGGATGGAGCTGGAATCATAAAATTCGGTGTCTACATCTCTCAAAATGCTTAGAAACGCAAAATTAAAGAATTTGTCGCAATTCGTACTTCTAAGGGTACACAGAAAAAGGGGATAATAATGAAATTCGCTGTGTATATTTGTTTTACAGCGCCGATCTCTGATAAGAAGGAATTTTTCGAAATTTCTACTTTTAAGGTATTAAATGGGATAAAAATGGTACCACCGCCAGATCAACAGCTGGGCCTATAATCCTGCAACTTGGAACGAGCATTACCTTTAAAGCACGAATGCGACCAAGAAAATATTTTGCAAAATGTGTACTTTTTGTGGGTGAAATTCGTTGAAAAGGGATTAAAATGGTATCATCAATCAAACAGACGGAGCTGGAATCATGAAATTCGTACTTTAAAAGGGTAAACGAGAAAATGGGAATAAAAAAGGTGCCAACAGCACGGCTGGCTGCAATCGTGAAATTCAGTGTATTTCGAAATTGTACTTTTAAGAGATTAAAATAAATAAAGATTGCACCACCGCTCTTTTGCAAAATTCATACTTTTTGGGTGTGAAATTGGGTAACAAGTGCTAACAATGATACCAATCATGAAATTCGATTTGCGCATAGAAATTAAGGGATTTTTTAAGAATAATGAGGAAAAGAGGGATTCAAATGGTACCAACAACACGGCTGAAGCTAGAATCGAGAAATTCGGTGTGCATATTCCTCTGACCCCTGAAGGATTTTTCAAATTTTTACTTTTAAGTCGATCGGAACAAAAAGCGATTAAAATGGTACCCACCAATGTATCGAATAAAGTATACATACACATAATTACTCTGACGTGCAATACAAATGTATTGCATCCAAAAGAAATTCGGTGTGTACATTACATCGAGTACGTAGACGTGCAACATAAATTAATTTTTCGAAATTTGTTCGTTTAAGCGCGGCACAATGGTACTCACTTACCAACATAAATTAATTTGATTTTTTGTAAGAAAATTGTTTCAATTTGGGTGCCTACTAAAATATGAATTGTTTTTTGTTTTTTTAATTTGTACAAGGGAGACCAAAACCAATTCGGTGTATAAATTCAACAAAACAATTTTTAAAAAGCACTTTTTAAAATTTTGTGAAAGGGTTATCCTTACACCGTACGAAGTAGCTGGTATTTGCAAGTTAAGAACATAAAACTATTACGTGAAGAAGAATTATTATTATTTTGGCTTTAATTGAGAATAGTAAAATGGGTTAGTTCAGTCTCTATTTTGATGGAAGTAAAAGTTTAGTAAACTAACTATGATGGAAACAATATTTATTTAAAACAAGTGTTCCAAAGATTACATTTTGGGACTTCATGAAAAGTCCTTCTCTTCGTTCATTTACAAATGGTCTGTTGGCGAGCAGATATTTAACAATCTAATTGAAAATATCCGAACACGCTGAATTAAAAAGTGTTGTGGGAAATACAAAATAAAATGAAAAAATAAAACTTAAATAAAAATGCGCGACTCACGCAGAAATCATGTGACTCGCGCGTGATTCACACAATTCTTGTGAGTCGCACCCATCTCCAATCGGATGTCCTAGACAAATACTCATTTCAAAAATATATCCAAGTATTGGTCTGCGTTTCAACAGATTACATTCTAAAGTGGAGCTTCGCCCCCACCTCTGTCTCGGCCAGTGTACTTACTCTGTGACATCAATTTGTAGGAAATCCGTGTAGATCAACAACAGCTGTCCGCCTAGAACATAACCCAGGGCCGGTCCGAGCATTGTCATCGTGTAGTAGGTGCCTGCAAAAGAGGTGCATTTAAATTCATCATTTCATTACATCCAGCCCACTGGATGGATGCCCGCATTCAGTCATGCATAAACTCAGTCGCACGCTATGCCCAATTCCAATTAGCACAACTGCCGCCAACGGAGTTTGAGGGACCGGGCTGGCGTGCATGAGTGGGGTGGTGTGATTGGCAAATTGCGTTCTCGTAAACCAAATGAAGGAAGCACATCTTTAAGGCAAACCGAACAAATTCAATATTTTCCGAGACATATTGAATTGTCTGCGAGGAAAAACCCCTATTCCCAGTGAGCGCCAAATTAGTCTCTTTGTCTGCAATTGTTTTTGAGGTCTTAGATTATCTTAACTGGAAACCAATAAATTTTCTAATATTTTCATTGTGTTTACTTTCAGACACTCGCACCGAGACGACACAGAAACTGGAAATGAAACCGAAACTGAAACATCAGATCAAATAGACGAGCATATCGAGATACAATAAAAAAAATCCAACAACATGTGGATGGGGGAGGGGGAGGGCAAACACAACTCATATCAGCAATACCATGGAAACCTCCTCCTCCGTCTGCCTTTCGATGTCTGAGGCCGATTTCGACGACGACGACAACGACGATGGTGATGCATATCCACACCCACATCTCGGTCGCTCCTTCGTATGCTTATTATGCAGCAGCATCAAAGGATATGAGTAGCTGGATGTGTGTGTGTGTATGTGTGGCTGGATGTTTCACTGAATCAGCAGTTTCCAAAGGACTCGTTTAATAAGCTTCAAATGATTTAGTTGCGTAGTGATGAGGAGACATGAGCAAGAGATGCTTTACGCGCTCACTTTGTTTTGGGTTTCTGCTTTAAACTGGGTCACACAAATACTCCAGCCATCACACGAGACCTCGTTCATCATACTCGGTCTGGGTGTGTGTGGGTGTGGGGGTGGGCGATAGCATAAGGAGGAGGGTGGACGATTGAGTTGGTCGCCAAAGTAGCGTGTGTGTTTCATCATTGAATGCAATATCACTCCCACTTTTTAAACTTCCCTCCGACTTTCACTGTGGGTGCGAGCGTGTGTGTGCGTAACTTTATTTGTGGCACACTGCAAATATCCTTCCTTTGTCGTTACGTATGTTTACGCACAAACATCCGCACACACAAACACATGTTCACGTAGAACATGCATTAACATAGCCATGTTCATGTCCAGCCGAATAACCAACAACCCAACCGAATCACGAGACGACCCCTTTTGGCCATGTCAGAACAAAATTGAATTGAATTCACTATCTCAGACACGTTCTGGAGTAAGAATCTGTCGCAGGTGGATCCTATCCACCTATGAGTGGAGGGTTCGCTTCTCACAACATCATCATCATCGACCTCTCTCAAATAGCAAACATATCCAGTTTGTCTTACACGATATGTCGTGAACTATAGGGTGATTTCCATTCTAGTTATAGTACTTTGTTTCCGAAGTTATAGTAGTACATACTCAAGACGATTAATTCGTCTTGAAGGAATTCGTTTTCTGAAAAAATAATTTCCAGTCACCTCCGTGATTAAAGCTGGAAGTGTTGAAAATATAGATGCAAATCTATATTTTATAGAATGCGAATTTATATACAAATGACACCCCCAGCCACCCCTTCCATCGCCTATGGAATACACCCCTAAAAACCATGATTACCCTACACCACTATGTGGAATAGGGTATTATAAGTTACTTCCTCGCAAATTATTGTAACACCAAGACATAATCGACCTAGTCCCACCTATCGGCTTAGAATCACCAAATGAGTCCACTTAGCAATGCCTGTCCGTCCGTCTCTGTCCATCTAAGGCTTGTGATTAAAGTGCAAGTCGGAATTGTTGTCTGTTAACTATGGAATCTAGCAGAAGTAATTCTTTTGGGCTAGTGACGAACGCTATTGAATTAGATTAGATTAGAATTCAACTAGAAATATCTGCTATGACAGCGAACAATATGGGCCCATGTTTTGGTATAGTCCCCACATAAGTGTGCCCCAAATTTACACTGGCACCGCCGATAACATTTTGCAGATCATTTTACCATGCGACTATTAGTTCCTACTATAACACTGTCCAAAAAATTAAGACTTTTGGATGGGAACAGAATAGCGATATAGAATACCTATAATTCTGAAGGGGCATGTTGAGTAGATCAATTTTGCAGAATAAATTTATAGTCCAGCTGGTTTGAGCTTCTTTTTTTTTTGGTCGAAGGGAGCATTATACTAAGTGAAAAAAAGTTCTAAGTTAATGTCTGTGAGAATTCTTATTGTCAGAACTACTTATGGAATTTTATTAACCCTCTAGCTCCTCTGTTTATGGGTCAATTAGACGCTTTTTTCGAGAAAATAAAAAAGTCCTTTAAAAAACATCGAATTATTAAAAAAATTGCCGGAAAATTTCAGTGGGGATCACCAAAGACACCAAAACTCTTCACGCTTAAATAGCAGAATTGTACGTCAACTTATAAAGGGTGGTTAAATTGTAAGGGCCGATGTTGAATGTGAACCACACCTAAACGTCAAGTTTTTTCTGCATTTCATTTGACATTTCTCAATTTCAGACTAACTCAATTTGAACCGAGCAACGCGTTAATGTTATTCAGGCTTATTATGACAATGGGCGTTCAAATCAAAATGCATATTAATCACACATTTTCATCTCAGTGGATTCGTCAATAAGCAGTATTGCCGCATATGGCCGAATGATAAGCCAAGAGTGATTGTCGAAAAACCAATGCACCCACAAAGAGTGACTGTTTGGAGCGATTTATGGGCTGGCGGCATCATCGGGCCGTATTTTTTTCAAAATGAGACCGGTCAGGCAGTTACTGTGAATGGTCTTCGCTATCGTGAGATGATAACGAACTTTTATGGCCCGAATTTGAAGATATGGATGTGGACGATATGTGTTTTCAACAGGACGGTGCCACTTGCCACACAGCTAACGAAACAATGGCTCTTGTGCGCGACAATTTCAATGGCCCTGTTATCTCACGTGCTGGCGATGTCAATTGGCCGCCAAGATCATGTGATTTGACAACGTTGGACTTCTTTCTTTGGGGTTATTTGAAATAAAAGGTGTACGTCGATAAGCCAGCAACAATTCAAGAGCTAAAGGATGAGATAATTCGATACAGTAACGGCAAAAAAAGAGCATCGGATGGAGGTGAGTCGTCGAGATCGCGGCGGCCATTTGGCCGATATTTTGTTCCATACATAATTGAACCATACCAATATTATCATAATAAAAAGAAATGATAATAATTTCCTAAATAATGGAAATCAGCATGGGCCCTTAAAATTTAACCACCCTTTACAACAAAATTACTAGGGTCCATGTTTTTGGAAGATGGAAAAATGTGTGTATGAGGTTTCTGAAACTATCCTGTCACAAATATTCTCTATTTAATCAGCTATCATATGCCAACAAATTTGATATTCTCAATATGATGAAAATGCACGCGGGTTTTTCTAAAGGCACTTTTCACAATTTTTGACTTTATAGCCAACATTTATCCTACTTCAAACTTATTTCAGCGTGATAGATTTATTGGTGTCCAATTGTATTTTAAACTGTTGGTTAGGACATGCACAAAAGGCACACGGTAATGAAACCGTTGGAAGAGGCTGAAGAGGACGACCAAAGCTTCGATGGAAAGGTCTAGTTCAAGAAGATCTGTCGAGTCTAGATGCACTGGTGGCGGGGAATGATCTTGTGCGGCCATTGACCACAAAGGTTAGTAAATGGCCATTGGATGACATCATAAAATCGTCTGCGAATAACAACTAAGGAATAAACAGAATCCGATTCCTGCTGTGACTCCTCATATTAGGCGGAACAGCAGCAAACCATAGCCGCGCTATTAGGTCTGTCTCAACTCAACATGTATCTAGACTTGACACCCAGGAGCAATGTGAAATAAAGAAATGTCGCATCTTAAAAAATACTAGACGAAAAGTAATATTTACTTAAGACTACCACACACCAGATACAAGCGAGAGCGCATCTGACAAAACTACAATTTGCAAATAGGAATTTATGCTTCACTAGATACGTTTATTATCCTCCATCCAACCAACCAACCAACCAACCAACCCACCAACGCCTGCCCATCCGACTGGCTACAGAGACAGATTGAAAAAGCAAAATAAACTTACCCAAATACACGGAGGACATCTTCTTCGATACATTCTCGTCGATGTAGGTAACGCCGAGCGTGAACAGGGGCGAAGCACCCGCACCGTGCAACAACTGGGCGGCGAAAAACAGCCACACCGTCCATGTCAGATTCTCACCGCTGGCATCATCGTCGTCCACATAATCCCCATTGGACGTCACGTTGGTGATTATTATGTCGCAGGTCTACGACGGAGACACGTTTAAGAAGGCGGAGAATTTTCGAAATGTCTATTTCGTCCACATACCTGTAAGGTGACATTGCTGTCGGCACTTGCCGCCGTGCAAGTGTTGGTCGTTGACATTGCGGCACGATACGGCCCTACCAGAAAGTGCGGCAGGGCAAACGTGAGTGATCCCATGCCCAGCAGAATGATGCCCCAGGCAATTATGCGTGGCTTAGAGGCTCCCAGGCGACCGCCAAAATAAGTCACCGGCACCAGACACAAGAACGAGGCGATATCATAGCCACTAGCCACCAGACCTGTCTGGCGTGAACGTAGGCCGAAGCGTCTTTCAATTGTTGTAATTACCACGTTGATGAATCCATTCACTATCAGACCTACGGATGAAATAGAAGAATCGTGTTAAGCACAATGACACAGACAGACACACAGCCATATGTAAAGTGTTCAACCGACAATAAATGACACTGAAGTCACTTCTCCCACTTTCAAGTACTGCAACTTTACATTCTCGGCGTAAGAAACGTTCCTTATCACAATCAAACAGTAAAGGCGCTTTGCGAACGTAGGCAAAGGGTTGAATTGACAATTCACTCCATGGACGGAGTGAATCCCCAATAAGCAGTTCATCTCGCAAAGAACACTTTCGGAAGGTGTCGTTGTCACAGATTATCAGCGGCGCACTTCAAACTACAGTGGAACACATTTACCGCATGTAAAATGAGAGCTTGGCTTGTTTCATGCCTACCCACAAAATGTATCGGCTATATCTTTCATCTACGCGTAGCTAGAACGAATTTACATAACCTCTAAAATTGCAGTTTTTCCCAAAAACGTTGGTTGTGTTTCATTTTCTTGCCAAATTGCTAAAATAAAATTGACATTTTTCAAAATGTGTACTTTTTTGGAGGAGAAGCGGGACAGAAAGGGATGACAATGGTACCAACCAAAGAGTTGCAGCTCGAACTGTGAAATTTGCTGTACATTCCTCTAACCACGTAGACGCACAACAAGAATGGACTTCGATTTAAGGAGGAAGCGGGACTAAAAGAATGTTTTTGAAAACAAAGCTTGTAAAATGTGAGACAGATTTAAAAGAATCATCCATATTTATCGTAGTTTTTTGATTTCAGTCGTTGGGCGGAATGGCCGTCGCATGTCCTAGAAAGCTGTTACGATCAGCACCGTGAGATCGTAACGAAGCTGGATTTTTTATTTCCTATCTGAGGACGGAGGGCGTGGCAATTATCTTTTTCGATCCTGGATCTTTGGGCGGAGAGAAGAGCCAACAATTTTATTTAAATAATGTTGTATATTATATTAACCACAGGACATATCATTGCTATGTTGGACCTGTGGCTGGAAAGCCGATTTCTTAGTCTATTGGTGGTGGGCCGAATTAACAAAGCATTTTAGTTCAAAATTCTATTGAACACATGAACATTCATTTTAGTTTTTAATTATCGTTTTTTAAACAAAAACGAAAACGAAAACCAAGGAACTGAAAGTAATAAGCGCGACAATAAGTGTCAAAAAGGAATTTGAACAGTACTGTGCACTTTGCAAAACAAGATTTATCAATATATCCGTGCATGATAACTTGAAACTTATTAACAAAATGTTTTGAGACAAATCTGGGGATTTTCCCCCTATTCCCTGTTCCCCAATTCCAAATAAAATCTCCCCGGGAATTTTTTCCCTTCTCCCTTCCCAGTACGTATTATGAATGCCAATTAAAGGGAGAACGTGATGAGAAATTTTGGGAATGATTCCGCCAACTTCCTGGCATTGATATTTGGCGAAAAACGAAGACATATTAAAAATGCAATTACATTTTTTTTGATAAATTACAATTGTATAGAATCATTGCCCAAACGCTTAGATAATGTAATGGCCAACGATGGTTAACATACAAAATACTAATGTATGGCTTATTAAGGGTTTTTTTTATCAAAAATAATACAAACAAGTAAGGAAAGGCTAAAGTCGGGCGGAGCCGACTATATGATACACTCCACTTTCCAACAGAATACAATTCATCTCGGTAAAAAAGTGAAAACAGGAAGAATTTGTGTATGTTTCCTAATCATAGGCTAATATGACCTGGTTCGATTTGTCAAATCGATAAGAATATTTGTATCGGTTCTATATCCAAACATGGAAAAATGTGACTAACTTTCACAAGAAGTTCTTCCAGTTCAAATAAAGGGTGTTTTTTATTGAGGTATAGAACTTCGAATTGAAATAAACACACAAGAAAATCGTTTTAATGTCCATCAATTTGGCTTTATTGGAAGGATAATTTTATGCCATTAATGTTTAAATATGATTTCGGGCATGTGGCCGCCGCGGCTGGCTCGAATATAGCCAATTCTACAGGTCCAATTTTCAACCACGCCACGAATGTTGGCTTCCAAGTCCCCTAACGTTTCTGGTTTGTTGGCGTAGACGAGCGACTTCACATATCCCCAAAGAAAATAATCCAATGGTGTCAAATCACACGATCTTGGTGGCCAATTGATAGGTCCATTCCGCGAAATTATGCGCTCATCGAATTAATTGCTCTGATGGACGATTATGTCGACCATAAAATGGACGGAGCTTGCGGTGAACTTCGCGAACTGAACCATTACTTTCGAAATAAATTTGCACGATTTGCAAGCGTTGTTCTTTTGTCAACCTGTTCATGATGAAATGGCAAACAAAACTAAATATTAATCACTTGACAGCTGACAAAATGGCCGCCAGTTAAAAAAGTGATGCCAACTTAAAGTTCTATACCCCAATAAAAAACACCCTTCATAAGGTGTTATGCTCACTTTGAAGAAATTCGGTGAAAATTCGTGGCTTCTGGGGCGGAAAAAGTTAAATCGGGAGCGAAATTTGTATGGGAGCTAGCTGTTTCTAGTTGAAATATAAGATGTTTTGCCAATTTTGAAGAAAATCTGTTGTAATATGTGGTATCTAGAGTAAAAAGAGTCAAATCGGGAGTGAAATTCGTATGGGAGCTATATGTAAATCTGAACCGATCTGACCCATTTTCACCATGGGTGTTTCTAGGACAAATATAATATATTTCGCCTAATTTGAAGAGGATCTGCTAAAATATGTGGTTTCTAGTGCGGAAAAAGTCAAATCGGGAGCGAAATTTGTATGGGAGCTATATATAAATCTGAACCGATCTGATCCATTTTTACCACAGGTGTTTCTAGTTGAAATATAAGATGGTTTGCCAATTTTGAAGAAAATCTGTAGTTATATGTGGTATCTAGGGTGAAAAGAGTCAAATCGGGAGTGAAATTCGTATGGGGGCTATATCTAAATCTGAACCGATTTTCTTCAAATTAAATAGCGTTCGTTCTTATCCCGAAAAACTTCGTTGTGCAAAGTTTCATTTGGTTCTGTCTACAATTGCGACTTGTATCGTGATTACAAGAATAGGTGGACGGACAGACAGACGGACAGACAGACAGACAGACAGACGGACATTGCTAAATCGATTCAAAAAGTGATTCTAAGTCGATCGGTATAATTAACAATGGGTCTATCTCTCTTCCTTTTGGGAAGTGTATAAAAAGCAAAATTCTTTTTTAAAATTGAATTTTTAACATGTGTTCATTTTCCGTCAACTATTTAAACATTTACATTGAATTTTAATAACGCAAACTATTCTCTATCTTCTTATTCGTGCATGCAACATAAAATAAATTTGCTTTATCAAAAATAACAATTCATTAAATTCGGGAAAGGCAAAATACTTTTTTGATATACTGTTTGATATTTAATATTGCTGCTTCAGCTAACATCATAAAAGCAACATTAAACGTTTTTTTCTAGTTTTTAAATGATTTTTTATTTTTATTGACGTTGTGACGTTCGTAAATTCTAAAAATTATTTGTACATTTTTAGACAACACAAAACAGCTGAATTCGAATACTGGAATTTCTCTCTTCCTTGTTATTCCCTTCCCCGACGGTTTAGAAGAGAATGATTTTATTCCCGGGTAAAATAAATTCCCCGGGAACTCACCTCCCGGGGAATATGAAGAATTGGACTGAATGACATTTTTATTTTAATTTTTATGCACATAAACATGAACGTATCCCATCGGAATACTCATTCCGAATCCGGTCAGAATTCGGACAGAAACTAACGACCGACTTAGAACCATTTTTCGAATCGATTTAGCCGACATCAATTCTAGTATCAAAATACAGGACTATTTAATTTTAAGCAAATCAGTTTAGTTATTGGCCTCATACAAATGCCACTGGCAGTTTAACACATATTTTAACCGATTTCAATCTAAGTCAAAATTTAAAAACACGAATCCTCGAAAAGCGAAAATCACAGGGGCGTTTATCATCGTTTTGGGCGTTGTTTGAAATAACTTCCTAAAAATGTGTTTCCTCGATTTAATATGTGGTTTAAAATTCGTAAAGCGTGTCCATGTTTTTTGGAAGGTCGTGCTTTTTCGACAAAAAGTGAATATTTCGGTAGAGCACGGTGAAAAAAAAGACAAATTGGATATTTTTGCAAACTATCCACTTTCGCGGGAGATATGGCCAAAATGATTTTGAGGTTTGGCAAAAAATGACATTTTTGGTTTTTGATTTTCTCGCGAACTATCCAACGGATCCGGATGATTTTTTGCATGTGTATTAAGAACCAATGCCGCTTGTAACATATACACATGTAGTCAGTCGCAAAAATCGCTTTCCCTATTTGCGTTTTTAAAACTGTTCTGCCACAAATATTCCCATTAAGTCAGCAAGCAAATTGCGAACAAATTTTGGTATTATCTATATGATAAAACGTTACGCTGGTTTTTCTAGTGAGACTGTTCACATTTTTTGATTTTACGCCCAACATATGTCCTAGTATACATCCAGTTTGCAGGGCAATTCTGAAGCCAGATGCAGACTCTGCATACCGAAATCATTCGAAATTGAGTACCACAACAACTGCATCCTGTTGACTTGACCAGATAATTATTTTGGTCCATTGGGTAAAAATCAATAGACGATTTTGTTTAATTTTTTCTACACTTACGATATATCTTGCTATCAAATGCCATCATTACATAATTACGTCGTTCATTGAGTTTTTGCCATGGCAAACTAGATGTGTATTAGGACATATGTTGAAGGAGTGACTTAAGTATGACCCTAAGTAGGTTTGGACCAAATCGATTCAAACTTTGCACATGGTAATATTTTTCCCAAACTTAGTTTAAGTTCGAAGATGGCCGAAATTGCCACGCCACTTCTGGTACCACCCACACAAATAGGCCATATTCCAATGTTAAATTAAAACCCATATAACTTCCACGCGGATATTCGGAATGAGCTAAATTTTGGTATTTGCTAATGTTATTATAATCACTTTAAGTGTAGTAAATATGACGGTTTTTGCCACGCCCCTTTCAGGACCCCTCACAAAAATCACGCAAAACTATGTAAACTTAAAGTTGTTACAACTTCTATACTGATGATCGGAATACTGTGAAATGTGATATTTAGCAACGTTTTATAGTGGTTACGTTCACGTAGAATATGGGCGGTATTGCCACACCCCTTTCTGATACCTCACACACAAAGTGGCTTAAACTTTTACACCGACAATAAAACCGACATAGCATCCATACGGGTAGTCAAAATCATTTACAATTTGACATTTAAAAAAATATTTACGCTTTAGCCACGCCCCTTCTTGTACCTCCCACACAATTGTCTCTATCCTAGGTAATATTAAATCCTTCATAACTTCTATACTGGTGCATGGAATCCACTATGACTTGATACTTGACCATGTTTTTACAATTAATTTATAAATGTGGATGCTGGGACCATATGATACGAATCTCCTAGTACCTTCCGCACAAATTATGCTGACCTATGTTAAATTTAATTCTTTATAACTTCCGTATATATGTTCTCTGAAATATCCATATCTCTACCGAAATATCCACTTTTTGTCGAAAAAGATCGACCTTCCAAAAGCCATGGACACGCTTTCGAATTTTAACCCATGTGCCAGTGTTGTTTAGCCCAGGTAGGAAGCGTAAATGGTGTAGTATCTGAATGCAAACCGGCCACTCTTTGCTAAATGCTGCCTATACTCTACCCCGAATATCCGAAATTAACACAAACCGCATTCATGCCGTGCAGCCAGCCCCGTTGATCGGCGGGATACTCGCATTAACAAATTCACAAAAATATTATTATCTCGTATTCAATTTGAAGATTATAATCCTCTTAAGTGGTAATTGTCGACATAAACGAAATGAAACAAAGTTCGATTATTTCAAATCGAAAAAAGTGACTTCAATTGGGCCAACAAACAGACAAACAAACAAAAAAGACGGGGATATCATCGCCAAACACTCGGAGCCGTTTATTTTAAATGTTATGCAGCCGTTACAGATTACGTGTCACATGACTCGCATGGAGTGGAAATCCGAAACGAACAACGAGTCAGCGGGTGAATTGGCCACTAATAGGCCTCGACGGTGGCGGAAGCGGATGCGGAGGTGGAGGCGATATTGCGGTGGACAGGATAAATGCTCGCATCCATATGTATGTACATTAGAGCGTACCAGGTTACAAGTAAAAAAAAAAAAGTTCGCCGTACACCTTCGAATATGAAGTATTATTGAAAGGTAGTTTCAACAAATTTTTTTTTATTTTTTTATGCCGAACGTAGGGGTCGCGCTTTTACATTTTTCTATATAACTTCTGCATTTATAAACGGATTTTAAAGTGTGATACATCGATGTTTTTGTCCGATTTTTTTGTCTTTGAAGTCATTGAGCTCAAACATGATTCATGATTTTATGCGAGCTTTAATTTTCGATTATTAGAGTGGTACATTAGGGTAGTAGCAACTGAGAAATGATGGGTAAGTACCAGAAGGGGGTGCTTGAGCTCAATGACTTCAAAGACAAAAAAATCGGCCTCGTCGAGACAAAAACATCGATGTATTACACTTTAAAATCCGTTTATAAATACAAGTTATATAGAAAAATGTAAAAGCGCGACCCCTACGTTCGGCATAAAAAAATAAAAATTTTTTTTTTGAAACTACCTTTCAATAATACTTCATATTCGAAGGTGTACGGCGAACTTTTTTTTTGAGGTACGCCCTAATGTACATATGTACGAGTGTCTGAAGTGAGGCGGTCGTTCTACGGTATCCGTATCTGTTGCTTGTTGCATGTTGCAACAACACTTGACAATTTCAATTGGAGAGCAGGAGTCAGTGCAAGTGCGCGCGCGTGTGTGTATGTGGGGTGGGGGGGTTGTAGGTTTGTAATTGTTATGTTTGCATTGGGAGCGGTATGAGGAATGATGACACGGCTTTTGGGAAGCAATCAAACATTATAAATATTACGTTACTACCACGCGCCACTATTATATGGCGGCGATAAATCTTCGTAAACGCTTTCATTACAGCTGCTCTCTCGCTGCTACACGGCACGTGACCAAAAATATTAATCAGCCAACGTGAAATTTGCATGAATTATGGGAAATTTACGGGATCTGCCAACAGCAACAAACATGGTGGGCATTCGCCCGTCCGTCCATTCCTCCTCTCCATACAGGTCGGCCAATTTGTGTGCAACACAATCTGGCATTGCCCGTAAACAAAGCAAAGCAAAAACAAGGTAAACACCCATCCATTCATCCATCCAACCACCCACCCGGGCTACGGAGGCATCCATCTATCCGTCCGTTCCATCATTACACGGCGCAAGTATGTTGGCATGGCATCCTTCACTACTGGCAAAACAAATAATTTTTGTTATCCCGTATGAAATGTTAATGCCTTCAACGACTCCGGCATATTGGAATAATCTCTTTCATAAACAACACCATGGTGCAGCACTAGCCAGCCAGGCCATGCGGCATTTGCATTTCCATTCATCCAACGAATACCACGTATCCGTATGTTCGTTTTTTGTTTTTTAGGCAACAGCGCCAGAGTCCCGAAACGTATGAGGTCAGTTTCCAATGAATAGAAGAACCGCAATATTTTTTACTCGCATTTGGCCGCAAACAAAAGCTTCCGATTTGAATGCGACTTGTACTCGTATTGAGGGTGTGCTTGCTGCGAATGTGTGTCACTCGCACAGGATACGAGATGTTCTATTAAATGAATTTTGTCGCAATTTCTTCGCGATGCACTCCGAATGTTTCCTTGGGTGGGGCGGGATATATTCGAAGTTGCAGCTTAAAAGTTGGGCATGAACGCTGAGCTAGTGGACAACCGGATTCCGGTGAAATCGATGTCTTCTCAAACACCAACTACAGCCAAAACGGGCTCCTGAATATGTATCGTTGTTTTTCTGTTGTTCTGAACTGAAAGTGTCAGTCGGCAGAACATTAAGGTCGGTCGAGTCGTATCTCCGCTGTGGAGGGCATTGCACCCTATCAGTGCCACACAGGTCCCAAATCCATTTTATGGCATAAAGTCGAAAAGAAACAAGTAAGAAGGCGTTAAGTTCGGCCGGGCCGAATCTTATATACCCTCCACCACGGAGTGCATTCCACAGTATTACCAGCAGATTAAAGGATGTCGACTTTACATGGAAGCACAGTACCATATTACGAAAATTGTGATATTTTTATGCACATTACTATATTTGTTTACTATTTCAAACTATAATGTATACTTATGCTCACTGTTTAAAATCTACTACTATATATAAATAAAATGCTGAAATTGTGAAAGTGGACATGCCGAAAATATTAGGCGATTGTCAGTCGCCATTAGGGAGAAGCATTTTCAGATACAGACAAAGTGAGAAGAAAAGCATACATTTTAAAGATATCCCCATTCGCCCCATTCTCCGCCCAAATGTACAAATTTCGAAAAACCCCTTTTTCGAGTCTTCATAGTCCGAATGTATACACCGAATTTCATGATTTCAACTTCAGCGTTGGTAGGTCCCATTTTTATCCCTATTTTTATACCCTCCACCTCCAGGATGGGGGTATATTCACTTTGTCACTCCGTTTGTAACACCTTAAAATATTCATCGGAGACCACATAAAGTATATATATTCTGGGTCGTGGTAAAATTCTAAGACGATCTAGCCATGTCCGTCTGTCAGTCTGTCTGTCTGTTGAAAGCACGATAGCGGCCGAACGAAATGAGCTAGGAGGTTCAAATTTTTCCTAAATATGTCTTATGGTTGCAGATCGGTTGGGATTGAAAGTGGGCGAAATCGGCCCAGAGGGAAAATTTTTTCCCTCACAAGGACTGAAAATACCCCTAATATTTAGATTATTTCAGCATGTTTTTTGAACATATTAGCTTGTATTTAGTTGATATTTGCAATGCGCATTCCCTTTATAGCATAAAAGGGCACCATAGAGTGATTTTTATTTGTAGGGGGCGAAATGGGACGAAAAGGGATAAAAATAGTACCTATCAAACGACAACAGATAGAAATACGAAATTTGGCGTGTACATACCTCTAATAGAGTAGATACATAATATACAAGTATTTTTCTAAGATTGTACTTTTAAGGGGTTAAATGGGGATAGAGGGATAAAAATAGTACCAACCAAACGGCTGCACCTAGAATAATGAAATTGGGTGTATATATTCCTCTGATTGCGTAGACACATAAAATAAAGGTAATTTTCGAAATTCATACTTTTAGGGTGTAAAATGGAAAAAGGGGATAAAAATTGTACCAAACAAATGGATGCAGCTAGAACCGTGAAATTCGAGGTATACATTCCTCTGAATGAGTGGCACGAAAAAAAACGTTTTTCCAAATTCGTACTTTCAAGGGATTCGATGGGAGCAGAGGGATAAAAAAAGGCTACAGCTAGAATGATGAAACTTTCGAAAGTCGTACTTTTAAGGAGTAAAATGCGAAAAAGGAGATAAAAATGGTACCAACAAAATGGCTGCAGATAGTATCATGGAATTGGGTATATACATTCCTCTGAGTGCATAGCCAGGTAAATTATTTTTTTTTTTCCAAATTCGTATTTATGTTGTTGCTTTTACGACAAAAAATGGTAGAATCATGAAGTTGTCTTATACTGCGTACTTGAGAGATAAGGTATTTTCAAAATTTATACTTTTGAAATTAAAATAGGATGGAAATACAACAAACCAAACTACTGTAGCTGAAAATTGCCATAAATACCCAATATTTAGGGTATTTATGATTGCTGCCTTATATTTACTTTATGAATTGAAGTATTATTTCCATTATATATATACATAGTATAAAAATATTATTAGCCTTGGCTTATTAATTAAATTTCTGATTTTCATACATTTGAAATTTGTTGCGGATATTCCTCTTGTAGCTTGGAAGCACCACAAAGAAAATAAATGTTTTAGCGGGCGAAATGGGACAAAAATGGAAGCACCACAAAGAAAATAAATGTTTTAGCTGGCGAAATGGGACAAAAATGGATAATATATGGTATCAATGATACGACAACAGCTAGAATCATGAAATTCGGTGTGTACATCCCTTTTTGTTCCATTTCGCACGCTAAAACTTTTATTTTTTTGTGGTGCTTCCAAGCTACAAGAGGAATGTCCGCAACAAATTTTAACTGTATGAAAATAAGAAATTTAATTAATAAGCCAAGGCTACCAATATTTGTATACTATATATATATAATGGAAATAATACTTCAATTTATAAAGTAAATATAAGGGAGCAATCATAAATACCCTAAATATTGGGGGATAGAGAGTGTACTTTCAGCTACAGTCGTTTGGTTGGTTGTATTTCCATCCTATTTTAATTTCAAATGTATAAATTTTGAAAATACCTTATCTCTCACGGACGCAGTATAAGACAACTTCATGATTCTACCATTTTTTGTAGTAAAAGCAACAAAATAAAGTACGAATTTGGAAAAAAATATTTTACGTGGCTATGCAGTCAGAGGAATGTATACACCGAATTCCATGATTCTATCAGCGGCCATTTTGTTGGTACCATTTGTATCCCCTTTTTCCAATTTTGCCCCTCGAGAGTACGACTATCTAAACTCTGTTTATTTTACGTATCTACATAATTAGAGAGATGTACACACTGAATTTCGTCATTCTAGCTGTATTCGTTTATTTGGTACTATTTTTATCCCCTGTAGCCATTGTATCCTTTGAAAGTACGAATTTGGAAAAAGCTTTTTATTTTTAGTGTATACGCACTCAGAGGAATGTATACTCCGAATTTCATGACTCTAGCTGCTGTCATTTTGTAGGTACTATTTTTATCCCCTTTTTCCATTTGAACCCCAAAAAGTACGAATTTTGGAAAGTTCTTTTATTTTACGTGTCTACGGTATCAGAGGAATGTATTTATTGAATTTCATTATTCTAGGTGCAGCCGTTAGGTTGGTACTATTTTTATCCCCTATCCCCATTTAACCCCTTAAAGTACGAATTTAGAAAAAATACTTTTATATTGTGAATCTACTCTATTAGAGGAATGTACACGCCAAATTTCGTGTTTCCATCTGTTGTCGTTTGATAGGTACCATTTTTATCCCTTTTTGTCCCATTTCGCCCCCTACAAATAAAAATCACTCTATGGTGCCCTTTTCTGCTATGAGGGGAATGCGCATTGTAAATATCACGTAAATACAAGCTAATATGTTCAAAAAATATGCTGAAATACTCTAAATATTAGGGGTATCTTCAGTCCTTGTGAGGGAAAAATTTTTCCCTCTTTGCCGATTTCGCCCACTTTCAATCCCAACCGATCTACAACCATAAGACACATTTAGGAAAAATTTGAACCTCCTGGCTCATTTCTTTCGGCCGCTATCGTGCTTTCAACAGACAGACAGACAGACAGACAGACAGACGGACATGGCTATATCGTCTTAGAATTTTACCACGACCAAGACTATATATACTTTATGGGGTCTCCGATGAATATTTCAAGGTGTTACAAACGGAATGACAAAGTGAATATACCCCCATCCTGGAGGTGGAGGGTATAAAAAAGATACAATCTTGTAATTTAGCACATTTGCTAGACATAGCATACTTAAAAAATAAAATTGGACCGATCGGACCACGCCCACTATCACCTCCCATATAAACTCAATATATGACCAACATAATTATCACCCTGTATTAGTACAGGGTGACCAAAAACAAAATTGGATGAAAGCTTAATAGAATGAAACTTGTTTCGCTTTGACAAACAATTTTTTTCTGAGCATTATTACAAATATACTACTTGACACTGCAATTTTAATAATTATTTCAGGAAATAATATAAAATTCCTACATGTGTGCAGAAAAGTGAATGACGTTATATAAGGTACTTGTAGTACCTTTAAAATGAGATGTTGATGGGTCTCATACACAAATCTGATTCAGAGATATGATCAAATATGTGTACTATGGCTAATCGAAAACTATGCTGAAATAAAGATGCAATTGTAGGAGTTTGCCGAAAAATGCTGACGAGATATAAATTCCACCATAAACTATACACATAGACGAACACTTTGAGTCAAGTTGAGTCCTACATTTAACTTTTGGTCCACGACATTTATAGGTTATACTCACTACGAATAACAAAATTACAACACTTAAGAAAACTGACAAGACTACAGTAACCACTTACGCCAGCCTTCAACTTCAATAATATAGTCACTTCATTATTTTAATTGTACGCCTTCATTTTAAGTATTTTGTATAACTGCTTTAGACACGCATTAATCACACTTGTTTCAACGGGAAACTTTAAATGCCTCTCAGGCTTGCGGTGTTGCCACTTAGTTTTCTCCAATACATTTTCTTGATAGCTTGGAGTGTTGCCATTAAGAAAATGTGTATACATTTAACAATTTCCAATTTAATTTTTTTGAATTTCTGCCAAAAAAATATGGATTTGGGACCATAGTGCAGTGGAGGAATTTGTATAACATTTCCAAACCACAAAAGATAAAGGCGATTAAACGTTCTACGCCTCTATATGTAGCTGCTACGTCTAATCGAACATGAGAAGATAGACCAATTTCAGCTCTCGCTACGTGCACAGTCTATGCTTCTACGGAAGGATGCGACAATTACGAACAGTTCTGTTTTTTTTTTTAAGGGAAATGCCGAATCTCACATTTTAAAAAGGGATTATATTTTAAAGGTGTTTCCAATACCTATGTCAGTTTTTTGACGTTTTAGAAGAAGAACAATCTACATTAAGTAGCCAGTCTACCTAATGCGGTACACGGTTAGATTCAAAATCGTCCGCCAATAGCCCAAGGAAATGTCACTTGACTTAAACCGTATATGTAACATATTAAATATTCATATATAGACAGGTAATAGACGGATACAAGGACAATCTCATAATAATTATAAACAAAGGTCCAAATTTGCCATCAGTTGAGTATTATCCCTTGATTTCCCGATCGTCATCCCTAATCATAACACTCAGTCAGAGACTAAAGTTTAAATACACCCTTCAAATTTGGATTGTGTTTGCGCCAGACTTCTGCACGCCCATCGCTGGGTAGACCAACTATTGGAAACTGCTGCTAAGGGGAAGTTGGGTCGTTTTTGCCTTAAAATTCCCTGCATATTTCGTTTCTCTTTTTAGATGGAAAGCAAACATATGTAGTGCATCTGCCTTAGTACAATGGACTCTTTAATGTTTGCATTCGTTCAAAAAATTGAATTTTCAGTCTACTATATTTAGTAAATATATTTTTAAATATAACATTGTCAGGGTTTTTCGCGTCTACGCAATCAGAGCAGCAGTTACACAGAATTTGAATATTCTAGCTACAGCCGTTTGGTTGGTACCATTTCTATCCCCTTTCGTCCCTTTCCCACTAAATTACGAATTAGGGTTTTGCATTTTCCCGTACTTTTTATTTCCCAGGAAACGGGAATTATTTTTTGTGATTTCCCGGGACAGGACGGGAAATCGTCAACATATAAAAACTTTTTTTTTTTCAAATGAAACATTTGAACTTTAATAAAGTAAATCAATTTAAAAAATCAGTTTTTAAAGGATTCATACAAAACAAACAACAACATCCGATTTGTAGAGAAATCCTACTGGTTCAAAAGAATCAATGGGAATACAGACTGAAATATGAGATAACCCCACCTTTAACTGTACTCATCATTCATTCCTTCACCCTATGTCCTAAATCCTTTTCTCCTATATAACTTAAGGTAATCACAATGGAGTTTAGTCGGTTGCGTCCACAACTAATGGGCATCCCCTGCAACTTAATCAACTTTTTCCAAGGATGACAAAATATATCTGTGGGCATATTTTTTAAATTATGAGGTTTTTTGAAATATAAAAGCCTTTTAAAACAGACAACGCACTATAGACTCATCAGAAAGTCTATTCTTAATTTTATTAGAGAAAGTGAGGACGATAGAGAATGATATCACTGTCCGACAGTCCATATTACACTTGAACCATATGATATACATCAGAAACAATAGATGAAATAGAGTTAATTGGCTTTTTTAGTTTTTTATTTTCTCATCATTCACCCTTATTCACCCTTAAAAAGACTACAAAGTTCCAAAGAATACAAATTTTCAAAAATTATTTTTAATATTTATTCGCACCCTATGACACCGGAATAAATGCCACATCAAAGAAGATAACTTTAAATTTCATTTCATTTATTTATGCAGTCAATGGAAGTAAAATTCCTTACAGTCTATGATTAAATATATTACATAGTAAATATAAGTATGTATGTATAATTATAAATTATTTAATTATTGTTACAAGAAATAATTTAAAGTTCTCTTTCGATGTGCAGAAATCTATTGAATCTTTTTGAAGACTTAGGTTAAGGGAATTTAGTTGAGATCATAATTAGTACGATGCCGTGGGACATTAAAAACATCAATGAACCTCAGATTTCTTGGAGGGGCATAAAACGGAATTAGAGAAATCAAATCTGGACAATCAATAATATTGTTTATTAAATTAAAAATTAATAAAGCATCTTGAAATATTCTTCGATACTCCAAAGTCTGCAAACCCAACAATAAACATTTCGATCTATAAGGTGTGTGATCTGGAAATATGAATGACCTAAGAGCAAATTTAGGAAATATTCGCTGAACTCTTTCAATACGAGATATATGTTTGTCACAATGAGGATACCAAATTAATGACGCATATTCCAATTTTAAAAGTGTTAGTATCAGAAAAATCTGAACAATTTTGTATTAGAAATGCAAGCATTTTGTATGCTTTCGGGACAATGTAATTCACATGTGGTAAGAACGATTCGAAAATAACCCCAACATCACATAGTGATGTAGTCGTTTGCAAAATATAACCACCAATTTTGAAAATTGATTTTATGGGATAAAGAGATCTATAAAGCGAAATATGAAAGCATTTCATATGATTTAAATGGAGTCTATATATCGTGCATCACTCCAGTAAATTATCTAAATCAATTTGGAAGTCATGACATTACGTAATGAGTTAACTTAAAAAATATATTTAAATCGTCCGTATAGATTTAAATATATTGAAGTTTGAGTTGAAGCATGAAGAACTATCATCAATAAATAAGTTAAAAAGTAGTGGTCCTAATGTACTACCCTGAGGTACGCCTGATGTTTGAATGTATGGCCTAGACTCATATCCTTCTATCCTAACAATTGATCCATTTTAGAACATTAGAATGAAACTTCGAATTTGTCGAAAGCTTTCGAAAAAATCAGTATAAATTGCCTCGACTTGGTTATCTTGTTCTAAGGCAGTTGTACAATATTCACTAAATATTGTTAAATTTGTCGTAGTGGACCTTCCGGAGAAGAAACCATTCTGTTCTGGACAAATATAAGATTTCGCTTGAAAAAATATTCTTTTATAGATTATATGCCCAAAAACTTTAGAAACGCAAATTTCAAATAAATTTCAAGCTTAGTTTAGTATTAACAACCATTTAAAGTTTTGTCTCTTAAAAAGCAAGATATTAATAAACTAGAAAAAAAAAACAAAGGGATAAACAGATAATACAGATATAAGCATGGTATTTGAAATATTTTATAGATACTACCCACTTTAATTTGACACTAATACCGTTATCATAGGGTGCTGTCAACTATTTAAAATAATTTTTTGCAATGTTGTATCCTTTGTAGTCCTGCGAAGGGGCAACAGGATGATGAAATCATCCTCTATTATCCCTATAGTTTCATACGTATGTCCAGGGCCGTGCGCAGGATTTTCCCCTGGGGGGGGTTTCATCTACACTCATAGAAAAGTGAACCCTGAGTTAAAATGAACTAAAATTTAGTAAATTGAACTTCGTATAGCGCTAAAGCAATATTTCCTCATATCAAATTCATACTTTTCCTTGAAAGTAGTACAAGCTTTGAACTTGATTTTAGTTAAATTTTCCTCAAACCAAGTAAATATTTACTCAAACTGAAAAAAAATCAAGTAAGTTTTTCCTCAAACCAAGTACATTTTTCTTAAATCTAAGTCAAATTTTGCTGAAATAAATAATAATAAGTAAATTTTGCCTAAAACCAAAAAATTTTTTACTAAATTTAAGTAAAAATTGTCCTAAAACTAAGTAAATTTTTACTAAATCTTAGTAAAATTTTGCTGATTTTTTCCTTACAACAAGTATTTTTTTTAAGTAAAAAAAATTAGGAAAATTTTATTTGATACAAGGGAAAAAGTGAAATTAAAATAGGTTCAATTTAACTAAAAAATCAAACAAATACAAAAAATGACAACATGAAATATTTCTCAAAAGCTTCATGGTACCTCTGCCATAAAGAGTTTTTATTACTTCATGTTGCGAAGGCGAGATAGGCGCCTTCGCAGTGGTTGTTTAGAATATTTCTTAAAGTATTTAAGAAATAAGTCTCTGCAAACGAACGAGAATTGCTTCTTAGATTAATATTCAAGAATTTTTTAAATAATTTCAAATGCTTTTTATAAGTTCATTAATACTTAAATGTATGAAGAACTCGGCATAAATTTCAGTAAACATTTTAACTTCATTTTAGGAAAAACGCTTTTTTAAGTTTAAATTTCCTAAATATAATTTTTTTCATACAAAAAAAATCAGATTTTTTTTCTCACATAAAACCTTGGAAATATTCCTCAACATAAGTATGAATTTACTCAATTGTAAGCATTTTTTATTAGATCCAAAGAAATATTTTTAAGTAAATCTACTACCCTTTTTCTAGTAAATGAACTATTTACTATTTTACTCAGATTTAGGAATGCTATTTTTCTGAGGGTACTTTTACAAAAAATAAAGCAGGTGATTCTGTTAATTATTTTAGTAAATTTAGAATTAATGTTAAATTTTTCTCGTTAAGTCTAGTTTGATTATGTGTGATTACGTGAGCGTTTGGAAACCATTCATATTTTATTGCCAGCATCTTCGAGAACTATTTTGACACGTTCGTCCAACAGATATCGTCGGTAAAATTACATTTCAGTAATCCATCGATCAGTACACTCAAAGGAATTTGTCAGTAAAAGAAAACAGATTTTCTGCTGCTGAAAAGGAAACAGCAGACTTGTATCTGCTGAGATGGTAAACAGCTGTTTGCTGTTTTTAGCAATATAGAAAAAAACTTAAAGCATATGTACAGAATAGTATGACCACTTAGATATACATGTTAACAACACTTTTTTGATGATTTGAAGTTATTATAAAGCAATTTATTACCACGGAAAGATATTGCGATTGTCTTTTTAATGATACGCATATTGCCCCAAGCTAATATAAAAGGAAATTCGAGCTATACTCGCTTATGAACGCTTATCTATTTGTATATTTTAATTAACAGCAGCCAATTCTAGCAGACTGCAGTGTGAATGGTGATGTAAGATTGCAGAAAACTGCTGTTATGCCAAAAAAGCTGTAATAGCAGAAAAGTGTCTGCTGATAGGCAGCAGACAATCACTGCTTTTATTAACAGACTTGTTCTCTAAGTGTAGAACTTTTTTAAATAGTTGCTTGAAATTACATACATACATATCGAGGACTTATATTCATAAGTGGCTATGAACAAAAACATAACTTTTCATGAGAGCGAAAAAACTGATTTTCTCCTTAATTTGAAGAGAAATTATTAATCATTCTTCTACAGTTTAACCTAAAAAGGATTACTAATTGCAACGATTAGAAAGTTTTCGAAAATTCCTATTATTCATAACCACTTTTGTATGTTTAAAATTGAGCACTATCAATGGTGAAATAAGCACATAGTTATTTATGCCCAAATATATATTTAATAACTGAATAACTTAATAATTACTTATCTTAGCCTAACGTCACCACATTACGCTGCACTGCCGTTGCTCTGCCAGTGTTTGCACTACTCTTTGCTGACTTAGCAGCCGGTGTAGAATATCATGTGCCAAGAATTCGTGAATTCGTGTGAACGTTGAATGTGTTGACTTAGCGACTCGTGTAGGGTGTTTGGTTACTTAGATGCAACCAAACTGTGTGAAGAGAGGAACGCGAGGGTTTCTCACGATAACTAATATAAGCCCTCGATATATATATTGAAGAAATATTACACAATAAACGATCAAATTCCTCGGCGCTTAACCCTTCAGGCCCGCATTTTTTCTGTGATAAATGCAGAAAATTGGATATGCTTTTTGACAAAGTATAGGTCTAAATAGGATGTCTAATGAGTTTTGGGGTTTTTAATTTATATAGGACATGAGTAACATGATTTTTATTCAAAATCTTTATATGCATATTCCGATTAAATAAAAAACATATGGAAATGTTTCTTCATTTTTATAACAGTTTTTTGTACTCGATAAAATGCATGAAGAAACACCTAGAAATTTTAATTCCAAAATTTTAATTAGATCCAAGTTCCCTTTTGAATGATACATGTTTCATATGTACAAAAAAAATACCAACTTTGAAAAATATTTGACAAGTGACAAATATAAAAAAATTGAGTAAGTTAAAACTCATTTCTTATTGTTTCGCAACTTCAAAGTAGATTTTAAAATAGAGACCTACACGCAGAGAAAAAAATTTGAGTTTCTTTTATGGGAAAATTAGTTTGTTTGCGATAAACATGTCATCACTCTTTGTAAACGAACAAAGAGAAATAGGTTTATGTATATCAAACAGTTTTCTTCGTTTGTCGAAATGGATTTGTATTATAATTGCCAAACTCCCAAAACATTGGAAGTAACAGAAACCTTTGTTGTTGCATATGTGTTGAAAATAGGACACATCGGTTCAGATTTAGATACAGCTCCATAAAAATGTCCAATCGCAAATGTTACATCTTAGCGATCTACAAGCATCAAGCAACTTATTTGCTTATATTAAGAATGTTTTTAGATTTCATTATGATATTATAGTGATTCTTATCTACACTTTTTTAAAATTACTAAACGATTTTGTTATTAAATTTCCAAACTTTTATTGTAGTACACAATTAAAAGTTCACAAGATATTGCTCTAGTCGAATGTCAAGAAGTGGTATCGGTTAATAAAAATGAAACTTTTGGGAAGAATTTTGTGTCCATTAGCGAAATTAGCATTACACAATCTTGAAATTGGCTTAATTCGTTTAGTTTGCTTGTATTTTTCATAAACTTTGTCCGAAGTTCAAGAAAGTGTCCACGATTTTTTATGTAATTTGTTTTTACGAAATTCCTGCAAAATTACCATTTCAGACGAGTTATTTAAAAAGACCTTAACATTTCTATATTTTATTGCTTCAGAAAGTCTAGAAGGTTTTAAAAAGTATATGTTCAAAACCTCTCTGGGGTGTTGAACCCCCAAACCCCCCACTTGCGCACGGCCCTGCGTATGTCAGCCGGTTCTTTTTTAAAAAATTGTCGTACGGTGTAAAGCACACTCGAGAGATGTATTATTAAATGTTAATAAGTCTTAAATTATCACCTTAACTCTCCTGTTTCTTCGAAAACCTAAATTTATATTTTGAGGCAGCAATATTGTCATTTTTCTATATGTAGAAGTTACATGGATATTTTTTTAATTTATTAGTAAAATTGTATATAATCCCTGTACCATTTCTCCACAGATATGCGTATCAGGAGAAGGATTTATCCGATTTTATTCATAAAGATATCAAAAATTCTAGAATTGAATTATCTACAAATATTACTAACATTATTTGTAACCCTTTATTCTGTTGCCATATTCAAGGCAGAAGATTTGTATCGTCTAGCCGAGATATATCTACTTAAAAGTGATTTTTGTTAAATTGTTTTGGTACCTTTTACAATTTTATAGTGAAAACGTGGTGAAAAATGAGCGAGAACTAGGTGAAACTTTCTGTTGAATTCCCGCGGGGAAACAGAAAAAAATATGAAATTTCCCTCGGGAAAAATCCCGGGATGCAAACCGTAGCAGTCGAAATGGTTTATAGCGACATTCAATAGGATGTGACATTTTCGGGGCTTGGTACGTTCGTCGTTGTAACTGGCATGTCGTTATAAGTAGGGTTTGCATCCCGCATTTGCACATTTTTCATTTCCCGTATCCCAGGATTTTTTCCCATCATTTCCACAATAAAATTAAAAATGTTGTATAACAATTTAGATTACATAGCTTTTAATCAGGTATCTCGGATGTAGACTCAAAATCCACTTCTTCGGATTATTCCTGTCAAGCTCCATATGAAAAAAATTAAAATCCGGGATAAATAGATTTTGGGCCAAAAATAAAGAATTTAAAGTTTTCGAAGCGACAGGACAAAGAACAAACATTTCATTTAATGCTCTACTCCGTATTAATGTGAAAGATCGTTCTCCGTCGCGTCCACATTTTCCAATAAAATAAGAAATATCTGATCTTTAATTAATTTTTGCGTTTTATTATATGAATTCTGTAACAGGTTCATTGTGAAATATATATTTATTTTACTTTAATAAAATGTGAATGTTTCATTGGAAAAAAAAAATAGCTTAACTCATGGTAAACAGTGTGTTGACGATTTCCCGGGGATCCCGGGAAATTGTAAAAATAATTCCCGCTACCCGGGAAATAAAAGGTATGGGAAAAATGCAAAGCCTAGTTATTTATAAGTGACTTCGAATGTAGTTTTGTGCACTTAAATAGTTTTGGTTAGAAAAATCGAATTTGAAACCATTGTGCAGCGGTCAATCTACAGTAACTCTTCATTCATAGATTATTTACGCAGGGTATACAAACAATAACAAATTAAAGAAAAAGTAGTGAATGGAAAATTTTATTTTTCCATTTATTGTACTGCGTACTTAGCATATTGAACTGTGTAAGAAATATTTTTTTCCATTAAAGAACAAAGAAATTATCACTGAAATTGTGTATGACTTTTCAAAAATATTTTTAAAAACAACGTAAAAAATGGTACCATTTTTATCCCTTTTTGTTCCATTTCACCTCCTAATAGTATTAATTTTACAAAATTTCGTATTCACGCCATAAAGGGAAACGTTTTTCCTAAATTTGAATGAAATGCAGTAATTTTCAAACCAAAAATGCTTTATGCCCTATGAACCGGTTTCAAATATTTGTGGACCAGATTGCCTCCAGCTGAGATGAGACTATATTTAATTGAAAACAATATTAATTGGTAAAGTATACAATTTTATTTTACGTCATTGTACAAGATGCAGACAGATGGTTTTGACATGTACGAAATTTTACATATTTCATTGGACTTGAACAATACCTTATACACTTGAATCTAGAGCTCACATGTTAAAAATTGTCTACTCAGTTTTTCATTTGGTGATCTTTCCTTCTGTTTACATGATTTTAAATTCTATCAAATGAAAGAGGACAATGTCTAGAAATAAAAAAAAATGTTTTAGTTTTTCAAGACGAAAAATTGTAAATAATGTCCTTTGGAAATTTTATCCTTTTATATCTTTGAGAATTTTTAATAAGTTCTTCTCAATCATATAATCCCAAATCATATAACTAATCTAATATTTAACAATATAATAGGTTCCATATACACGTGAAACTAGATATTGCATATAGAGGAACCAAATGAAATGAAGGACAACCTCTACAAATGGAAACAAGTTTGCCCTAATAGCAACAAACGTTGTATTGTTTGTGTATTTAGTGATTTGGACGAAGAGAAGTGAATATACTCGAGATTTGTGCTACTTTCGCCTGACTCAGGCGAATACCATAAGGCTGAAGAGTGAAGATAGAGATAAAATCTCTTACCATTTGTTTGATTCGATGAGGCCAGCTGTACTATGTCCAACTCCAAATTCTAACGTGATTTAGATTTTGAGCGATTCCACAGGTCAGTGTCGACTCTCGATCGGAAATTATTAAAAAGCTGACACTTAGAACTTGTAGATTAGAGTGAGTTATTTTGGAGGGTGTTACCTTCATAAAAACCGATATATAAAACCAAGCCTTAATTGAGGAAAAATGTCCGCCAGAAAATTAATTTACAACATGGCTTCAAATATTCAATTTCATATTCACTTGCTTATAAGAGGCATTTTATATTTATACATTTACATATTATATCACATTTTACATATTATATCACACAAAACGGTTATCACTTTAATTTTTCGCAATTAAAAATATAAACTTTTCTATATTTATATTTGGTTTAAAAAATTTATTGAAGGAATGAAAAAATGCGAAAGATTTAACAAAATTATGAAATTATAAATATATTAATATATACACAATGAGAATATATTTGTTTTTTTTTTTTTTATTTTAGAATCAACTAATACGGGACTGAAAATGATGTTATTGAAATAAAAAACAAATCCGACAAAAATTTTCGCGGAAAATATGCGAATTTTGAATTTCCTTCATTTGCAATTTTGCACATCTCTTTTTACGAAAGTCGAAAATTTCGTACATATTTCAAACTGGAATATATTAAAAAATGTGAGACATAAAAACTCTACCATTTTGGTCATTTAACACTATCATTTGTGCCAGTTAGTATGAGATATGCCAAAAATTGTATAATGTCATCTCCCAAAAAAGGTCTACCAAAAAAATAGAATCAGACCACACTAATAGCTCTTAAATTTATTTTTTCCTTATTTCGAAATATTTTATTATGAAACTTGAAGTTAACTTGTTCTCTTTTATTTTTATTAAAAGTTGAAGTGTTATAATGAAAAATACTATTTCTGCTGTACCTAATTTAAAAAATCTAAAAGATAATTCTCATATTTCATAAATCTACGACCTCTGACCTTCATTTACATGTATATATCGAAAAACAAAGTTCTCAAAAAATCGCTGAACTTTGTATATTTCTATGAGAGCTTCAAAAGTACTTCTGTTTTTTTGTAGCGTCCGTTTCAATGTAAAATTGTTTATAATTTTGTACTAATTTGTACAAAATCCTGACGATATATTCTTAAAACCTTAGTACTTAGGACACAAAATGCTGATCGACTTCTTCAGTTTCTTTCTAGTTTTTGACGTAGTTTAAGGCGTGCGAATGTCGCGTCCGGGCCACTGGGAGATGCCCATATGCAAATTTTCCTCTTTACTTTTATCAGATCTCTAATTTAAGAATGCTTCTTTTTGACATTTATAAAAAATGTACCGTTACGATGACATTTCTCATTTTATGCACACCAAAATTGTCTTTAGTGTTAGTGGTGGTTTTGAAAGTGGTCTAAGTCACACTATATCCACTGACTTTAATGTGTGGTGATGTAAACACTAATTTTTATTTATAATGTCAACTTTAAATGATTCAGATAATTTGAATAACATATAATATGAAAATATTTGAGAAGTAAATAAATAATAATTTCGATATAAAGTTTCTAGACGAACAGCCTGTAAATATTTATAAACGTTTTTTCTATTTTTTGAAATAAAATATTTTCTGCTTTCTTTCAAATTTGGTAAAGAAATTTTACACTGTGCTTATTTTTTTCAATCATGGAAATATAATCATATACGGACACCACTACGTGATAAAAGAACAAAAAAGATCCGTGTCTCCCAGTTTTGCCCAAAGTCAAGCACTTTTTATGTGCCCAAAGATTTGAGCCTCCGTGTCAGTTTTGCAAAAAAAAATGGATCTTTTTCTCAGGCTCATATCTTGCAAACCGTTTGGAATTTTGATTTACTCCCTGAGGCAAAGTTGTAGCTTTGTGAACATATAAGATCATCTTCAAGGTCAAAATCGCAAACAACTTTAAAAAATTCGATTTTTTTAACCTTTTTTCCCCTGTTCAGCTCCATAGGTAGGATGGTAGGAAACCATCAACTTCAATAATATCTCAATAAAGATCTCAGTAAACGACTTTCTGGAACATATGAACTTCCTAGGAAGTTTATGTTCTTTATAGTATGTCATTTCATACAAATTATATTTTAACTAAAATAGAAAAAATTACAAAATAAAATTGAATATTCTTAAAAAATTCCTTACACAGGATTATTATTTACTAAAAAGGAACAACGACAGATAAAAAGAAATTTCATAAATGTATTTTTTAAAACAACGTTGTCGAGTTGCATATGTTTTGTCCAGACCAGACAAAGAAATTATAACAGAATATGTGAATTTTGTTAATTATTTGAAATCTCAATGCTGTATTAATACTTATTTAAACATCATTGTTTTCTTTGTGATTCAAATTTACAAACTTAGTTGCATATGTTTTGGCCACCACTGTAGCCCTCATACAAATGTCGCTCTCGATTTTACATTTTCCGCTCTAGAACCCACATAATTTAACCGATTTTTGATCATATATACGTTGAAATCAACTAGAAATATCTGTGGTGAAAATGGGTCAAATCGGTTCAGATTTAGATATGGTCACCATACAACTTTGACTTTTTCAGCTCTAGAAACAATATATTTTAACAGATTTTCTTTACATTTGGCACAACAACTTGTATTATAACTAGAAACATCGGTTCAAATGTAATTCCCGATCTGAACACGTTATATATCTTAGTGAATGTGGGTCTCATCGGTCCATGATATAGGACACATGCCAAAATCCTCACTCAATTGTAATGGCGTAGAAAGTCGTCCCGGCTCGACTTAAGCTTTAATTACCCCATTTCTAGTGAATGAACTACAGTAGATTCCCGTTAATTCGTAATCGCAAGAGACCAACAATATTTTAAAATTACCGGAGTTTTCGATATAACGGATTTCGATATAACGAGATACCAAAAGGGGTTTACGGCCCTAGTTTTTAAGGATATTAATATATATACCAGAAGGTGTGTGGCAAAATCGGCCTTATTCAACGCAGTTTAGGGTGATTTGTGTGGGAGCTACTCGAAGGGGCATGGCAAAAACCTCAATATTTCGTACGCTCACAGTAATTATAAAATTGTTATAAAATATCAAACTATACCTGATTATGGATATCCGTTCACAAATTAAATCGGTTTTATTTTAACATAGGAATATGGAACACTTGTGTGTGAGGTACCATCTTCGAACTAAGTTTGGGAAAAATATTACCATGTGCAAAGTTAGAATAAATTCCTTAATTCTTTTTGACATGACTGGAACAGCTTAAAAGGTCGTGAAACGGATTTAGTACAAGCTCCTCTTCAATGTGTTACACTACTATGTAGAGTGAGGGTATAAAAACACAAATATTATAAATGTTGCTGCTTATTATGATTACAGAGGACTCGCGGTAATGTGAACTATTAAATACCGCGGTTGTTCATTTCGATAGCAGAAATTCAAAGCATCGTTTTGCTGTTTTAGAGATTTGAAACAATGTATTTTTTTAAAAGAACATATCCACTGGTAATAGATGGAGCAGTGAAACCAATCTTTAAAAATTGAAGTTGTCATCCAAGCTGACTTTGTGTTTTTGTAGTACACGGGGCGAAGTACAACTGATTACGGACTGTCATTGAAATAAAATTATTAGTAAATAAACAATCAAAAATTCCCACAAAGTTTGGTTCATTAATTAGAGAGTTCGTACAAAGAAATAAGTGTTCACTTTGGTAGATTGGTGATAGTTCATTATTGTGGAAGTTCACTTTACCAAGAGTTCACTGTATGTATTTTTCTCGAACTATTAATTAAAACGAATTATGAGATATTATCAGGAAGGAATTACGATTTATAAGAGTTTAAACAGACTTCGTATTCAAAAAATACGAATTAGCGACGGTACCAAAAGTTACCGAAGTTCGTTGCGAATTGTAGAGGTTTTCAGATTATCAGGTTACGAATTATAGCGATTCTACTCTATTTACTCCGACTTTGAAATAAGAAATTGGACTCGCACTTACTTAGTTGTTCTACTTTTAAGGGATTTTTTTACTCAACTGGAGTAAAATTGTTGAACTAAATTCGATTATGGATTTTACTCAGATTTAGTCCACTACAGTTCTTGTCCACTACAAAGTAACACATGTAAGGAAAGGCTTAAGTCGGACGGGGCCGACTATATAATATTCTGCACTTTCTACCCCATTGCAATTCAATGCGTTAAAAAGTGAAATCGGGAAGGATTTTTGTATGGGTCCTAATCATGGACCATTGTGACCCACTCTCCCACTAGGGTTTGGGGTTTCCCGGACTTTTTTCATTCCCGGGAAAACGGGAATGAAAAATTTCATTCCCGGGAATTCCCGAGAAAAAGTAATTTATTTATAGGTATGTTCAATATGGTTTAAAATATCAACATTTAATAACTGGTGTGTTTTTTTCAATACTGTCATATTACAAATTAAAAACGAATGTTATTGTCAAAATATTTTACAAATTATTTTTCATTTTACAAATATTTTACTTTACACCTTTTCAAGATTATATTCGGAACATACAAATTTATATTGAGAAATGTAAATTCATATTAGGGACATATTAACTCATAATGGTTAATGTAAATTTATAATAGGAACATGTTAATTCATAATGAGATATATAAATCATAATTCATTGAGAACTATTATTCATAATAGGAACATACCAATTCATAATGAGATATACAAGTTTGTAATCAGAAAATCCAAATTCATAATCAGAAAATACGTTTTCATATTCAGAAAATATGAATTCATAATTAGAAAATATAAAATCATATTGAGAAAATGTAAATTTATAATGAGAACATTGATAAAATATGTGTTTCTACGAAAATATCCATAGAAAAACGTACATACATAGCTTCGATTATAAATTTTAGAGTTCCTGATTATGAATTTATATTTTCTCATTATCTATTTGGATTTTCTCATTTTGTATTTATATATCTCATTATCAATTATGAATTTATATTTCTCAATATGAATTTACATTTCGCATTACGAATTTACAGTGCTGATTATGAATTATTATGATCCTATTATGAATTTACATTTCTCATCGTGAACTTACATATTCCGATTATAAATTACATTTTCTCATTATAAACTTTAAAAGTTGTAGACTAATCGTCAGAATTGGACATTTATATCGCAGGCTGAAGTGACTGACCCTACACTAGAATTAAAATTGAAAATGATTAAGGAAACAAATAACTAATTTACGGAGAATGTTATGACGCATTTAATTTAGAATATTCATTCGTCTGGAGACAAAAATATTTTATAGAAACAGGGGGGAATATTCTAAACTGTAAAAACAATAGAAACATAAAAAAATAATATTAATTTAATAAATTCATAAAAAATAAAAATATTGAAATAGTCCAGTCATTAATTCTTACAAAGGGCCATTTAAATACATAGTAGCATATATTTATATTCCTATTAGATTTCTCTTGAAAGTTTCCATGCGAACAATTTTTATTGTATTCCTATTTTTAGACGATTTCTTTCTGGCTACATATGTAAAGTAAATTGTTCTTGAAGAAGATATTCAACTCGATTCTTCTAGGAAAACAAGAAAATTTACATTATGTAAGCCATAGTATTGTCGGCATGATATTTTTATTTCACAATAAAGATCCTGCAAATAGCCTCACAAAAAGTTTTTATTCCCCTAGCTGGGTTTCGCATAAAATGACTATTTAGCGAATTTAAAAAGTTTTGTTTGTAGTAATATAATTTAAACAAATACTCAACAAATCCTTATTATTGTCAGTAATGTAAATACATATATGAATTTGAAATACATCTAAAAATTCCAATTTATATAGTGATATTAAATTATTGATCAACATAATAAATAAATTATTTTTTTTAATTTTTCCCGTATTCCCGGGAAATTTAAATTTTTTTCCCGGGAATTCCCGTCCAAATTTTTCCGGGAATTCTCGGGAAAAACGATTCGGGAATTCTTGGACCCCAAACCCTATCTCCCACACAAAGTGGCATAAACTTTGGTTACAATAAGACCGACATAACATCCATACGGGTATACAAAATCATTTCACTTTAAACCTAAAAAATATTTACGCTTTAGCCAGGCCCTTCTTGTACCTCCTACACAATTATCTCTATCCTAGGTAATATTAAATCCTTCATAATTTCTATTCTGGTGCATGGAATCCACTTGATATTTGATCAAGGTTTTACAATTGTTTTATATATGTGGAAGCTGGAACCATGTGACACGAACCTCCTAGTACCTTCCACACAATTTATCCTGCCCTAAGTATAATTTAATTCCTTGTAACTTCCGTATATATGTTCTCTGTTTATACATTTAGTTCTTCAAATAGGTATATTTTGTATTTAGACTAATCTAAAAACCATTTTTTTTGTCATTGGCTTTCAGATGGTTAGATTAATCGATGGCTAATTCGTGTGAAGTTTCTTCAAATAAATATTTATCGGCCCTGTTCTTAAATGTACTGCATAATAATTTGATTTATTAGCGCTCTAGAAGCAACAGTATGTTTGCTAAATTTGTCGCATCATCTTAGGAACATCTGCAGTGAAAATGGGCCAAATATGTCAACGGCGTTCACATGAGTGGCTTTCCGAATTGATGCGTTACCGCGTTAAAATTATTTTGATTCTCCAATCTTATCAGTAAACTGGAACATAAATGATAGTTGGAAATAGGGCCCATAAAACGACGTTTTCTAATCATTTCAGATTTATTCAATCAAATTTAAGAGATCCAGGCTTTATATTTAAAACCTTGTAATGGGGAAGGCTATCATAGAATTGATCCTGTCCGACTTGATCCTAGTAGGATACCCGGCTTACATTGTAAGCGAAATCAAACCTGTTTAACCCTATCGGGATGGAGTTTTATTTTGTAAACAAAGACCTTTTTATTCTGCACACTGAAATCGTCCTCTTATCCTGGAACATATAAATCCAATAAGCATTTTTTGTGGGACAAAAGTGTCAAAAGACAATAAGTGTTCTTGATTTAGAGTATCGTCTGTTTTTGAGGAACGCTTAGCTAAAAGTTCCGTTTCAGAATTCTCAAATCGATATCAGAGTCCTAGTCTTCGCATTTAACACGCACAAGACCCTCAATGATTAGCTTCGTTTTTGGCAATTAAAATGTGTATTAGGACAAATAATCCCACTATATATTCCAATTAGTAATCAGCCCAAATATACAAGGGTTGTCGTTGGAGCGGTGATTAGACCTCCTGTGGTATAGATTGGACATGTCGGCTATCTCTTCTATACAGCCAGTATTAGAACTAGAGGTGTCAAAACTGAAACCGTTTACCCGGAGTTAGCCACCGGCACAAATGCACAATCGGTGCATTTGTATTAAAAAATTATATAACTATAAAACGATTTAATAGTTTTCTAGTATAGCCAGACACCATCCTCTGGTTAGCTAAATACATCCTATACGGAACATACAGACATCCATTGATTTGTATATATATATAAATACAGTAGACTCGCGGTAACAAAAACACCGCCTTACGTGAACACCGGCTAACATGAACACATTTTTTACACTAACTACTCTGTAGCGTGAACACGGTGAGAAAGCCCTATAACGTGAACAAACATAGAAAACGTTTTTTTCTACAATTGTCCAGAGATACAAGCCGACCGATTTTAAGCCGCCGCCGCCGCATGTTTCTGCACGAGCCGCGCCGCCGCCGATTTCATCGGCTCAAATCGACTCAAGCAAGACGCCGATTTCATCGACTCATATCGACTTCAACCACGCCGTCGTGATTTGACGGAGTTCTAACTCAGTCAAAACTTACTACCAAAATAGACAACCCACTTAAAATTACAAAAGAAAATATAAATGTCAACTTAGACAACCTACTGCTGTGAAATATATTGATCTTTCTTTCATTTATATAAGTCAATTCCAGTACGTGTGTTCACGTGTTCCTATAAATAACAATATCTATTGTGCTGCTTTAGTGTGTCAAAGTAGGTAGAGTATTATCATTCTTTGGAAGGATTATGATATTCAAGAACGTCTGGTCAAATATGCCTCACATGAAAAGCTGTAATTGCAAAAATATTTATTAAATTTATCCCTATTATACGTTTTGGGAATGGATTCCTTCTCCCAAAAATAATTGTATGAGTTAACAATTAGGGTATCCAACCGATTAAATTTTATTCGATTAATCGAATAATTTTTGTCAAATATTTGTTCGAATAATAAAAAATCATGATTTTCGAATAATGAATAATTCGAATAAATTGTCGCAAATAATCGATTAATCGATATTATAAGTTTTGCCTTTAAAAACTTATGAAATCGTCGTATGCTTTGTATGATAAATTGATTGTGAATAGCCAGTTTGCTCCTTTGGGTATTTTTGATTTGTATGCTCCACAGATATTAAAATAACGATTTATCCGACTTCATTTAAAAATAGCAATAGCTTCGAAATTATTTAAAATTTAAAGAATAGTAATTTCATAGAATAGTAAATTCATAGAAAAGTTGAGGTTAACACGGTGATAATAAAGTCAGTTCTGTTATAAATCATATGATCCATATTCGAAAAAAGTCAATGGATAACTTCTGATATTATGCTCATTTAAGGGAATGTTCTTTATTTTGATAAGATATTAAGATTTTTGTCAACTTCTAATGAATTTCGAATTTGATGTTACAATTTTTAAATAAAATCAGATACATAATAAACGTTCAATATATAGTTGAACTACCCGTTATTTAAGTGGACAATTGTTCGATTTATCGGTTAATCGAATAACTCTCGACTTCATTATTCGATTAATTGGAAAATTTTTGTTTTCAAATAAACGAAAAATAGAATAACATAAACGTCCGAATAATTGGATACCCTAATAACAATATTAAATTATTGGAACATTGGCTAATATTAACGAATATTGAACTACTTGCCAAAAAATAAAAGAAAATTGTTCCTTCCATTTTCCTAAAATTGGCAAATAAATAGGGGTATTCGAATAACTGAACGAGCCGGCAAATCAGCCGAAAGCCGCCGCCGCCGCCGACCCATTTTGAACAGCGCCGCCGCCGCCGATAATTATGGTTCGGCTTGTAACTCTGCATTTGTCAGTTATTCGAATTGTTTTTATAAAGCGGGCATCCCCGTAAATGGTTGTTGATGCGTATTGCATTTTCGATGTGGCTTGGGATTTAGTGGAAGACTTTGGAGTGTTCTGAGCTTCCTAAAATGGAAAAAGCGCTGTATAGTTGGTTTCTCAAACAGCGACAAAAAAATTATCCTGTCAATTGATTGATTGTTAAAGAAAAAGCAAAATATTTTCATTCAAAAATTAAAGAAACTCCTAGTGATTTTAATGCGAGTGGCGGATGGTAGCAACGGTTCAAGAAGCGATATGGTGTTCGTTTTATAAAAATAACTGGAGAAAAGTTGTCTTCTAGACCTGAACTTGTGGACCCATTCAAGAACAAGTTGCAAGCCAAGATTAAAGAGCTGGGTCTGACTCACGATCAAATTTATAATGCAGACGAATCGGCATTATTTTGGAAGCTGTTACCTGATAAAACATACGTATCATCTCAAGAAAAAAATGCGCCTGGAAGAAAAACGGAAAACAGCGCGTCACTTTTCTAGCTTGTACAAACGCAACTGGGTTACATAAAGTTAAACTTCTTGTGATTGGAAAGGCAAAATATCCTCGCTCGTTTAGAAATTTTGAATCTCCTGTTGACTACAGTAGCTCCAAATCGTCATGGATAACAGCTGCCATTTTTATACACTCCACGAGAGTATTATGTCTTTGTGCATTTGTTTGTAACACCCAAAAGGAAGAGAGATAGACCCATTGTTAATTATACCGATCGGCTTAGAATCACTTTTTGAATCGATTTAGCAATGTCCGTCTGTCTGTCCATCTATTCTTGTAATCACGATTCAGGTCGCAATTGTTGACAGAACCAAATGAAACTTTGCACAACGAAGATTTTTGAGATAAGGACGAACGCTATTTAATTTGAAGAAAATCGGTTCAGATTTAGATATAGCCCCCATACGAATTTCACCCCCGATTTGACTCTTTTCACTCTAGATACAACATATTTTAACAGATTTTCTTCAAATTGGCAAAACATCTTATAGTTCATCTAGAAACACCTGTGGTAAAAATGGGTCAGATCGGTTCAGCTTTATATATAGCTCCCATACAAATTTCGCTCCCGATTTGACTTTTTCTGCTCTAGAAACCACATATTGTATCAGATTATCTTCAGATTTGGTAAAACATCTTATATTTAAACTAGAAATACCTATGGTGAAAATAGGTCAAATCGGTTCAGATTTATATATAGCTCCCATTAAAATTTCGCTCCCGATTTGACTTTTTCTGCTCTAAGAACCACATATTTTAACAGATCCTCTTCAAATTAGGCGAAATTTCTTATAAAATAAATATAAACAGCCAAATATAAACCGATCTGCACCGGTCAGCTCGGTGCAGATTTATATATAGCTGCCACACAAATTTCAATCCCGATTTCACTTTTTCCACTCTATAATCCACATATTTTAACAGATCTTTTACAAATCTTTCAAAATATCTTATATTTCAACTAGAAACACCCATGGAGAAAATGGGTCAGATCGGTTCAGATTTACATATAGATGATCCCATACAAATTTCCGCCCAGAAACCACGAGTTTTCACCGAATTTCTTTGAAGTGAGCATAACACGTTATATATGAACTGGAAGAACTTATTTTAAAAGTTAATCACTTTAATCCATGTTTGGATATAGCCCCGATACAAATATTCTTTTCGATTTGACAAATTGGACCAGGTCATATTAGTCTGTGATTAGGAAACATACAAACATTCTTCGTTTTCACTTTTTACCGAGTTGAATTGTATTCTGATATAAAGTGGAGTGTATCATATAGTCGGCTCCGCCCGACTTTAGCCTTCCCTTACTTGTTAAAAATTGGTTTCACCATTCGTTTGTACCACAGGTAAAAATCAGTTTAATTTATTTCCAACTTTAACACGAGTACATACATATTTCTTATTATTGTAGGTCAGGAAATTTTTAAAAGAGCTAGGATTGCCCAATAAAGCTCTGCTGTTGATAGATAATGCTCCATCTCATCCTCCTGAAGATGAATTGAGATCAGACGACGAGCTAATAACTGCAATGTTTATGCCTCCCAATGTCACTCCCAGGCTTACCAAACTATTCTACAGAAACAGTCTTTTGGCATCAATTGTAGCCACAAAAAATGATGTTATTGCAGCCCTAAAGCAATTGACGCTAAGGGATGCTGTTGCCTTTTTAGATTCAGCTTGGCAACGTCTTGAGAAAGAAACAATAGCAAAATGCTGGACGAACATTTTAAGCTCTATAGGAGATGAAGAAGACTATGAAGAGGATATCCCATTAGCTATTTTGAGAGAAAGGATTTGTTCCCCAATTAACTCCCAACAAGAACGCACAATAAAACTTCTTCATACAATTAATCCAGAGGTTTGAACCTTTTCTTCCATACAATACCCCATTTGATTGAACTGTGTGTTTGCAGGTTAGTTTTTCATTTGCTGATATCCATGAATGGACTGAAGATCTTCCAAACGCAACCGAAATGAACGACGTCTTGACCACTGATCAAAGTGAAAGCGAGGATAGTATAGTAGAAACAGCACATACCAGAATAGAGCCTGGTGAAGCAATCGACATTTTCAATAAAGCTTTGGAATGGGCGGAAGATGAAAACATAAGTCCAAACGATATCAGCGTACTTAAACGTCTCCGCGAAAAAGCCGTGTTCAGCAATTTGCAAAAAATGAAAATCCAGAAAAAGATAACCCATTTTTTTCATTAATTTCAGCGTACACATTTTTTTCCTTACCAAAATATACATACATATATGAATAAGCTATGTACAATCCGAAAACACACAAAAAATATATGAATTTAAGTTGAAACACGTGTCTAATTAATTTGTAAAATTTACACCTTCGTAAATATGAACAACTTCACAAACGTGAACACGCTTGGTTTTTAATAGTTCTCGTTACCGCGAGTCTACTGTATACAAACAATTCCAACAAAGTCGAGCGTATGGGCCTTCATGGATTGTGAACTGGCAGCACACAAATAAACACTCCGCTAGAAGAAGCCTAACGGAGTTTTATTTAATATTTAAAAAAGACACTGGACGAATTTAAAATTGTTTGTGACGATGTCTGTGTATTTTTGTTGAAGTGTAAATACTGGCGATTCAAGTTGAATCTCAGCTTTCATTGAAAACTTCAATTGAATTGGAAAAACTCAACATAAATATTATATTATGACTGGAAATATAATATGGTTATTCAATACACTCAAAAAAATAAATGTGTGCTATATTAAAAGCCGTTTTTGTACAGAGTGATTTTTTTGAGGTTAGGATTTTCATGCATTAGTATTTGACAGATCACGTGGGATTTCAGACATGGTGTCAAAGAGAAAGATGCTCAGTAAGCTTTGACATTTCATCATGAATCGTCTTACAAACGAACAACGCTTGCAAATTATTGAATTTTATTATCAAAATGCGTGCTCTGTTAAGAAAGTTCATTGCGCGCTTCCATTTTATGGTCAGTTTAATCGACCCACTGAAGCGGCTATTCGGGCTATTGTGACTAAATTTCGCACCAAATTTACATTGTTGGACATTAAACCACCAACACGCTTACGTAGAGTGCGAACTGAAGAAAATATCGCAGCTGTATCGGCCAGTGTTAATGATGACCACCAATTTTCGATTCGTCGCCGTTCGCACCAATTGGGTCTCTGTTACTCAAAAACGTGGAAATGCCAAAATTGGACTAAGCGGATGGACCACCTAAGACGCAGCCGCGGTCAACATTTAAATGAAATTATCTTCAAAAAGTAAATGTCATGGACCAATCTAACGTTTCAAATAAAGAACCGATGAGATTTTGCAAATTTTATGCGTTTTTTTTAAAAAAAAGTTATCAAGCTCTTAAAAAATCACCCTTTAGTTTGCGTTTTGTAACTCGCCATTACAATCTGTAACAATTTTGTAAGATTTCAGTATTTTGTGGTTTTGGGCAAGACTAATTCTCATTCATTATAGCTTCAGAAGCATTAGGAAGAAAAGTTCTTTCAGCCTATAAAAGCGTGAACAATCGTTTTATTTTTTCGATTAAACGTTCTTTGGTTAAATATTTATTTATTTTTATTCCAATAAAATGTCCCAAACTAACACTGTAGAACAAAATTAAACGCTTTCGAAAATAAAATAACAAGGTTCTGGCAATGATTTCTGAAATATGCGTTTGTGGAACATTTTGACCCGTTTGTGTTTTTTAACCTTTTCACAAAAGGAGCAAAAAACTTAGAAGGTTAATATGTTCCACGAAAATGTTCCTACTAGTGTTTTAAGTCATATTGCTGAACACATACTATACTTACAATGTAAGGATCACAAGGTTTCCTATGCCAATTCATCATAAGAATGTGCAAAATGAACCCTTGAAAGCTTTAAAAAAGTCGATACACGTATCAGAAGCCGTTGACATTTTCTTGTGTCCCGCTGTGTAATTGTCCGAGTTAAAAGTTGTAAATCACTAAAATCGAGTGGATCCGACTAATAACCGCAAGTAACGATACAATATTCGCATTTCCGAACATAGACCAACCGAATTGTTTCATTCCCCTCGCTCTTTTCTAATTTACACTTGTCCATGAGAACCACCGGAGGAAAAAGACGCCGATGCCGCCCACACAAGAATTAAATTAAATTCATTCTTTTGTACGATTATAAAGTGGAAATTATTGGAGCAGTCGTTGTGAACGTGGTCGGATTAAAACAAATAAATGTGGACTTCTGGGCAACGATGCGAAAATGAGTGCTCTTTTTACAATTCTACTGTTTGTTTGTGTCTTTGGATGATTAAAAACTTGTATTTGCATTTGATCATATACACTCTGTGCAGTAAAAGCGTGACCAGCAAATTTAATTTAAAAATATATGTTATTATTAGGCTTTTGTAGATCTTCAAAATGATTGATTTATATTTTTTCCATCTATTTTGGCATTTTGAAGTTCTCAAAAGCCTAATAATGACATATATTTTACTTCTATACTATACTATATACTGCTGTATCATTACATAATTTCGATATATGATGCTTTAATAACAGTGATGAATGTACATGGATTTAGAGGAAAGTTCGTAGAAGTGCAGTAATATTACAGGAAAATATATTTTTTTAAATATAGCGAAACCAAAACAAATACAAATATTGACAAAATAATTTTATAAATAAATTTAATATTTTTATTACTTCAAACCACGCTTATAAGGCAAGTCTACCAATACGTTTACATATCGAAATAATACTTCAAGTCAATTCAAAAAATAAATATTCTTACATATATTTATATTTCCAAAAAAGCTTAAATTCAACAAATATTGGTAGATAGTGGGTGCTACAGTTGGTTGTATTTCCATTCTATATTAATTACAAAAGTACAAATTTTTAAAATCCATTATCTCACGTTCATGGTGCAAAATAACTTCGTGATTTAACCAATTTTTGCCGTAAAATTTGGAAAAATATTTTTATATTGCTTGTCTATGCAGTCAGAGGAAAATATTCACCAAATTCCATGATTCTAGCTGCGACCATTTGGTTGGTACCATTTTTATCCCCTTTTTCCAATTTTACCCCCTTATGAGTACGACTTTCTCAAATCTCATTATTTTACGTGTCTACGCAATTGAAGAAATGTACACACCGAATTTCATCATTCCAGTTGCAGCCGTTTAGTTGGTACTATTTTTATTATATAATTTTACCCCTTAAAAGTACGAATTTGGAAAAAATACTTTTATATTATGTATTTGGACATTTTTAGTCCGATTTCGCACAGTTTCAATCCCAACCGATCTACGACTATAAGACACATTTATGGAAAATTTAGACGTCCTAGCTCCTTTCGTTTAGATGCTAGCGTGCTTTCAACAGACGAACAGACGGACGGACATGGCTAGATCGTCTTAGAATATTATGACGATCAAGAATATATATACTTTATAGGGTCTCACGTCGATATTACAAGGTGATACAAACGGAATGACAAAGTTAGTATACCCCCTTCCTGAAGGTGGAGGGTATAAAAAGGGAAGTTGAACTTTAGGTTTTTTGATAGATTTACATATTTGTGCTCCTACGCTGAACTGTAATAATTACACTGTGCTACAAAATAGAATGAAGTATAAAACTCTGGGAAGTGATACTGTTTATTCTGTAGGTATTGTCGATTCTACTCGAGTGCACATCTTTCTTTATTTTACGAATCGTAGTCCAATAAAAATACATACATACTATATTTGTATTGAAGACTCCAGGTTCCTTCTTTTCAAAGCCGATGAGGAAGTTAAAATTGTTTGATAACCAAGTGTTAAAGGCTACGAAAAAACGATTTTTATCCATAACTAAAGATTTTGGGGATGTCTGGCAAATTTCAAATACAGATTCTTGTTCTACTCTACAATATTTGACTGTCGCACAGTGTTATTTAAAAAAAAACATTTATGGTATTTAACTCTATGGTTACACATCCAAAACAATATGACTGTTTTTCTTTAAGACTGGATAACTAAGCTGCGATAACAAAAATCTAAATACAATTTTAAAATTTCACTGAAAATAAAAAATTCCTTTTTAAAATTGTCGCCAAAGGCAATATCAATGTGTGTGTGAAAACAAATTTTGAAAACATAATTTTGTGGTAAAGTTTTTTGACTTAGCCTGGATAATCATCCAGTGAAAGTCAAAATTATGTTTATCAAGGCTAAGTCCAGTACAGTCAACACAAAATATTTTTTTGAAAAATTCTTTTGATACATATATTTATATTGTAGTTGTCGACAATGTGAAATTATATTTTTTATTTTGAGCAAATTTATATTTTATTTGTGAAATTATATTTTTTATTTTGAGCAAATTTATATTTTATTTGTGAAATTATATTTTTTATTTTGAGCAAAAAATAAATTTTTTATTAACGTTTTTGTTATCGCAGCTTGTTATCCCGACTTAAAGAAAAACAGCCCTAATATTGCACAAAATCAAAACAACATACAACTCTGAGTAGGTTGTAATATGTGGCTTCTAGAACGGTAAGAGACAACTCACCAGACCGGCTAAATTAAAACATGGACCGACGTACTTCACTTTTACGCGATACATAACGTCTTGTGACAAAATGTTAAATGTTTTATAAATAATTTTGATATATTAATATAGAACGATTAATTTTCAAGAACACAAATTCGCTTGAGCTACATTAACGTTCGTAGAACGATTTATTACTGTCGTTTCGGCTGTGTTATATGTTGTGTTGGTAGGTTCGGGTAATTCCACAAGACTTCGACCAAGTGCGGATTTTGACCTTCTTCGAATTTGAATGCACATACTAATGGTTGCGGGTAATATACCGTTTACCGTTGATCATGGTAGTACGTGACGTGATTTAAGTATTACAGTGGTTAAAATTTGATGTTTTCGGGGTTTTTTCTGAAGAGATGATTTCCTTAACGTATGACATCGTTATGGAATTCATCTCTTCATGGATCGTCAGTTTTTAGTATCATCTGAAAGTTGTTCACCTCTTCTTTCCGTATCTGTATGAAAATAGCAATATCCTTGAATATCCTGAAAATATACCCTTAATTCTTCTTATTTTTATTATCAAAAATTCTGAGGAGAACCATAGGTTCAGAAATTAAAATTGTATTTCAAAATTAATTTCTATTTCAGCAAGGCAAAGTTGCCCTATATACGTAAACTCTAATAGCCCTATATACGCAAACTCTAATATTATTTTTTATATGTGGTATTGTAAAGGCTGGGAAGTAAAAATTCTCAAAGATGGGCATAGAACGAAGACGTACTGGCAGTAAGTTCCCAGCCTGATAATGTAGATATTTTGAGGAGCCAACAAATTTAAATTTTATTCATTGCTCTTACACGACTACACATTATATAACAATAGTTGATTGCATTTTTATCTCTTTATGTATATTTATAAATGTGATTGTAATATTTATAAAAAGTATTCTGAATTGATCATGCACTCTAATGATTTAATGTTTTATCACAAAAACTTCTCATATAATAAAAATTAAATATGTTTTCAGAATAAGAAGGATTTGTTTTATAATTTGTATCTACTTCGAATTACTTTTTAATCGATCTCGTCAGCCTATCTCGCAATCAAAGTAGTATTTTTTTTGCAACACAGGACTTAATTGATCCAACTAAAAATGTTTTATGTCCATATAACGAAGGTTATTAAATAGGTTTAAAAAAATAGGTTATGAAAAATGCATCCAAAATGCACAAAGTAAACAAATCTGAGAAACATTCCGAATTTCTTCATATAACAAGTAAAACAAGCTCTCAGAAAGGATGCCTTTTTTTCAAGACTTTTGCCAAGTGCCAAGTATAGTGGTGGTAGTACACCCTGAAAAATAAGTACTGGAATCACATCACATCGCATCACATCACTTACATTTACTTACATAAAACATCATGTGTGCCAGTCAGTATGATAGTTGAAATTGAGATGTTCTTATTTTTCTCTTTATATTGGTCAGATCTCTAATATAAAGATGTTTTTTTTTTAATTTTTAAAAAATGTACCGTTACAATGACATTTCTCATTTTATGCACACCAAAATTGTCTTTAGTAGTAGTTTGAAAGTGGTCTAATGCCCGTGTTAGAGTTAACAAAGAGTTATAGATGTCAATATTCACACAAACCGACAGAGGTAAGTCGCTATATCAAGTGACATAGGTATGAGGAGTATAGCACACATTTTTTATTTATAATATCAACATTAACCCTTAACGGAAGGCTGCCCTACCCTTCTCTGTTCATTGTACCGCCAACAAACACAAAATATTTGAATACGTTCCTCGAGTTATTTATTTGTATCCACATATATCTCCGAAAAAGTCACGGCCTTATAGCATTAAAATATGGCTTTTCCTGTTAGAGGGTTAAGTGATTCAGATAATTTGAATAATATATAAATTGAAAATATTTTAAAAGCAAATAATATTTTTTCGTTTCTTTTATTTTGGGTTGCAATCAATATTTGATTTGAACTGGGATATTCTCCTCACTCAACACCATTTTGCATCTTAATTTTATGGAATGTAACTTTATTTACGAATGGCATGGTGACATGCTGGGCAACTATACCTGCATATATAGGGGGAGGGGGGTCATTTAACATTTTAAATTTGAACTACCGATTACTTTGACTTTGAAAGATAGAATAACATTCATTTTTATTTTCAGGTTTATGTTTGACATTTGCAAAATGGGGCACTATATGCTCGAGCAAAATTGGACAAAATCCCAGTTCAATTCAAGTAAAAAATATTGTCAACATAAAGTTTGTATTTATTTTTTAATTGCAGCCTCGAAATAAAATATTTTCTTCTTTCAAAGTCAATAGGTAAGGAAATATTACTTTTTCGAATTAAAATATAATATTTGTTTGGTTTTATAGAGATAACCATTTTCAAATGTTTAATTTTTTCAATTTCGAGGAGAATGAAAGTGGTCTAAGTCAGTTCATCCTCTGGAAGCAGGGGTTCCCTTAGTGGTACCAACGTTCGATACAGTAGTAGAATATTCTAAGAAAAAAATTGTTCTTCGATCGAAAAATATTAGGACTGTTTTTCTTGAAGACTGGATAACTAAGCTGCGATAACAAAAATCATAATAAAATGTTAAAATTTCACTCAAAATAAAAAAATACTTTTTTAAAATATCCATTATCCATTAAAACATTAGCAATGTCAATGTGTGTATGAAAACAAATTTTGAAAAAAATATTTTATGTCAAAAATGTTGGACTTAGCCTGGATGTGTCAGTCAAATTTACGGTTATCGAGGCTAAGTCCAAACAAAAGTCAACACAAAATATTTTTTTTGAAAATTTCTTTTGATACGAATATTTATATTGTAGTTAGCGACAATGTAATGAAATATTTTTTTATTTAGAGCAAAAACATTTTTTTATTACGGTTTTTGTTATCGCAGCTTATTTCCCGACTTTACGAAACACCCTATTTTTCAATTTAATCAATCGCAAATCATTGCATATCTCAAAACGAATACTAACTGGCACATATTTAGTTCGAAAGTAATGATTTTTATATTTGTGTACAATTATTTTCTAAATGTTTTTACCAAATATAAAAGTTTTACATGTAAACAACAATAGCAACATTTTTGCTCCGTGCAGTTGTATCCGTTTGTAATTGTTGCAAGGACAGGTACAATGCGTGCACATAGTAAAGGTAACATTTCTGCCACGTTTCAATTAATATGAAGAATTGCCATCAACAGCACTGTGCTGCAAAAAAGAATGAAGTAGACAACTCTGGGAAGTGATATTATTTTTCTTCTTGATATTGTCGAGTGGAACAAGAAGCTGTATTTGGAATTTGCCAGACACCGCCACAATCTCGAAATACGAATTCAAATACAGATTCTTGTTCTTCTCGACAATACCTACCATAAACATACGATCACTTCCCAGATTTTTTTGACTGTCGTACAGTGTAATTTATTTAACATTAAGAAATTTGAGTTGTGGTTCTCACGTTAAAAAGAAAACACGTCGACTTCACTTTTTCACACCTAAGAGTTAACTTAAGAACCTTAGTAATAATCGTCGTAAATGTTCAATTTCACAACAACTACATTTACCACAACCGGGGGTTTCTGCTTAGCTGCATTTGTTCGATTTCGATTGCAAATAAGAGTTAACACATTACACGAGAAACTATTAATTTTGAATATTTCGAATTGTAGGAAACAATGTTATTTCACTAAAACATTAAGCGCCCTGGCCCTCTTGTTGCCCGCTGACGAAATTAATGGATTCCGGTGTCACATGATGTACATGTGGTCATGATGAGGCATACCTTGCATTGCTCCGCCCCAACATAGCCAGAACAAAGCCCACTTAGCTGTGCAAAATCCCTGCAAGCATTTCGGCTTAAAGCGACACCAGCCGTAACTTTGGGAGCCCATGAATGTGTCCGTCGAGGAAGAGCTGCGATCTATGGTCGATGGCGTATGCACTTGGTTCAAATCATTGTTATTATCCATCACTTTTTGTGTGTTTGTCTGACTAGACTAGAATTTTTATAAATAATTTAATTTTATTTTGGTTTATTTATTCAATTGTAACATTTGCTCTTTGACAACATCTCAACAACATCCATCCACACAATTCAATTCAAATTTGAATGTACGTTACTGCTGAGTCGAGTGTCTCCGTTAAAATTGTAATCTTGAACCGAGCTGAGCCGAACCGAACCGAACCGAAATCGAAACGTAACTTCAGTATTTCTACGTTGCTGCGGGCAGCAGACAGAACTTCACTAAACGGCGCGGCAAATGTAACTAAACGATGGGCTTACCATCGAATTCCGTTAAACGCCCGTCGTCTCGGGTGCACAACGAAAACAACATCGGCGCACACGGAACACGACTAACACTGTCAGTGTTGTTGGTTGTGGTTTGTTGTTGTTATTGACAGTGTCGTCGTCATCGTTGATGCTGTTGTATCCGAAAGATCTCTACATTCTAGCACCGTGCGTGCGTGCTAAACGAACTGTGTGTTGGATGGGTTGTGCATGTGTGTGTGTGTGTATGCTAGCACGAGTACAACTACCACCACGAGTAGGGGTAGCTATGTAGCCGTGGCAGAACTGTTAGATGACAATGGGGCTCTGTTAAGTGTGTGTTAATGCGAGTGCGAGGTGGGTGGTTTAAAGTTGCAAAGTTGGTGTTGAATGAGAGCAAGTGTTATTCACCACCACGGCCCATTCACCTCATGCCCCCCCTCCTTCCCAACCATTCATCAAGCAACGCGTCAGAATGAAAACAACGACATCGAGACGACGTCAACACTGTGCATAAGTAGATGGGAATTTTCATCATCGAAATAAAAGACAAAAGCCACAAAATACGCCGGCTTGTTTCATGCTGACTGAGCGATTGTGAATGAGTTTATCTTACGCATGCATTCATGCCGACGGTGTCGTGCCACCATCATTGCTCATTGCTTCTGCTCCAGCTTATAATTCCATGACACCAGGTGCTAATTCCATCGAATGTGCTCGCGCAATCTGTGCTCTATGGACTATTATAGGAATTAGGGCATATTAAGTTTGTCGTGTCGTTTGTATTTGATGAAATCTGAATTTTTGCCGATTTGCGTTTCTAAAATTTGAGTTTGTCTTCCGAAAGAAACCCGGCTTAATTCGACCATATTTGCAACTCCAAATCCTGCCAAAATGATATAGCCAAGCCAGAAAGATGTCTTTAGGCCTGTCGATTGGCATTACTCGCTTAACAAGAAAACTCTCTTAGTTACCGAGTAAGGTGGTGGCAGACTTTTATCATTAATTTATTTAAATAAAACCAATGGTTATAAATGTTGCCACCTTATAAAGTTTCTTATTATACTCGCCTCCTAAGGATGGGGGTATATTCACTTTGTCATTCCGTTTGTAACACCTTGAAATATTCATCGGAGACTCCATAAAGTATATTGTGGGTCGTTGTAAAATTCTTTGACGATCTAGCCATATTCGTCTGTCCGTCTGTCTGTTGAAAGCACGCTAAAAATATTTGGGACACATTTTTGAACATTGCTGTCTAATGTCCACTTATCGATTACACTTGAAGTTTTATATTTATATATAGTAGAGGACTATTAATATTATAATAATGAAGCATCACATTTCTCCTAATATAGTATGTAAAGTTGACATCCTCTAATCTGCCGGCAATACAGTGGAATGCACTCCGTGGTGGAGGCTATATAAGATTCGGCCCGGCCGAACTTAACGCCTTTTTACTTGTTTTTAAACTAGTAAGCCCAATCGAACAGGCCTTTCGTATCCACCCATCCATCTGTACATTGGAATTACATCGGGTGTTTTTAGGGGTTCCACTTCCTATAACGATTGAACTACACATTTCATCATGAAGAGACAGAACAACGCTTGTAAAAAAAAAACAAGTAAGGAAAGGCTAAAGTCGGACGGGCCGACTATATAATACCCTACACCACTCCCTTCGTATATACCCCGCTTTGATTATTAATCCCAGGTATATCATAGCAGCAATTTTATGTAGTTCATATAGGAATGGAAAGTTTCATTCCCGGGAATCCCGGGAATTCCCGGGAAAAAATAATTTATTTTAGGTATGTCCAAATGTCAACATTTAGTAACTGGTGTGTTATTTTAACCTATTAACGCCCACCATACCCGTCCGTGTACACTATTTCAAGTTTTCGTACTTTTTTGATAACTTTTAATATGAATGTAATTCCTGGTTATTAACCTATAGGCCTGTTCGGTTGGGCTTACTAGCTTAGTTTTTGTATGGAATTTACTACTTTCATAATGTTGCTGCCAGATTTTTCTTGTTGATTAATTTAAGAAAAAAAAACAATGGATAAAAATGTTGCCACCTTACCAGGTCTCTTAATTGTAAGTGATCGAGAAGGACAATATAATATAATAATAATCTAAAAATAATTATTTTTTATTATTGTAGTAATAAATAAAAAATAGGTTAGAATGTTGACATATTACAAACTAGACAAATGTTTTTGTCAAAATATTTTACAGATTATTTTTCATTTTACAAATATTTTACTCTAGACTAATCGTCAGAATTAAAGGCGTTATAAAATTGGACATTTAAATCGCAGTCACGAGTAACTACACTACACTAGATTCAAAATTAAAAAATGATTAAGGAAACAAATAACTCGGAGAAGGTTATTACGTAATTAATTTAGAAGATTCATATAAAAAATTTACAGAAACAAAGTAAAATATTCTAAAATGCAAAAGTAATATAAAAAATTAATATTAAATAAATAATTAGTTCTTACAAAGGGTTAAAAGGGTTAAAAATTTCAATTGTATCCCAATTTTTAACAATTTCTTACTGGTTTCATATGTAAAGTAAATTGTTATTTATGAATATTTTCTCCTTTTATTTTGTCGATTCTTCTAGGAAAACAAGAAATTTAAACTATAACCAGCACGAGGGTTTAAGTATTGACACTATGTCAGCCATAGTATTTTTGGTATGATATTTTTGTTTCACAATAAAGATCATGCAAATATACTCACAAAAAGTTTGTATTCCCCTTGCTGGATTTCGCAAAAAATGGGTACTTAGCGAATTTAAAATGTTCTGTTTGTAGTAATAAACAAATACCCATTATTATTGTTAGTAATGTAAATATATGAATTTGAAATATATCTAAAATTTCTAATTTATATTGTAAATGTAAATTAATGGTCAAAATAATCAATAAATTATATATTTAATATTTTCCGTATTCCCGGGAAATCAAAATTTTTTCCCGGGAATTCCCGGAAAATCGGAAAGAACATTTGCATGGGGGTGTATTGAAACATGGAATGATGTGACCCGCTTTCACCATGTATGTTTATTGGTGAAATATAATATGTAAAGTTTGGCCAAATCGGTTAAATATTCGGGAGCGACATTTGTTTTGGCCTATATCTAAATCTGAACCGATTTTACCCACTTTCACCATAGGTTTTAGTTTGATTATAAGATGTTGTGCCAATTTTATAGAAAATCGGGTACAATATGTGGTTTCTAGAGTCAAATCGGGACTATATCTAAATCTGAACCGATTTTCTCCAAATTCAATACCGATCGTCCTTGGCCAAAAAAAGTAACTTCTGCCAAATTGCATGATAATCGGACAGCAATTGCGACCTGTAGAGTGCGAACAAGCTTAGATGGACAGCAGACGGACAGGCATCGGTAAATCGATTCAGCTGGTGATTCTAGGCCGATCCGTATACTTAAAGGTGGGTGTAGCTCGATTATTTATTGGCGTTACAAACATTTGGCGGAAAACTAACTTATAGTACCCTAGTCCACGAAGTGGTGTAGGCTATAATAAATTGTTTGTCTGTGACGGTGATATTCAAAAAGCCTTAAACATCATAAGAAGTAAAAATTGTAAAATTTCCAGAAAATTATATTCTCAACGTCTAATAACTCCAAGAGCCTGTGATAAGCATCTGGTAAATTTAAACCGAAGATGAAGGGAAATGTCGTCATTTTGATTTTTATTTGTTTACAGTTTGTACTCATAATATGTATTATATAATCTTGGAATAGAAAACAAACTATTGCCAATTGCTTGAAGAATTTTAAAATAATAACAGAACAGGTAAGGAGAGGCTAAAGACGGGCGAGGCCGACTATATGATGCCCTCCATTTTCTACCTCAACACCATTCAATTCGTTGAGAAAAGTGAAGGGAAGGAAGGATCATGTATGTGCCCTAATTAGGACTGTGTGAGAATTCAACATTCTAGACCAAAAGTATTTTTTATTTTTTCATGATTAAATTCATTTCATATTTTTACATACACCACTGTATACATACAACTAGAAACGAATCACTATGATTTGCATTTTATATCAGGAGTACTTGCATAAAACAACAACAAACATTTATACCCGATATTGTAAGTCTGACTTATTACTTCGTAAAATTATCGGGCATTTGTACTGGAATGACCAAAACTTGTATTTTTTGCAATAATTTTGTTTTAGCAAAAACTTCAATAACTCAGTCAATTATTGACGGATTTTTAAAACCAAAGCGTCGTTTTACTCCATACTAAAAGAGTTATTTAAAAAAAACGGTTAATGGTACGGTAATCAAGCAAAATAATGTACATTAATATTATCAAACTCGAAAAATGACTAAAAATTGTTTAAAAATGTGTTTGCTTGGCAAAAGCGCAAAGATTTCTTAAATAATCTATATATCCATCCAGGTTTCTACTTTTAAAATCCGATGTGAAAGATGAAAAATCATTTGATAAACGTCTATGTTACAGGCTTATAAGAAAAACCGGTTTTTTATCCGTAACTCAAGATTTTGGGGGTGTCTGGCAAATTTCAAATACAGATTCTTGTTCTACTCGACAATACCTATAAGAAAAAATATATCACGTCCCAGAGATTTGTACTTCATTCTTTTTTGTGTTGGATCCGAAGGGACCAGCATTGTCTTATCTCGGTAGTTCCGGATATCTTTATTTTTGGATTCCATAGCTTCTTCTGATAGCATTCCTATTATGTCATTTTATTATGTCGGCACTATGTACTAATATTTTATTTTAATATTTTACGAACACTTGCATATTGTACCATATTTTTAAAACGCATCTATATCGATGGCATATCCAAATGCCATGGTAGTTAGGATGTTACCTATGTTAGAATTAGTTCTTCAACGATACCGGTGGTGTTTGGTGATTCCATCATTCGTTGTTCCACATCCCGGCTTTGGCAATAATGTTCTTTCGACAATGGTGTTCATTCTGTCCTTTAGTTTGTTGATAACCTTTTTCATTCTAACTTTAAAACACATTGTATTCGTATTTGCCACTTTTTCAAATCCAGTAAATATAGAATTCGTCATGGAGCTTTGAACGACTGTCACGATATAAATCGAGGTCATAGTAAGATAATAATGGGTTTATACTTTATACTTCAATAAAAATAGTCTTTAATAAGTCCGATTTCTAAATTGTACTTGAAAATTGAATATTTTATAATAATTTGTTGTTACTTTCCCGAGAATTGAATAACGTACATTTCGGCCCGCTCAAAACATTTGCAACTACTACATGCCCTGTTTTATTTTCTTCTTCTTTGCATAATTTCGCCACAAAGTGATCGAGACAAGCCCACGTGCTACATTTCTGAAAAAATCGATAAAATGGGTTTGCCATAATAATATAATATAATCAGCACATTAAAAAACTTATTATCGACGATTATAAATCAGGTGCATCCCAAAAAGGAATATCAGAAAAATGTAATGTCCATAAGTCGACAGTGTCTCGTGTTATAAGTAGTGGAAACATCAAAGCAGTGGAACATAGGTCAAAGAAAACGCAAGACTACACCAAAAGAGGATCGGAAAATTAAAAGAATTATACAAAAATTCCCTCTAATATAATCGAAAGAAATAAAAAAAATCATATCAACTGGATATATCCGCGCAAACGATCAGACGTAGAGCCGTAGAAGCTGGACTTTCCATTCATTTCTAAAAAAAAAATAGGTTAGCTCGCCTTCACTTTGCAAACAAATACATTAAATGGTCTTAGCAGAAATGGAAATGAGCTCTATTTTCTGATGAATCCAAATTTAATTTACAGGGCTCGGATGGCAGGTGTCTGGTGCGAAGACCAAAAGCCGTGAGTCTTAATACAAGGTATACAAAAGGTTCTGTCAAACATTGTGGGGGCAACATTATGGTCTGGGATTGTTTTTCCGGACAAGGAATAGGTCCGATTCATAAAGCTTAAGGAATAATGAGGTCTGAGGATTATAAAACCATTTTGTCTGACTTAAGGTAGCAATACGCATCTTGGGAAATGCCACTTGCTTGGGTGTTTCAACACGACAACGACCCCAAGCACACGTCTAAGGCGGTTAAACAATGGATATCCAATGAAAAATTGACCTGACCTGACCTGACCTGACCTGACCTAAATCACATAAAAAAACTTTGGGAAATTGTGAAAAGAAAATTAAAAAACCGAGGATCTGTATGTGGACCTGAAAGAGCAGTGGAACAGCATCCCAAAAGATATAATTGATCATTTAATCCAGTCTATGCCAAGAAGATGTGCAGAAGTCATTAAACGGCGTGGTTACGCCGTTAATTACTTACAAAAATGTTAAATTTTGTCTAATATCAAAGTCATGCTAAAGTCAAAGTCATCAGTTGCAAATGTTTTGAGCGCAGTAAAACATGAGTTTTTACGTTATTTTATAAATTATCAGCTGTCGATAAGTAGCTTATGTTATATAATCCTTAAAAGTGAATTAATAAAGAATAATTTTGCATTTAAATTTTTATTTCCATATATTTATTTTCAATTAAATGGCGGTGTTTGTCCAATAGGTGAGGTTGTAAATGTTTTGAGCAGCACTGTATATGTACACTAGAGTGGGTCGGTTTGTATGGGACGTAGCAGTAAATGGTTAAATTTTCCCTCAAAATCGTGCGCATTCTCTACGCTCAATGTGGATTTTTTTATATTTTACTCTTTCTGTGTGTAGTCCGAATCGAAGTTGCACGTACTGAAAAGATCTCTTCTTATTCGACACTTTCCTTAAAATAATTATAAAAAATCACTTCTTGGCAGCCAAAATTTTCACCATTTGCACTATAGGGTGTATATTTTAAAAATATTAAAGACTAGACTGGGTTCTGTTGGGGAAGTAACAAAAACTTTACCGAAAACAAAAGATATATTTCCTAGTACTCAACCCATATGAGCATAACTATATCGGCATATAATATAAAAAATTATTACATTTAATTACTTTTATTCACAAAAAAACTAGAAAAAATGTATTTCGTACACTGGGCTGTGAGACTTAACGACGAAAATGGTACTCACGTTCAACATAAGAAATGCCAATAATGGTACCATTATAACGATTATAGGTGATGCAATCAAAAATTTTTGATCACATTTAAGTAGAGTCAGAACCTGAGATCAAAACAGCATTTACGTTTTACAGATACGAGTGAGTTGCACAGCTAAAGTAGCGATTTCTCCCACAGTGCGATGTGATCCACTTTGTATATGTATATTTCCAGGTAAGGTTTAAAATGTTATATCCAGATAGACATAGGTTAAATCGAGAAGGGAATTTGTATCGGGGCTATATCAAAACCTTCTTTCACCATAGGTGCTTCTAGTTGCCATATTTGAGAAAATCTTTTAAAATATTTGTATGAGAGCTACATATAAATCTATATAAATATAATACCTGGTCGAAATATAATGTATTCTGTCTGTATGGGAGTTATATATAAATCTGAACCGATCTCACTTACTTTCACAGCAGACGTTCCTTGTTGAGATATAAGGTATTCTGTCAAATTGCATGACAATCGGTTAAAATGCGTGGTTTCTAGAGCAGAAAAAGTCGAATGCGAAGTTTGTATGGGGGCTATATAAATCTGAACCGGTCGGATCCTCTTTCGCGACAGGAGTTGCGCCAAATTCGAAGGAAATCTGTTAAAATGTGTGGTATCAAAAGCGGAAAAAGTCAAATCGTGAACGAAATTTGTATGGGGTTATATCTAAATCTAAACCGATTCAATTCAAATTCTTATCCCGAAAAACTTCGTTGTGCAAAGTTTCATTTGGTTCTGACAACAATTGCGAAATGTGCTAAATTGAATCAAAAAATGATTCCGGTATAACAAGCGATGGATCTATCTCGGTTTCTTTCTGGTGTTACAAACAAATTCACAAAGACATAATATCCTAGTGGAGGATATAGAGTGGTGGCGAAAACATATTCTACTAAGGGTGTCTTATTTTCATAGGCTCTGTAACTTTGTAAATTTTAATTACAAAGATGTTTAAATAAATATTAATAAAGCATTACGATTTCAAATAATTGTCAAAATGCACATATTCTGAGAAATTTTCTTTGTTATCGAGAAATATAAAAATCTGTATAACAAAACATATGCAACTCGACAATTTTGTTTTTGTGGAATATAACACAGAGGCATTGTCCAGAAATATAATGCTCATAAAAGTTCAATATTTCGCATTATTTCTAATTAAAAATCATAAATTTCTGTTGTACATTTTATGAACAGACTTGTGAAAAACGAATCATTATTCTCTTTCTATAAACGATCTAAACAATTGCAAGTACCACTTTCTGCTCGAACAATTCGAAGACGTCCTGCACGTGCCTCTCCACGCCTATTAAAGTAAGTCACCTTTGGTTGCATATGTTTTGGCCAGCACTGTATATAGCGACAAATGCTATTTTTGCGGGAGATATGGTGGTATCTTTGCAAGCTCGAAAAGTCGTCACCAGTCGTTATATGCCGGGCTCTCCGCCTGGGAATAGCACCATCCCGGAACCGCTTGTTGCATTACTTCTAGGCGGTTTGCATGAATCAGCTATCGCCTGTGTTAACCGATTAAATTTTATTCGATTTATCGAATAATTTTTGTTCGAATAATGGAAAAATCGTGATTTGCGAATAACGAATAATTCGAATAAATTGCCCCAAATAATCGATATTTTAAGTTTTGCCTTAAAAAACTAATGAAATCGTCATTTGCTTTGTATGATAAATTGATTTTGAATTAGAGTGATCAAAAACCCGGGTTTTTAGCAATGTCGGGGTTTTCGAAAACTGCAATGTTTTCGCAAAATTATATATCATTGTTGTTTCACCTCCTGGAATTTTAACTACATATTTTAATAAAGTAATGTGGTTATAGTCTTCGACACCCCCAATTGAGATCCCATAAATGAATGCCTGGATAGAATCCTCATATCAGCGTTTACATACTGATCTAAAACGGATGTGGGCAACGGTGCAGGCCACTAAATAGATAACAAATACATTTGGCAATCTTATATGATCAAAGATGAATGTACGTAGTGCGTTTCAAGCAGAAGTATTGGCAATTTCTAAAGTCACAGAATTAATAATAAACAACATAGAAGTAGGCTTGTTCTCACCGAAAGACCGTCTTCAGTCATGCACTGAGCTAAAAGTTGACTAAAGTCCCAAGACGTTACTACAAATTTGTCTTATTGTCCTATGTCAATTTGGACAGATAGACGGTTCAAAAGCGTCCCATGAGGCCACATTTTATATTAAAATTGACATTTTATAGCGAAATTCGCACTGAAAAAAAAAATATTTTTCTTTTTGAACTGGAATATTGTCCTGGCTCAAGACCATTTTGCATCTATATTTAATAGAATGCAAATTTATTTACAAATGGCATGGTGACATTTATTACTTGGCTGCAGACTACCACGATCATGATTTCGACCATGTCAAAAGTCTTTTCAAGTGGCTTCGCAGCGACTTTTCAACATCTAACCCGGCCTCTATAAGGAGATAATTCACAAAAACGAACGAGAATCACAACTCACTTGCCGAATTTGCGTTTAAAAATCGCACCAAGTAATAAAGCACACATGCCATCTTACAAGCATCTCATTGAGTTGCATGTGTAAGTATGCGTATATGCAGGTATAGTTACCCAGCAATACTTCTGCCGTGCCAACGCTCATTTGTTTTAGTTTTTTCGTTTGTATTTTTTGGTCTGTAATCAATATTTGATTTGAACTGGGATATTGTCCTGGATCAAGACCATTTTGCATCTATATAGATGTCCTGGCTCAAGACCAAGACCGACCGGCGGTCGGTCTGAGATGAAAAACCCGGTTGGCCCGGTTTTCGGTTTGATCACTCTATTTTGAATAGCCAGTTTGCTCCATGTGGGTAAAAAAAACTATGAAACAACAAATATAAAATCCAATAACCACTATTTCTTCGATTTTTGAAATGTATGCTCCACAGCTATTAAAATAACTCGGGAACGATTTATCCGACTTCAATTAAAAATAGCAAAAACTGACGAATAGCATACGAATTATTTAAAATTTAAGGAATATTAAATTCATAGAAAAGTGATAATAGCAAACAGAATTGAAGTTAACGCCGAGATGATAAAGTCAGTTCTGTTATAAATCACATGATCCATATTCGAAAAAAGTCAATGGATTACTTCTGATATTATGCTCAATTAAGGGAATGTTCTTTATTTTGACAAGAAATTAAGATTCTACGACTTTTAAATAAAATCAGATACGTAGTAAAGGTTCAATATATAGTTGAACTACCCGGAAACTTTCTTGTCTATATATCTCTTATTAATTCTCTTTCATTTAAGTGGACAATTGTTCGATTAATCGGTTAATCGAATAACTCAGCTTTAGGAGCCCATATTGATAAAGTTACATAATTTTACAATTTCTGAGTTTGTTAGTGGTATGTATGGTTGACCTTTTGATGTGTTGCGTCCTTTGTTCGGCTTGAGGTCAGTTTTTTCCGATTAATAAAACAAAAATTAGTATTTTATTATTTTCCCAATATTTCATCTTCAGGGGTCTAGTACAAAAAACACAAATTATTCAATTACAATTACAATTTACTAACAATAATAATCAAGAAATATCACAATATTTATATTTACATTTTAAAAAGTTGTTCACAATAGAAAATTCTCCTGCTACTCTCTGAGCAAAGCTTTTGTCAACTACTGTCTAATTTGTTGCCTATGCTTTTCCTATATATTTGAGCGCAGCCGTCCTTGTCTCTCTTAAAATTAATTAATTTTCCCAGGAGAGACATCAATTATATTTAGCATTTCCAATGTGTACTCTCTTCCGCTGATATTCCAACGCCATTAAAGTTTGGTTTGTGTCCCGTCAATGTACAATGGGCTGCAAGGGCAGTTTTTTGCTCAATGGGTCTGTCAAGAGATTTGTGTTCGGTTTTCAATTTATTTCTCGTTGTGCCGCCATATACCTTCTGGCATATGTCGGACTTATCACCATTACATTTTATCTTGTACACGACGTTTGGTTTCTCCTCTTTCTTGATCTTCGATTTCGTCCTAATAAATAGTTGGTTGACGGTCATTTGTCATGTGTGCCAACTCAAATTTTTCCTTGTCGTAAATGTTAGAACGTTGTAAAGTTTCGGATAGTCCTGGAATGCACGTTGTGGATTTATAAATTTTACTTGGTCTCTCATCATTTTTGTTAAGTTTTTCTTCCGTCGCACACTGGTCGCTGCCATAGGACAAAAATAAAAATTTGAATTAAAAAAGTTGGTACAAAATGTGGCAATACTATCTGCAATGAGAATAAGGTTTTCGAAAGTATAGTTGTTTTTGTTTCATATCAACCGTGCTCTTTCAGAATAGCTTCAAAAGAGAGAGCCTGTAATTACTTGGTTATGGCGGAGTGTGCAACTAAAAAATTAAGTGAAACTTAAAAAAAAATAAAAAATCAAAATGAATATTGAAAAGGATGGTATTAAGTTCATTCTTAACGAATTTAAATGTTCTAAAATTGTTCTGTAGTTTCTATAAACTTAATGTTTTCCCAGTACCATTGCCATGTTCGTTAGCCCATATAATTAAATTTTAGGTAAACTTTTAGTTGTGTTCCCCCCTGATTCCTCCAATGGGATTTTTTCTTAATAATAATCCTCGTTTTGAGAATTTAAAACTGCTGATATTTTCTGCCATCAAGTGCCCGTCTTTTTGTTACTACCCAAAAACAAAAGTGATGTAATTGTGATTTATTTGTGGTGTGGTATTTGTTTTGTTTACGTTGGTGATGCTGTGTTGTTCTTATACATGTAACGTAGTGTTTTTGTTCTATTTTGTCTTTGTGCTTTCACATTTTTATATTTTTATAATTTGTGATAGGTACATCTCATCAATGCGAAATTTCCCGCATGTAATATTTACATATTTGATATTTGGTGCTCAAAGAACGGTACAAATGCTGAAAAGAATAGAAACGTATATATGTAATGTGCTGGCAAATAACATCGAAGGCTGCATAGTTGAACCAATTCTATTAGAAAGTTGCATAAAGTACAGTTGCAAACTAGTAAATCAAAAAAAATTTTTTTTTTAAATCCATGCTTTATGCAAGCAGAATTCTATTGGGCCTAGAAATTCTTTTTTAGTTATCTTTTGTAGAAGGAAAAATTACTGCAAAATTTCAGTTTTTTATCTGCCATAGAACGGCATATATTCGAAAATGGGTTTTAACTTCGTATGGGAGGTGCCACGCCCACATTTCCATTACCGCCCATTTTTGTCACAACTACGCACATTAATGCTAGATGCACTTACACAAAATTACAGTAGGTGTAATTTTGGTTTTAACTTCATATGGGAGGTGCCACGCCCACTTTTGCATTACCGCCCATTTTAGGCGCAACTACGCACATTGATGCTAGATGCACTTACACAAAATTACAGCACTCTAGGTGTCATAGAACTGACAATATTCGATAATAGGTTTTAACTTCGTATGGGAGGTGCCACGCCCACTTTTCCAATACCGCCCCTTTTTGGCACAACTATGCACATTGATGCTAGATGCACTTACACAAAATTACAGCACTCTAGGTGTCATAGAACTGACAATATTCAATAATAGGTTTTAACTTCGTATGGGAGGTGCCACGCCCACTTTTCCAATACCGCCCATTTTTGGCACAACTATGCACATTGATGCTAGATGCACTTACACAAAATTACAGCACTCTAGGTGTCATAGAACTGACTATATTCAATAATAGGTTTTAACTTCGTATGGGAGGTGCCACGCCCACTTTTCCAATACCGCCCCTTTTTGGCACAACTATGCGAATTGATGCTAGATGCACTTACACAAAATTTCAACACTCTAGGTGTCATAGAACTGACAATATTCAATAATAGGTTTTAACTTCGTATGGGAGGTTCCACGCCCACTTTTCCAATACCGCCCATTTTTGGCACAACTATGCACATTGATGCTAGATGCACTTACACAAAATTACAGCACTCTAGGTGTCATAGAACTGACAATATTCGATAATAGTTTTTAACTTCGTATGGGAGGTGCCACGCCCACTTTTCCAATACCGCCCCTTTTTGGCACAACTATGCACATTGATGGTATATGCACTTACACAAAATTTCAGCACTCTAGGTGTCATAGAACTGACAATATTCAATAATAGGTTTTAACTTCGTATGGGAGATGCCACGCCCACTTTTCCAATACCGCCCATTTTTGGCACAACTATGCGAATTGATGCTAGATGCACTTACACAAAATTTCAGCATTCTAGGTGTCATAGAACTGACAATATTCAATAATAGGTTTTAACTTCGTATGGGAGGTGCCACGCCCCTTTGTCCAATTGGTCAAATTTTTCCATTTCCTTGTATTGTCACCGAAAATGATTAAGTGTGCAAAATTTGAGCAAAATTGGTTGAGAAAAAAGCTTTCAAAAATTGATTTCAAATTTTGTGGCACACATAGAAAGTAACCTTATATAAAGCATGGAAAAAAATGCAGGGTTTTGGCGAAAATGCCTGCGAACAAAATTCAACGTTTTGGGGTTAATTGTCGACAAACCGAAATCTGGAGGGAGTGGGTCTTCTAATGACGGAAACACTGCAAGAGAATTCTTCATCAACTCAAGCTTGTCCGCTGAAATAACGGGGCTTGATAAGGATTTACAACATTAATGTCGACAAATTTAGATCATATGCATAGGATACTAAAGAGCTGACAAAGAAGAATTCATGGTACTACCTTCCACCCTCAGTTCACAAAATTTTAAAAGGGGGTGGTCGTGCGGGTGCTAAACCACGCCCATTTTTTCACAAAAAAATCTCTTACTTTTATAAAATCATTACCAAAGTTTCAAGTTAATATCTCTTCTGGAAGTATTTTTGGCCGTTGATTCCATACAAGTACGACCACTGCGCGTCGTTCGCTTGATTAAATTATTTATTAATTTATCGGGAAAGTCGTTCATTTCTAATTTTGCACTTGATTGTTTCGTGCAATTCCTTATCACTAGTTTGTAGGACCCTGTTTATAAAATTCGTCGCGGTATTGATGGTAGTTCGTCTTGGGTGCTTTGAATAAAAATGAATTAAACGTCCAGAAGCCGTTTGTTTTTGGTACCAGTCAACTTTCAGCAGATTCCCTTGTCTAATTATCTCCGAATCCAAATATGGGAGTTTATTGTCAAATTCTTTTTCCATCGTAAATTGTACTTGTCGGTTGAAAGAGTTTAGTGTATCAAGTGTGGCTTCTACTTCACTACGCTTTACAATTCTGAATAAATCGTCTACATATTTTGTCAGTATTTTAGGTTTTTCTTCCATCTTGTCTATCGCGGCGTCCACCAGTTCCTCTATAATGATGCCAACAATTTCTATTCATACATCTTATCTTCGTACTTGAAATAGCGTGTCTCTTTAATGCAAAAGGTCAACAATTCTATGAAGAGGTTCCGAGGTATTCTTGTATCTTGTATCTTGTTCAATTTGATTCCATTCTCAATTTTCAACAAAAGCAGCAACTGACTACACAAACACCCCGACTCTGAATACTCACCGGAAGATAATTCCCGGGGAATTTATTTTTCCCGAGAATAAAATCCTCCTATTCTAAACAAACGGGCAGAATAGTAATAAGGGAGAGAGAATTTCGATTATTCGAAGTCAGCTGTTTTGTTTACAAATTTTTACATACAAAGTGAATAAATTGAATATAAATAAAAAACTATAAAAAACAACATAAAAATGTTCAGTGTTGCGTTTTTGATGATTGCTGAATCAGAAAACGCTGAAATGCAGCAGCAGGTGAAGAATGTGCAAATGATGGAAAGGAGAACCCACTTTAGTTGCCTCAATCTTTGTAACTAAAGGGTCATTTTTTAGCTTTTAACAGTTGACGCACGTTTCGTGTTTTGTTTCACTGCCAAACATCTTCAGTTTGGTCTATAATTTAACCATGAATCGTCTTACAAACGAACAACGCTTGCAAATTATTGAATTTTATTATCAAAATGCGTGCTCTGTTAAGAAAGTTCATCGCGCGCTTCCATTTAAATTAATAAAATTAAATAAGAGTTTATTCATGTATGTATGTAAAGGGAGATTTTCTAAAAGATATAGGAAAGTTTTTCAAAAAAAACACATAAAACTCAGAAAAATGTATGAAATCTTTATTTGAATCGATAGTACGGTCCATATAATTTAATGTTTGAATATTATTTCATTTCATTTATTCAGTCAATGGAAGTAAAATTCCTTACAGACTATGATTACAAATATTATATAGTAAATATAAGTATGAATAATTATAAATTATTTTATTACTGTTACAAGAAATAATTTAAAGTTATCTTTTGATGTGCAGAAATCTATACATGGCTTTGAATCTTTTTGAAGATTTAGATTAACGGCATTTAGATAAAGAAATGTGCGAGTTAGAGGACTGTTAAGAGCATAATTAGTACGATGCAATGGGACATTAAAAACATCAACGAACCTCCGATTTCTTGGAGGGACATAAAACGGAATCAAAGAAACCAAATCTGGACAATCAATAATATCATTTATTAAATCAAAAATTAGTAAAGCAGCTTGAAATATCCTTCGATACTCCAAAGTCTGCAAACCCAACAATAAACATTTCGACCTATAAAGTGTATGATCAGGAAATATGAATGACCTAAGAGCAAATTTAACAAATATTCGCTGAACTCTCTCAATGCGAGATATATGTTTGTCACAATGTGGATTCCAAATTAATGACGCATATTCCAATTTAGACCTGACAAAAGAAGTATAAACCAATTTCAGAGTATTAGGATCAGAAAAATCTGAACAATTTCTTTTTAGAAATGCAAGCATTTTGTAAGCTTTTGGGACAATATAATTGATGTGCGGTAAAAATGACATAGAGGAATCGAAAATAACCCCAAGATCACGTACTGATGTAGTCGTTTGCAAAATATCACTACCTATTTTGAAAATAGCTTGTATAGGATTAAGAGATCTAAAAAACGAAATATGAAAACATTTCGTAAGATTTAAATGGAGCTTATTTATCGTGCACCACTTACGTAATGAGTTAACTTTACAAAATACTTTTAAATCATCAGCATATAAAAGAAAATTTGAGTTACAAAAGCACGAAGAAATATCATTAATAAATAAGTTAAAAAGCATTGTTCCTAATATACTACCCTGTGGTACGCCTGATGTTTGTATGTATGGCCTAGACTCATAACCTTCTATCTGAACAAAGCATACCCTGTCTGACAAATAAGATTTGATCCATTTTAGAACATTTGAATGAAAACCAAATTGTTGCAATTTCGCAAGTAGAATACTATGCGATAATTTGTCAAAAGCTTTCGAAAAATCAGTATAAATTGCTTCGACCTGGTTACCTTGTTCTAAGGCAGATGTGCAATATTCACTAAATATTGTTAAATTATTCGTAGTGGATCTTCCAGAGAAGAAACCATGCTGTTTAGGAGAAATATAAGATTTCGTTTGAAAAAATATTCTTTTATAGATTACATGCTCAAATACTTTAGAAACGCATGATAACTTTGAAATAGGCCTGTAACAAGTTACATCATCTTTCATTCCACCCTTAAAAACTGGCGTGATCGAAGCCGTTTTCCAACAGTCAATAAAAACGCCTTCTTTAAGGGAGAGATTTAGTATGTATGTTAAAGGAAACGTAATGGCAGAGGAGCATTTTTTAAAAAGTGAGCACAGATACCATCCACATCAGATTTGAAGCTATTTTTAATTTCCATTATGCCATCTAATACTTCATCTTCTGAGACCATAACATTGCCTATATTAACCATAGAAAATCATTTTGAAACCCTTATACAATTATCGGACGAAGGCTCAAAATTAGATTTAAAAAAGTTAGCGAACATGTTTACCGCATCATCACAAGATTGGGATATATATCCATTACACCTGACTGTAGATGGGATGTCGGAAGATTTCTTTTTGATTTTATAAAGGTCCAAAATGATTTGGGGTTACTTCTAATTTCATTCTCTTTCCCCAAAAGAAATTGTTTATAAAGAAATTTATTTAAGCAGTTTAATTCCCGTTGGTAATATATAAATTTAGCTTGACAATCAGCATCACCCGACTTTATGAAGCGCTTATTAAATTTATTGCGAAAGTTCTTAAGCTTTTTAAGGCCTCTAGTATACCATGGAAGCTTATAAGGCTTATCTTTTTTAATAGGAACATTATCCTTTAAAACACATAAAATTTCAATCAAAAATTGTTCATAACAAACGGAAGTTACCTTGCCAGCAAAAATTGTTAGGCAGTCCACCGAGTCAGATATAGTATTTAGCACATCAAAATTACACAAGTTGAAGTTAAAATCTATTTATTTCTATTTTAATATTTAAAGAAGCAATACGATCCTATTTCATTTACCTATTTCCTATTTCAATTACCAAAGGTATGTGATGTACATTAGATGGGGATATTGGCAGTAAAGACTCAGGTGAAGTTACAATCATGTGGAACAAAAATGAGATCCAAAAATCGGTGCAATCGATTAGGAATATTATTAATTTGAAGCAAGTTTAAACTAAGCCAAGTATCAATGCAATTAATTTCGTATTCTTTATTTACATTATGAGGAGATAAAAAAGTATTATCACCAAACTTAGACCAAATAATACTTTCAAGATTAAAATCCCCCATTACACAAATGCTACAGTTTACTGCAATATTCTCATTTAATAATAAAATATTAGAAATGTGTTTAGCGTAAAGTCTTTCTGAACTTCCCGGAGGTATAGAAGATACGCATAATAATAAAGATATGTTAATACCTAGAATAGATACAGCAAGTTGATCTAATAAACCATCCTCATCATCAACCAAGAGGAGGGAGGATTTATATTGGCCTTTAACAGCAATTAGAACTCCTCCACCTCTAGAAAAACCAGTCAGATTCGCATTACTATCATTACGATAAACATTATAAAGCCCAGCATCAAAAAACTCCGCATTAAAAAAGTCCGAGTTTAGCCACGATTCAACCACAACAATCACATCAAATTCACATTGAGACGAAAAAGCAAAAACAACTTTCATGCAAATGTTGACCTTGACTGCGCCTCAAATGGTCCATCCGCTTAGTCCAATTTTGGCATTTCCACGTTTTTGAGTAACAGAGACCCAATTGGTGCGAACGGCGACGAATCGATAATTGATGGTCATCATTGACACTGGCCGATACAGCTGCGATATTTTCTTCAGTTCGCACTCTACGCAAGCGTGTTGGTGGTTTAATGTCCAACAATGTAAATTTGGTGCGAAATTTAGTCACAATAGTCCGAATAGCCGCTTCAGTGGGTCGATTAAACTGACCATAAAATGGAAGCGCGCGATGAACTCTCTTAACAGAGCACGCATTTTGATAATAAAATTCAATAATTTGCAAGCGTTGTTCGTAGAATGTGTATTGATTTCAATTCATTGTGTCACATCATAGATTTCGGATTAGGAATCGATATAATAAAGTCCAGGATTTTCTCCTGCTTGGATGTTTAGTTTTGTTATGATATGTTTACTTTCATATTTTTAGTTACTAACTTTAAGAATAACCATTATTTGCATGTGATACTAATATTTTGTTTAATAATATTTTTGTTATACCGGCTGTTGATATTTGATCTGTAGCCGGTGTCCACGCTCTACTGCTTGGCCGCCATGGTTCGGACTGTGGTGTATACATTGTCCCTACGTTATGGGGACGTGGCCCTCTCGGTCGGAAGGGGCGGGAGTGAAGATTCAGTACGTGGACGCATCGCATCCCGGTGCGTGTCACGACTCATACATTTCGAATAACAGCGAGTTGCGAGCTCACTTTGAGGAAGAGTATCGAAGAGGCGGTAGTCATTATTGGCTCCTTGGTAAGCTTTTGAATGACAACAGAAAGTATTCACAAATTAATAATGGATCTTTTTACTAGGAGGCGCGGGATATGCTCTGGAACCGTGGCTTTTGACCCCTCATAGATGCCAACAGGATGAATCAGTTTAAATTAAATTCAATGAAATCCATTCCAAGTGCCGTAATGTGGTTGAACGCACCAATGGTGTAATGGGCGCTTGCATGTTTTTTTCCTTCAGTTTTGCATTGAATTTTCATCCTTAACAACGCCTTCTATGTGTCAATTATTACTTATTTACATTTTCATCGCCCAAAATCTTTTCGTTTTTGGGGAACACCTATCACTTCGTTGTCATTTATACATTTGCAAAGTATTTTAGCAGCGTCACCGAGGTTTCCTAAAGACATTCAACAAAACTCTCGGCCATTTTGTCACCTGTTATAGCTATTGGATAGTTGCAATTTCACATACAGTGATTATTGTGTTGAAAAAGATTTATTAAATTAAATTTTACCTTTTTAATTTAAATTTATGATTATTTAAATTCAATTCTAAGGTTTGCCAACAAGTGAAAGCCTGCTGCAAGTTTTAATACCTTCTACTGAAAAATTAAAATTCGCAACAACGTAAGTACATATCTACATATAACTTAGGTTGGGTTTTGTCCAAGCTTATGTGCTGAGAAGATTGGTGGTTAAATCCCGATTGATTCTTTTTGGTTATTCCTCTCTTGGTGCCAACTCCACCACGGGTAATTCAATTTAAATCCAATGCATATCTCTCTCATATCATTTCATATTCACCATAGATTTGGCACCTTTCATAGCATTAAACAGCAGGAAAACGATAGAAAGAGAAACTTGAAAGAAATATCATTTGATCAAAGCAAGACTTCTAGTTGCATACAATCAACCGTCCGCTACTGTGATCAAGTCGTTTCCTGTGTTTTTTTTTAAATAATTCTGCTGTGTGTTTTGATTTGTGGCAAATATTTGGAAAAATATATAAATAATTTTTTTAAAAAGTCTTATCTAAAATTCGGGTTTTTTAGGTGAAAATAGGTTAATTAAAATTTAGAGTAAAATATTTTATAGTAGTAAATAATTACATTGTGTGCTAACAAAAAGTGAACATGCACTCATTGTGTACCTAGTGGCTACGCCCCTGCCCCTTTTTGTTTGCACATAATCATAGTCTGAATCCCGTTTCTTCAGAAGTTATACACCATATTACAAACAAACAAACAATTACATATATATCTACGCAAAGAAAGTAGACGAACAAGAAGCTCCGTCCGACTCTTTGATTTCTGACAGTTACGTTCGATTAAAATGTAAATGGAAGAGCGAGACACTTTTGCCCACTCTTAGGTGAAGAATGGGTGTTTCAAAATGAATATTTTTCGTGTTTTTTGTTTAATTGTGAATGAACTAAAGAAAACAGCACAAAGAAACGACAAACAACGTTAAAATACTAAGAAACTGTGTCGTATTTTACTCGAATTTTGTGACCACTTTACTTATTATTTTTTATTTAACTAATTGCAAAAAAAATTATTGAAAAATAAGGCAAAAATTATCCCATTCTTCTTTGTTGCCGGCGTTCTTAATTTTGAAATTTTCATGTTATTTTGATTGATTTCTGTCAAAACCGATGACAGCACTCTCTTAAATTTTATTTTTCACATTTTAATCTAACGTAACTCGCTCGATTTTTAAAATGAGTCGGACGGAGCTTCTTATTCATTTATATTTTTTGTATCTACGTGTCTTTAACTTTTTTCGTTGTTTGTTTTGATGTTATTTCAACCGGTTCAATTCTTTGCTTAAAGCTGATCTTATTCTTAGCATATGGTGTGTGATTTTTGGTGAAATGTATTAAACCGAAGTATCTCATGTTAATAACATTTAAGTTTTAGAGAGATTTTGTGAGAACGTGAGATATGTTGCCAGACGTATTCCCCAGGAACATTTGTCCGGAATACATGATGCTAGACATAATCTAGAGCAACATTTCTCCGATTTGAATACACACACAGAAAGACAGCAGATCAGCTGGAGCAGCAGATATAAAACAACATAGAACCAGACTTTACAATTTCCAATACTTCGAAAGGCCTTTCGACGAGGGAGCACCACATATGTTAATGTAAGTCAATCTCTGATTTCTTTCCTTTTTCGTTGTTTTGGTTGATTCTCCGATATTTTTTTGTTGTGATCTATCTCAGTCTGTGTATTTTGAACGTAAACACAGCTTAGATACATAAATGTTATTTTGCTTTCATCATTCCTTTGAGGGTGACCAGGCGAGTTCCACCACTCAGTTACAATTTAAATATGAATTTAATGTAAAAATATGTACATAGATATTTCGGCCAAACCCCTTTTCAGATATTCTATTTATTTAGTTAATATTGTATTCAAATTATTTTTTTTTTTTTTCAAAGTATAGACTAAGTTTTCTGTATTTTTTATTTTTGAACTGTTTGAATTCCCTAAATGAAATAAATCACAATGTGTTGTGCATAAAGTAATCGTTCTTTTTTATTTCCGTACCATCAGGTAGAGCATGTTAATTTAGGTTTCGCGATGGGACTAGGGACTAGCTATTGTGATCATGGATGGGAGGGCCTGTCGATAGTTAGCAACATCGGACTATCGCTAATCGCCTCGCTAATGCTGATCTGAGCCTTCTTTCTCTTTCTGTCACTTTCCTCTTTAATTTCCAAATGCACGCATTTATATCTTTGATGTTTGTAGCTTGTGATATCGGTTGTAGTAAAGCTTCGAACCCCCCCAACGACGAGCAATAAGGCCGGAATTTCCGCGTGCATTAGTTTTTTGTAAAACAATATATTAGTTATACGCTACAATGGCGTTTTGGAAAATAGATGGAGGTGCATTCTTGGTGCTAGGGAACTTCACTATGCTCCAGAAAAGCCTGCAAAAAGATTTGACGGAGTTGGAACTACCAAAATTAACAACCCACTTAAAATTACAAAAGAAAATACAACAGTCGACTTAGACAACCTACTATTGTGAAATATATGGATCTTTCTTTGAATTTTGTATCCCACTATATGATGACGTCTATAGAAAGTTGATGTTGGCCGATGTTGATTTTGAATAAAACACAAAACACGGCCATTGAATTTGTCGTGCAAAAGAGCCATTGTTTCGTTAGCTGTGTGGCAAGTGACATCGTCCTGTTGAAACCACATATCGTTCACATCCATATCTTCCAATTCGGGCCATTAAAAGTTCGTTATCATCTCACGATAGCGAAGACCATTCACAGTAACTGGCTGACAGGCCTCATTTTGGAAAAAATACGGCCCGATTATGCCGCCAGCCCATAAACCGCACCAAACAGTCACTCTTTGTGGGTGCATTGGTTTTTCGACAATCACTCTTGGATTATCATTCGCCCAAATGGGGCAATTCCGCTTATTGACGAATCCACTGAGGTGAAAATGCGCCTCCTGAAAAGGCTGCACAAATTACAAATGTTTGCTGTGCGTTACATAATCTATGCATTCATTTCAAATGTAATACTGACGTAAACGATGTTGAACATGTTGATAGTATTGCATACTGGTCACGCAGCAGTATTTGTCGGTTGCCCAAAATATTACAAATAATATTAGAAATAATATGTAGTACATATTTACCCAAATTAAAGACACAGACAATTGGATATATTGAGACAGCCTAATGTATATTTGTAAATTTAAATAATAAAACATAGGATTAGTTAAGTTTGCTATAACACATTGTATTTAAAACAAACTAAAAACAATTAAAAAAAGAAAAACAAAATAAAATTCATATTCTAAAACTAATAACTATTTCAGGTTCAATTCATACGTACGTTTTCAGTCTGTATGTGTATATATATATATATTAGAGTGGCTTTTATTGTGAGGAAGGAAAAAATGTTGCTGATGTTCCCGACTAAAGTGAAAGATTGGTTTGTTGTATGTATTCTCCCAAAATATTTCGCTTTTATCATTGTCCTTTCGTGAGCTGGACGCGTTCAAAATAACCTCTTTAAATCAGGTTTTTCTTGAATAAAATTCACGGTGAGAATGGTATTTAGATAAACTCCTGCTAGAAATTAATATCTGGTCCGAGCCTTATCAAACTTGCATTTTAACCCAGGATAGAGGGTGGAATTTTATCATTTTTGTGCCGCAATAACTTCCACATTTGTAGTTCGATTTATGTTTTTAGGGGCTCCTTGGAGAGGTCTTGATAACCAATTGCAATTTTTAGAATTTCCTAACCCATTAAGGGCAGACAATTTTTTTTCTTACTGTTGGTTCTCAGTGGGTTAAATGTGATGTAAAAACTGAAATATGGGGTGTAACAGGCGTCTTTTTATAACTAAATAATTACAAATATTATATAATTATCATTAAGTTTCATTACATTATTATTTAATGTATTAAATTCATTATTAATGTTGGTTTTGTTTGCCATAATTTTATTATCACGACTGTATTCGAGTTAATTTGATTATTTTATTTCACTCAATTTTATACAGCTTGTAATAATGTTGATCTCTTTGTTCTTAGTTTTCTTTTTTTCTCTCAATTACATATTTTCATATTCCTAAAAATGTCACTCATTACATGAATCACTCTTTTTGTTCTTTTACATCTTGCTTGTAACCTTTCAAATTTTCAATATAACTAGGGATCACACATCAATTTTTGTCATTCTAAGATTAGCTCTGCACCAATAAACTTAAAATAAGCTCAGGCTTTTCATTTCCAAAAAAGGATGATCAATAAAATAATAACTAATATACAAATAAAAACGTATTAAACTTTAAATAAAACTAAAGTATTACTTTGGCGGATTTGACGCTCCGGCAGTCTGTTCTTGCCTCGTAATAATATAAAATTATATTAAATAAAAATTAAATTAAATATTAGTGGACAGCTTTGACGAATTCGTCTGGCTTTGACCCTAATATTTTATAATAAATAATAATTGGAGTCTCATTCCCCTACAGGGGTTATTTGCATCGTAAACACATTCTAGTCTTACAAAAAGCTAATTTTTGAAAAAAAAAAAACATCTGAAATGTTGGTCTTTCTATGGATCAATTGGGAGGAAAACTTCACAAAAGATGTTACAATAAAACCGTGCGACATGATTTGCCTCCCAAGAACAAGATTATATAGAAGTGAAACTATAGGTCATTAATAGGAAAACTCATACTCAGATTTTTATTTTTTTATTTCATATTTCATATTAAATGTTTCAATAATTTAGTTTCGTACTTTTGCGTTTCATACAATGACGATATGGGTATCAAATGGAAGAGAAGAACATCTACTAAATATACATTAAATTTCATGCGGGTATCTATGTTAATTTAACATTAACAACCATTTTAATTTTTTGCCCTTTAAAAAGTTTATGTAGATTATTCATGTTTTAATTTTTAAGGGAGAAAATTTTAAATGGTTGAATTTCTTTCCAAAAATTAGCTTTATATAAGACTTTAATGTGTTTACGATGCAAATAACCCCATATTTCAGTTTTTACTTCATATTTAACCCACTGAGTATTAACAGTATGAACAACATTGCAATTGGTTATCAAGACCTCTCCAACGAGCCCCTAAAAACATAAATCGAACTACAAATGTGGAAGTTATTGCGTTTTTTTTTTTTTGTAAAAAATGCATCAAAAATTGCACTAAAATAGTATAAATCTGTCCTTTATATTGGGTCATATTGCATGTTTTTAATATGGTTTGATAAGGCTCGGGTCGGATTTTAATTTCTATCATTTTTTCTCAATATCATTCTCGTCGTGAATTTTATTCAAGAAAACCCTGATTTATAGAGGTTATTTTGAACGAGCTCCAGCTCACGAACGGACAAGGATAAAAGCGAAATATTTTAGGAGAACATATAAAACAAACCAATCTTTCATTTTAGTCGGGAACATCAACAACATTTTTCCTTCCTCACAAAACAAGCCACTCTAATATATATGTTATCACTATTATTTCAGGTACGTTTAAATTGTATGCTTCAGGTCTTCTAATTCTAAGAGTCGGCGGTTTTTTTTAATTTATCCTCCATTTCTCTTAGCCGCAATTTTTCCATGACCAAATTGTGCCTTTTTTGTTCTTTAAGCTCTTCCTTTTTGACATCATAAAGGCGGTCAATAGAGCGATACAATTTTTTTTGTATTTTGTTGCTGCTCCATCATTACCTCCAGCATATTTCTTTGGATGGCTATATCTTTTGAAAGGACATCGCGAGCGGAGACCTGTGCACTCAAATGTCCACTTATTTTAATTTTTTCGCCGGTGGCTTTTGGGCGTGTCTTTGTCACTGTGCACGGCAGTACTCCACGGCAGTACGGCCTCTTCATCGTCTGGCTCTAGCAACTCCAAAAATGCAGGTGCAAGGCTATCTGGGTTCTGTCTTGTGGAAGTTGAAGAGCCTAACCCAAACGTGTTGGCCACACCTTCCACTGACTGCTTCATGTCATTTAAATCATATATGTCCTCTTCGTTTGCAGAAAGCGTCTGTTCCATATTGGGACCTCCACCAGTTCCTCTGGAGTATTTGAGGTTTTGTGCCGCCTAGTGTCGTACATACTTCTTTTGATCGGCCCATACCTGAAAAATGTTTCGCATTTTCGTCATTTGTGCGTTGTACAAATAAAATTTTGTTGCACATACCTTCTTCCACTTGGCAACATTTGTTGATGGTGGCCCGGCTGCGCACAATTCCGCCTCCAAATTGCACCATAGCCGGTTTAGCTCCTCTTTACTCCCCTTAAACTAACCTCGCGCAATATCTAAAATTTGTTATCACATTCTCCCTTTTATTGACATTTATAATACCTACTTATTTCCCGGGGAAGAGTTCCCCATTTTCGAAGTTCGTTTTGAATAAGGGAAAAGCGAGAAAATTCTCGGGGAGATTTTATTTAGAACTAGCTGAACCCCCGCCCGCTTCGCCAGGCAGAAAAACAAACGGAAATAAAAATCATATTGTTTTTCTTGTGATCGGTATTATATGTACCACTCAAGGTACTTCCCTGAGATACAAAAGAAATGGATATGTTCCATGGAAAATATTGAAGTACGGCGAATAAAGGAAGAAATGTCAAAAATCAAATTGATTTTAGGTTGAGTGTGATTCTCCTCCTTTCCATTACCAAAATAATAAACTTCCTACGTAAGAAGAACATACTTAATCGAATAGCTGGAATTCGAAGGTCTACATTCAAAACACATAGAAAGTCAATCAAATTGTTCACTAATCAAACAACACAAAAACTAAAAAAATAATATAATTTCCGTTTTCTTGACTTAAGTCGGCTTTTGGCGATATTTCTTTTTTTGTAATCTTTCTTTGCTATTGTGCTAAGAAAATCCAAAGAAAAGGTGTAATTTTACAAAATTCAAATCAAAAATTCCCCATCTTTCAAATCCCGCCCATTTGTATAACAATATAGGAATCTCGGTGTCGAATATACTCTAAAACAGGTTTTAATTTCGTATGGGAAGGGTCACGGATACTTTCCGCCCATCTCGGTGTCGAATATACTCTAAAACCGTTTTTAATTTCATATGGGAAGGGCCACGCTCACTATCCAACTACCGCCCATTTTTGCTACAACTACGAAGGTTTATGCTAGATGCACTCACAAATATTGTAGCTGTTATAAAACTGAATATATTCAATAATAGGTTTTAAGTTACACAACATTTACACAAAATTTCAGCACTATAGGTGTGAATTGACATTATTCAATAATAGGTTTTTGGCAAAACTGTGCAGACTAACAATTAGTGAACTTTCACAAAAATTCAAGACTCTAGCTGCAACAGTACTCCGAATATGCTAATTTATAAAAAACGAATAAATCCCCAATTGGTGCCACGCCCACTGAAAATATCAAAAATTTATATAGCCTATTTTCACCACCGAATGAAAATGTTTAAACAAACCTGGAATGAGAAAAATATTGTTCTCAGTGATTATTGTATCGATTAACTTAATATTCAATTTAATGATACGATCATGGATATCTAATTCAGATAACGCCAAAGGAAGTGTCTGCACGTTCGCTTAAGTGTATTTTGAACTCAGTTTCATGAGTTTGATTTTTCGTACGGTGAACTGGAAAAATCTACGGGGAATATAATGCAGAAGGTCGTCATTTCTAATGCGATTTTGTCATTGACACTTTGAAGCAAGTGTTTTGAATGTAATTGTGCAGATTCGTCGTTCTGCAACTCGAATCTCTTGATAGTACTTAATTTAAATGTCGTGATGTTTTCCACAAAAAGGACGTATTCGAGCATTAATTTAGTTTATTGGGTGGAGTAGGCCGTGGAATCACTGGAAGTGTTTGGTAAAAATCACCAAAAAATCATTTTTATCCTCGCATTTTTAATCTATGCAACATATGCAATTTTTTAAATTGATTTTTTTAATATTGAGATCATGAGAATCATTTGTGTAGTCGTTATTCAACTGTAATCATCCTCTCAAAATATAATTTTGAATAAAAATTGCCTGCCTAGTCATTATTCGGTGTAGTTACTCAAATTTTCTAGAGTTAAACATCCTAGAACCAATTATTTCTTTGGTGATCACGAACTCGATACTGTAGATACTTTTCTGGACCTCGGGTTCTTATTAGATCAACGTCTGAACTTTCGACTTCACATTTCAATGATGGTCAACAAAGCTTATAGTGCTCTTGGTTTTATGAAGCGTTGGAGTAAGGAGATTTCTGATCTTTCAGTCACTAAGCAATTATATACCTCTTAGGTTCGCTGCATACTTGAGTATGGTTCTGTTATATGGGACCCATCTTATACTATTCATAGTAACATTATTGAATCTGTGCAAAAACAATTCCTCTTATTTTGTCTACGTGGTCGTGGGTGGAACCCCCGCACACTGCCGTCATATGCATTTAGACTTAATCTTATTAAGTTACCATCTTTGAGAAGTCGTCGTACTATGCTGAACATTACTTTCCTGATGAATGTTTTACAGGGCAACATTGATTCAAATTTTATCATGAATAGAATGTTTATAAATATACCTCAAAGACCTACTAGAAATTTTCAGTTGATTCACATTGATTACTTCCGCACAAATTACGCTAATAATGATCCTTTCCGCCGCTTGTGTGTTCAATTTAATAAATACTACCACATCATTGAATTATCGGAAAATAAAAACTCTATTAAAAGAAAAAATATATTGTATTTAAATACCTAATAATTAAGTAGTTCATAAGTGTATATATGTACATTAGTCTTTTAGTCTGTAAGGATATTTGTATCTATAGACTTATAATAATAAAAAAGACTTTATGTGAGACATCGTATCTTCATTCCGAGTGATCAATTTACGTTACAGCACAACCATGATCACCGGCACAGTTCTTATTCAGCGGCAATTTGATTGCTGAATGAGCTGTTCGAACTTTTTCAACAACTTAGTTCAATTTCAGATGAAGGCGGTAAACTTAAATTCATGAGAGTCGTACGTTAATGTCTTCATCTTCGTGCTTTCCTTTAAGAAGCGTTTCTTCAATATGCTATTCGTTAATTTCCCCACTTCCCACTGTCATTGCAAAAAATAATCTAGTATTAACTGAAGATTCTGAGGCGATATTCTGCGGTTGTCAATATAATTTTCTCTAGAAACAGAATCCTCCAATTCAATGTTTTTCGCAGCCAATGTAGCATGTTCTCTCAACGACAGACGACTTTGAGCAATGTATGGGAACACGTACTAAGTAGTGAAAAAATCTAGATATCAATATTTGCAATATCAACAGAATTTTTCTCTCCAAGTTGGCTTTTCCACGAAACATGATTCTGTTCGTCAGCTGGAGATTGCTGTGGAATCGCCCTTAATGTAAATCGAAAATCACCTTCCCACAGAATCATTGAACCAACAGTGCGCCATAGTACACTCCTCCGGGCCGATCAAAACGTTAGCCACCTCAGATCTTCGAATGTTTGCACGATGGATTTTCGTGAATTTCCTATTCATCGCAACCTGAGTGTATTTTGGCAGTCTTCAAAGAACGCAGCGTATTTTTTCCAAAAATTGGTACTATCAAAAAGGATTTTCCGGTAGTTCATCGTTCATAAGCCACGTGTTCCGTAAGCATCTTATTCTCGAAATACATCGTATTCACATTGTTTTTGAATTGCATTGCAACTCTTAATTAAATGGTTAGTGCATCGGATAGTGTGGCGCTATCATTCCTAGTTGGGCTAATATTAATAGCATGTCTTCATTCAATGCCACGTTGTGAATTTTCAGAAATATCCTCTTTGTATTTGGTTCACGAATCATTGAAAATACATGAAATACGTGTATCTGGATTTCTCAGTTTATTTGATGATTGGTTACGAATTGGAATTATTAACCAAATAACAATGAATCAACAAAATATGTCGTTTCTATCGCCAGTTCTGACAAAAAGATTAAGATTTTTTGCATTTTGTCCGAATTTTCAGACGTTTCTTTATAACTATTTGAATTTTTGTGTTCCGAAAACTTTCGCAGAATCATAACTAACATAACGTAAAAGAATTCCGCATATCCTTTGCATGAATTGAGACTTATAGCATTGAGTTCATTCAAAAATTCTATAGAAAAAGGCACTTTCAGTTTTTTAAAAATATTCCTATTTTGCGGTCAACTATCCAAAAGTTTTTTGATCTTAAAACCAAAGATCAGACAAATCTGTTCTGCCGTTCTCAAGTGATGCGATTACCAACGAACATCATTTCATTTTTATACACTCCACGAGAGTATTATGTCTTTGTGCATTTGTTTGTAACACCAAAAGGAAGAGAGATAGACCCATTGTTAATTATACCGATCGACTTAGGATCACTTTTTGAATCGATTTAGCGATGTCCGTCCGTCTGTCTGTCTGTCTGTCCATCTATTCTTGTAATCACGATACAGGTCGCAATTGTACACAGAACCAAATGAAACTTTGCACAACTAAGTTTTTCAGGATAAGAACGAACGCTATTTAATTTGAAGAAAATCGGTTCAGATTTAGATATAGCCCCCATACGAATTTCACTCCGGATTTGACTCTTTTCACTCTAGATACCACATATTGTAACCGATTTTCTTCAAAATTGACAAAACATCTTATAGTTCAACTAGAAACATCTGTGGTAAAAATGGGTCAGATCGGTTCAGATTTATATATAGCTCCCATACAAATTTCGCTCCCGATTTGATTTTTTCCGCTCTAGAAACCACAAATTGTATCAGATTGTCTTCAGATTTGGCAAACTATCTTATATTTCAACTAGAAACGCCCATGATGAAAATGGGTCAAATCTGTTCAGATTTATATATAGCTCCCATACAAATTTCGCTCCCAATTTGACTTTTTGCGCTCTAGATACCACACATTTTAACAGATTTTCTTCAAAATTGGCAAAACATCTTATAGTTCAACTAGAAACACCCATGGTGAAAATGGGTCAGATCGGTTCAGATTTACACAAATACAAATTTCGCTCCCGGATAGACTTTTTCCGCCCCAGAAACCACAAATTTTCTCCGAATTTCTTTGAAGTGACCACAAAACGTTATATTTGAACTGGAAGAACTTATTGTGAAAGTTAGTCACTTTATTCCATGTTTGGATATAGCCCCGATACAAATATTCTTTTCGATTTGACAAATTGGACCAGGTCATATCAGCCTATGATAAGGAAACATACAAAAATGCATCCCGTTTTCACTTTTTACCGAGTTGATTTGTATTTGGATAGAAAGTGGAGTGTATCGTATAGTCGGCCCCGCCTGACTTTAGCCTTTCCTTACTGGTTATTATTATTATGTATATAGATTAACGTTTTTGTTATCGAAGCTTGTTATCCCGACTTAAAGAAAACCATTCCTAATATTTATTATTTATTTTTACAGTAATTTGGTGGCTGATGGTTTTAAAATTTATCTCGAATACATAGTGACCAATGCATAACATAAGAACAATATTATACCATACTTTGCAGATGCCTTGTATGCTGCTTCTTTAAATGAGATTTTTTAAGCATTTTGCTCTATTTGTGGCAGATGTGAAGCCTTTTGTATTTCGGCAATCTAAAGAATAAATATCCTTAGATCTCTTGTAAATAGGCATTTTTTCACTGCTAGAATTGAATTTATGAAGAATTGAAGGTTTTTCCTGTCAGCAAAAAACGATTTAAAGAAAAATCTCAAATTGTTGACGAGTATTAAAAGCTTGAAATGGCAAAAATGGGAATTTTAGGAGAAAGTTTAAAATATACATGTGGGAATTCACATTTATAATCCCGAAAGAGTTCACAGTCCCGATAATAAAACAAGCGTCTAATTTAATAAATCCAGGGGTTTGATATTTTAATGTAAATGAAAAGTTAAATGTAATTGTATGAAACAAATTGTAGTAAAAATGATTTAGTAAAATGAGTTAATGAAATAAAGAATCGTCGTTGAGTAAACTCCGTAGTTGTTGTACGTCTTAACAGCTTCGCGTCGTAGAGTAAACTGACTTCGTTTGAGAGTATGTTGCGTGAGCATACCCTTTTTTCGCATCCTACATACATAACAAATTTTGTTATTAACTTTATGAATGTGCATACTGACACATACAAAACAGATACGGATACAAAATTGTTATTTCGTTTTTGTATAGTTTCGTTTGATTTAAGATTATGTGACAAGATGATTCGAAATTTGCGGCTTCGGGGGATTTTTGTATGGGCTATATCAGGACCAGATTTGGGAGTATTACATGGAAAGGGTGGATGGTTGGTTAGGTCTCGGATAGGTCTGTTATATCCAGTCTGAAAGATTGAGCTATTTGATTAGGCCTGTAATATCAATGTCCGATATCTCGTAGTAATTGCTTCCCAAGGGCCCTGCGCCCTGGGTTTATCAGAGCTGGCCAGTTGCATAAGAAGTGCTCGACTTCGCTTCCTCCTCATTTACCGCGCATGATTTCCAATTGACCAATGTGCCGTCAGCACTGTTATTACTCTTGATAATATAATTTGGCTTAGGTTTTTTGTTTATACGTGGAAAAAATACAATGTCGTCAATAGCAGTAGTAGGTTGTAACATCTGATTCTATACAACGAAAGAAAAGCTTAATTCCCCTAATGAACGTTGTTATTGTTTTTGGGACAACGGATTACGTTAGTGTTATGAAAAGTTTCATTAATGGAATGTGGTAATGAAGTAGTTTCATTGATGAGTGAATGTTTTATTGCTATAATAACATTTATTCGTCATCAAAAACTATTAATATAAAAGTGCACTTATGGCTTATTTGGCTGTATACTTTGGCCACCAAAAACACACACACACACTACAAAAATAATGAAACCAGATCCTTTCGGTAATGAAATTTTACATTCGGGTTAAGAAAGAGTTTCATTATTTTGTTTGTGATGTAAAAAGCAAACAAACCCGTATTAAATCTGTTAAACAAGTGGGTATTATGTTATGATAAAATATAATATTAAATAAAAATGTAAATTTTAATTCGCGCGTGCGATCTACATTTTAATGAATCTCCTTGTTGACGACATACAAAAGCAATTCTTTAATAGAAAATTTATTTATTTGTTGTTGAAGTTTAGTTGAAGTTACGTAAACCTTGAAATTTTTAAAATTATAGATCTTATTTAATGTTTTATACAATTAGGAAAAGTCACACGCTTGTTCCTAAATCTACGAACTGAAATTATTCTTTTTAGGTTTCACTTCTGTCATAAAAGTATGGCGGTCTCATTACTTTCCCCAAACTTAATAAAGGAAGCGTGGACATGGTTCCCAAAATATTCGATGTCGAAGCAGAAGAAGATGAAGGAATGAGATAATGAACAAACATATATGTATCAATGACTAAACTTTAGGCTCCGAAAGAGAATGTGTGGTTTGTATGGACAATGTAGCAAATGCAAACGCCTAAAAATATGTAATTTGTGCAACCTTACTCTTTCCTGGAACGTAGACCATTATAATTGCCCGTATTGTAGGAGATCTGTGCAAGAATCCATGGAAGTATTTGGGACCATTTACCATTAACTGTCTAACAAATTAAGACTTTTTGAATGGGACAGAATAGCGACCCTACAATTCTGAAAGGGCATGTTGAGTTCAACATTTATGCGGAATAAACGTATGGTCTGAGTTTCTTTTTATAGCAGGTCAACGTTTTCAAAGAGAGAGAGCGAAAAAAAGTGTTATAAGTTAATGTTTGAGAAAATTCTTGTTGTCAGAACAATATTGAGGAATTTTGAGAAGATCATTTTTGTGGAAGATCTTAACCATCTAGCTCATCTCTTTATGGGTCAAGTAGACCTTTCTTTTGTCGAGAAAATCGAAAAAGTCCTTTCAAAAAGGATATTTAAGGATTAAAATGTTCTACGAAAAAAAATGTTGGAAAATTTCAGTGGGGATCGCCGAAGACACAAAACTGGAAGTGCCTTTTCCTTTAGGATTTTTGACTGAACTCAAGACTATATGTCTCGATTCGGACAATGAATATGCGAAATTCTTTTGTGTTTTGTTTGTTATGACTCAGCGAAGTTTTCAGTGGAAAGAAAAATTTGGTTATTGTAAAGAAAATTCAGACAAACTGCAAAATATCGTAATGTTTTATGCACTTTTTTCATAACTGGCGATAGGAACGACATATTTTCTTTATTTTTGTTTTGTTCAGTTTTACTTCTGTCTTTCCATCCCACTACATATGGAAAACAGTAAAAGTTTAAAAGTTTATGCTTAACAGTGGATAACGCATTGCATTAAGATGATCGACCATCGTCTCCACCAGTTTTTAATGAAATAATGACATAATGATATCCCGTAATGTCAGCATGTTATAATTTTTATCAATCAGCAATTTAACAGGAAAATGCATTAGGCCGACGTTCATTGGGATTACACGATCCCAAATGTTTTGTTTCCGTCAAATGCGCATATTGCTTTTGGATTTTTGCATATTTTTCATCCGGTTGGAACCAAACTTTGCATCGACGTTTTATATAAACCATTCGATGGCATTCGAAAACATGCCGACTAAATGAACAATTGCTATATAATATGCACAAATAAATATGGAAAATATGCAAAAATCTAAGGTCTAATAATTATCTCAGAATGTTTCGATTCCAAATTCTATTGCTTCTTGCTACGTCAGAAATTGCAGATGTGTCGCTTGAAGGCTGTCGAAAAGTACTCAGGTTTCGATGAATGTGCATACTTACGAAACTCCAACGAGAAAAAATATCGAATATCATAGTCATAGTTATGATATGCAATGATTACGTTCGAAAGTTATTTTCGCTTTTTACGCAGCCGATATTGTGAAAACACGCCAAGACACTGGAATTAGTTCCGATTTGCAGAAAGACCAATCTGAAATATTATTTTCCCAATAATTCTGGATTATTTAATTTTCAATATTTTTCAAAAAATATCGTCAAAATAAAAAAAACACTTCAAGTTCAAAAAACATACAAAGCATTTTTATTATAAGAAACATATTCTATACGTAATTATATACTAAAAGGCTATAATATCACTCTCAATTCTACCACAAGGGCTTCATTACCAAACTTCGATAATTCAAAATGTAAATTAAAATTGCAAATATCAAAATGCGATCATTCGCAGAGAGAAAGTCAAGCCTGGAATGACAAAGGACATGCATTATGCATGCTGTGAATTCTAATACCTTGATTTTGAAATATATTAAAAAATAAAGGCTTATACAAATATGAAGAGATAAAATCCTTGAGCTCCTTACGTTTGGACAACCGTTTTCTATCCAAAAAAGTTATCGTTGTGCGTTTAGCAGACATTACCATTGATGAAGTGTTTTTTTTTCAGAAGTCTAATTATAAGATGATCTCTGTAGCAAAAACTGGACATTATGTCCTGACTATTCTTTTACATTTCCTTCATTTTCAAGAGCAAAACTACAGTTTCCAGAAAATCGTCAACATCTTATGGGTTTTGAATTAAAAATCGTCAGGCGTCACTTTTGACTAATTCTCTCCAAAAAAGTCAAAATGATCATATTGCATGACACATACATGGTTGATCGCATAGATATTGATTTTGACAACGACTCTCTCACAGTGTTAAATTAGAGATGCACTTCGTTGAAAGAGAGGTGGAGCAGTTCATTCAGCATCCAATTTGCCCTTGAATATGCACATTAACGAAGATCCAACGTGCAACCTTTCTAAGAAATTTGCGAGGGCTAAGGTTCTGCAGCAGTAAACATTCGTCGTTGAAGGCATTAGACCGAACGTTGTAACAATCAAAGCCGGATGCAATGATTTTTTGGTGATTTTACCAAACACTGCCACTGGAAACACGTCACGACATTGACATTAAGTACGTTCAAGCGAAAAAAGTGGCAGATCGAACTATTACTTTCAAAAATTGCAGGAAATTGTCAATGGAAAATCACTGTTGGCGTGTCTGCATTATATTCCCCATCGATTTTCCAGTTCACTGTATTAAAAACGAAAGGTTGTACACCCGAAAGGTTGTACTAAACATTGTTCAAGATCTAGATGAGCGAACGTACACACATTTCCAGCAGTTAATTTTATTTAATTGGCGTAATCCGAATTGAACCCGAACCCTTGGTGCATACAATGTTCACGTAGAAATAAATTTGTCTCATTTCAATTCTGTTTAAACGCTTGAAATAGCTTATCAAAAACTTCAGACTACAATCACAATTAAAGTTTTTAAAACATGGACAGGAAAGTTTCTGTCAGGTCAGCTAGTTATTAATAAAAATAAGTATTGTTCTTGAGTTATTCAGACACATGTTTTGTTTGTGGTTAGGGAGAGTGTTATTTATATATGTATACATATAATGTTAGATCGAAGTTGAAGAATAATCTCCAGTCTGCAGAAAATAAAAACATGTTTGACATGTTTTTAAACTTATGTAGGTCGAAGAAGTCGACTCACCTTCCGTTCAAAATTTTGGATGAAGTCATCAAGTTCGCTTGATCGGACGCATCTGCTGTTTGCATATAATTTCACCTTTGCCACCCAAGGACATCATGGCGAACTGTAGAAAGTATTCGTTTCAGTCGAGAACAACGCTCTTATTTGGTTAATCTTCAGCGCAACCGAAACTCCACTCCGCCAAATATTACGATGAAAAGCAAAATACATAATGGAGTGTAAACATGTCACAGCAAGCAAATTATCCACTTCGACACCAGTGACAACGACACGTATTCTGTGTCAAGTACCGTCTTGTTTACAACACGGAATCCACGCTACTATGAACGACGACTGCACGCATTCCATTCCATTCCATTCATCCATTGTTCCCGCATCAACAGGCATTTAATGTAAATCCCAAGTACATTTGGGGCATTCGCGCAACGACGTAAATCTCGGTGGAACTGAACTAACTGATTGCAGCACATTCGATCTTTGTATCGAATTTCAGGCCAATTCAGGAATACCCTCATAATTTGTGTAATTCAGCGTATTTTGTTGGTAAAAAACAACATGTGTCCTTCATATGTCATGTGAAATATAACGTGTCCTGCCAAATTAAATCAAAATATGTAAAGGTTTGTGGCTTCTAGAGAGCAAAAGCTAAATCGGAAAGGACACTTGTATGGGGTCTGCACTATATCATTAACATTTAGCATTAAGAACCATTTAAAGATTGCCCACTTATTTACTTAGTTTATTCATGTTTTACTTTTTAAGGGGAACGCCTGAAATCGTTGTTACTTATTGAATATTGAAACATCTATACCATTTGGTAATTCTGTAAAAAGGACAAACGATCACGATATAAGAAATTGAGTATGCAGTTTTGCATTTGAATGACCCATTCCAAATATACCTAAAATTAAAAAATACAGTCCTAATGAACCCAAATGCGTCATCTCATGTATGACACGCAAAGCTGTCACATCTACTGCGTCCAAGTCTCAGAATTTCATTTCATGTATTCCAGGCCCGTGCGCAGGATTTTCCCCCGGGGGGGAACACTCATAAAAAAGTTAACCCTATAATGAGTTAAAATTAACTAAAATTTAGGAAACCAAGTTCATTTTTACTAAATATAAGTAGAATTTTTTCTGAAATTTTCCTAAATCTAAGTAAATTTTTCGTAAAACCTAGTATTTTTATTCAATTTTGCTGATTTTTTTCCCCAAAACGAGAAAATTTTTACTTAAACTGAGGAAAATTTTATTTTATACAAGGAAAAAAAGGATCAATTAAAATAAGTTCAATTTAACTAAAAAAATCAAACAAATAGTTTTGCATCAGAGTATGCAAAACTGATACAAAAAATGACAACATGAAATACTTCTCAAAAGTTTCATGATACCTCCTGCCATAAGGAGTTGAGCTATTACTCCATGATTGTTGCGAAGGCAAGATAGGCGCCTTCGCTGTGGTTGTTTAGAATAATTCATAAAGTATTTAAGAAATAAGTCTCTGCAAACGAACGAGAATTGCTTCTTAATTTAATATTCAAGAATTTTTTAAATGCATGAAGAACTCGGCATAAATTTTAGTAAACATTTTGACTTAATTTTAGGAAAAAACACATTTTTAAGTTAAAATTTCCTAAATGGAATTTTTTCCATACAAAAAATTTCAGATTTTTTTCTCACTTAAAACCTTAGAAATTGTAAGAATTTTTTATTAGATCCAAAGAAATATTTTTAAGTAAATCTACTACCATTTTTCTAGTAAATGAACTATTTACTATGGCTTTGAAAGAAGGAAACTTTACTCATACTTAGTTAATTTTTCAGCTTTTTAGGAAATTTTTACTGGAGCGTTTGGAAACCACTCATATGTTATTGCCAGGATCTTCGAGAAATATTTGGATACATTCGTCCGACAGACATTGTCGGCAAAATTGCATTTCAGTAATCCATCATCAGTACACTCAAAGGAATATGTCAGTAAAAGAAAGCAGAAAGTCTACTGAAAGAGCAGATTTTCTGCTGTTAAAAAAGAGACAGCAGATTTGTATCTGCTGAGATGGTAAACATCTGTTTGCTGTTTTTAGCAATATATATGATATGCATATTGTCCCAAGCTAATATAAAATAAAATTCGAGCTAAACTCGCTTATTAACGCTTATCTATTTTTATATTTTAATTAACAACAGCCAATTTTAGCAGACTGCAAACTCTTTAGCAGGTGAAAACTGCTGTTATAGCTGTAATAGCAGAAAAGAGTCTGCTGATAGGCAGCAGACAATCGCTTTTATTAACAGTCTTGTTCTCAAAGTGTAGAACTTTTTTTTAAATATAGGGTCCGCCAAATAACTTTTTTTTTTGAAAATGCTAAAAAAATTCTGAATATTTTCTCAAATTTCTTTTTTTATTTGAAAGTACAATCCTTCCGGTTAATAATGGAAAATAATTTCATTCAAATGGCTGCCTCGGGCACCCCACAAATAATAGTCCAACGATTGAATAGTTAAAAAAAAAACGGTAGATGGCGGACCCTATAGTTGCTTGAAATTACATACATACATATCGAGCGCTCATATTCATAAGTGGCTATGAACAAAAACATAACTTTTCAGGAGAGCGAAAAAACTGATTTTCTCCTTAATTTGAAGAGAAATTATTAATCATTATTCTAAAGTTTAATCTAAAAAGGTTTACTAATTGCTACGATTAAAAGGTTTTCGAAATGTCCTTGTATTCGCGGTTTCATGGTTCATAGCCACTTTTGTATGTTTAAAATTGAGCACTATGAATGTTGAAATAAGAATAAGATTTATTGTAAACTCCATAACTTTTTTCATGAAATCTTGGCAATGTTGTATAGAAAACGCATTTTCTGTGATGTACACAGCGAATTTAAAGATTCCAGCTTCATCCGTCAGATTGGTCGCTTGTAAAATATATGTAGCCAGTTGCGAAAATCGCTGCAATTGATGAAAAATCCAAAATTCGCCGTTGCAATTCCTTATATTTTAACTTTCTTCATTCATAATTCTGAAACTTTTCATACACAAATGAAGTCAGCAATTACATGCCAAAGAATTTTCAATATAATATTTTCAATATAATAAAAAATTTACGCCGGTTTTTTTTTTCTAAATATACTTTTCACAATTTTTGACTTTACAGCCACCATTTTTCCCATTTTAGCCTGATAACTGGGGAATCAAAATGTTATTAACGCGAAATGATGGAATTTGATAGTACGATATTCCCTAAATCTAGAAAAATGTTTTAAACAAAATCGTTGTAGCGAATTATAACCTTCGGTTTTATGCTGCTCCATTGTTGAACTATTTTATTTCCATTATTTTTATGTTCATAGCCACTTATGCAGTCGCAAACTTACGTGCGAGGGGATAGCCAAATCAGAAAATTAAAAAAAAATGGCTTTAGAAAAAAATCTTTTCTAAATTTTTATGGCAGATGACATCCAAATCTGAGAATAATTTGGCATCAAAAACTCATTTTCGAGAAAATGGTTCATAAGCCCTCGATATATATTTTGAAGAAATATTACACAAAAAACGATCAAATTTCTCGGCGATAAAATCTTCAGTCCCGCATTTTTCTATGATTGGATATACTTTTTGACAAAGTATGGGTCTAAATAGGATGTCTAAAGAGTTTTGGGGTTTTTAATTTATATATGACATGAGTAACAGGATGTTTACTCAAAATATTTATACGCATACTCCGATTAAATAAAAAAAATATTTGGAAAGTTTCTTCATTTTTATAATCCTAAATATGTATAAATTCGAATAACAAATACAGTTTTTTGTATTCGATGAAATGCAAGAAGAAACAACTAGAGATTTTAATTTCAAAAAACCAAATAATTGATATTTTAGAGTTTCGTTTTCCTACGTAGATCCAAGTTACTGAATTTGTTGTTTCTCTTTTGAATAATACTTGTTACATATGTACTCTACAAGCATCAAGCAAATTATTTGCTTTTATTAAGAATATTTTAGTTTTTATTATGATATCATAGTGATTCTTATCTACACTTTTTTAAAATTACTAAACGATTTTGTTATTAAATTTCCAAACTTATATTGCAGTACACAATTAAAACTTCATAAGATATAGCTTTAATCGAATGTCAAGAAGTGGTATCGGTAATAAAAATGAAAATTTTCCGAACAATTTGGTGTCCATTAGCGAAATTAGCATTACACAATCTTGAAATTGGCACAATTCGTTTAGTTGTTTGCATTTTTCATAATCTCTGTCCGAAATTCAAGAAAGTGTCCACGTTTTTTGTGTAATTTCTCGTGTTTTTCATGATTTTACTGCAAAATTACCATTTCAGACGAGTTATTTTAAAAAGACCTTAAAAATTCTATATTTTATTGATTCAGAAAGTCTAGAAGGTTTTAAAAAGTATATGTTCGAAACCTCTCTGGGGGGTTTGAACCCCTGCGCACGGCCCTTATGTATTCATAAAATGAAAACAAAAAATAGTTTTAAGCTCTGTTTGTTTAACTTCTTATATCCTATCTCATTACAGCGATGGAGACCTAACAGTGGTAGCCATGGAACGCCAAAACAAACCAACTTGGTCATATGCTCCATGTACCTGCCATATGACTCCGACAAGCCCCCGTCAAACATGGTCCAAGCCCTGTTAGATTGGTATAGATGTAAATGGGACACGACCTCGTCTCTGGGGGGATGCAAACGCGCACCTTTGGTGTAGCACCGACATCAACAACAGAGGTGAGTAACTTTTTGATTTGAGTGATTCATTTGTACACTCTTACAGAGAGTTACAGTCTTTTAAGTTTACATTATTATGAGAGTTTAGATTAATATTTGAGTACTTAAGAAGGCAGTCTTGGCAAACGAACGTGAATTGCTTCTTAGACTACCATTTATGCAGGGCTGTGGAATCGAGTCAAAATAGCTCGACTCCGACTCCAGCGTTTTATAATGTTTCGACTCCGACTCCTACTCCGGAGTCGACTCCGGATGTTCAATCAATAATATTTAGTGTTGTATTTTTTCAATAATTTCTATTTTTTTAGTTTTTCGTTTGTATTTTTTTTGGTCTGTAATCAATATTTGATTTCAACTGTGATATTGTCCTGGCTCAAGACCATTTTGCATCTATATTTTTTTAAAGAAAAACCATTTTATTTTATAAAACAAATACCTTACATAGAAATGTATTTTACATAAATACATTTCTATGTAATATTGTTATTGCAAAGTGTTCTTTTATTCATTATACAAAATACTATGGAAACAAAACAAAAAATAATCTATAACCATTAGTTTTTGTGTTCTTTGCTTAGTGATCGATTAATTGATTTTCTATGAGTTCTGAATGTAATAATTCCAATTTCAGCTATTCGATCAAGTAATTTCTTCTTACGAAGAAAATTTTTATTTTGGTAATAGAAAGGGGGAGAACCACACACACATTTCACCATATACGTATTTCATTGTCCTGTGTAAGGAAAAATCATCAGTGATCCCTCTGCTTGTCTCATCAGTTGTATATTTACTTACATTTTATGAAAATTACACTGTCCGAAAGTCCACATTACACTTGAACCATATGATATATGTCTAAAACTATAGGTGAAATGGAGTTAATGGGCATTTTTAGTTTTTCATTTCCTCCGGTGTAAGTGCAAAATTAAATAAAAGAATGTGTGCTAAAAATATTTTAAATTGCAAGCTTCTAGCATTAACAACCATTTCAACTTTTATCTCTTAAAAAACATGATATGAAGGAATATGAAACAGAAAAACCAACGGGTAGACTTTAAATATTTGATAATGCTGAATTAATACAGATAGAAGCGTGATATTTTAAGTATTTTTTAATAGATATTTGACACTAATACCACTATCAAAGGGTGCGAATAAGTATTTAAAATATTTTTTTGAAAAATTTTGTCCTTTGGAACTTTGTAATCCTGTAATTGTTGTTCGGTGTTGTACATACACCCGAAAACCTCACTACAAATCGGTTTGAAGAGCGTTGTGTTCTACCTGAAATCTTTCATTATCATTTGCAGTATGCTGGGCGGACATACTGTGCTCCGCACCACAGCGTGATCATTACTTGATGGTTAATTAACTTTAGTTGTACATTAATTTTTTTACAATTATAAAACATTCTAATTGTGAGCACAGAACATGTCTCATGGATAATATTTTATTTATTCATTGTTTTAATTTTATTATTTCGACCATTTTTTTCGACTCTGACTCCGACTCCACAGCCCTACATTTATGTATTTTTCTAAACACACCGCCGTATGTTTATACATTCATTAATACTTGAATGTATGAAGAACTTGGCATAAATTTAAGTACACACATTAACTTTATTTGAAGTAATAAACATATTTTTAAGTAAAAACTTCCTAAATAGAATTTTTCAATACAAACAATTTCTTTATTATTTTCTTTCTTAAAAGCAAGAAAATACCCCTAATATTTCGAGTATTTCATCATGTTTTATGAACATGTCTGTTTATATTTTTTGATATTTGGTATGTGTATCCCCCTTCAAGCAAAACCGTGCACAATAAAGTGTTTTTTGTTTGTAGGGGGTGAAATGGGACAAAAAGGGATAAAAATGGTACCTATCAAACGAAAACAGCTAGAAACACGATATTCGGTGTGCACATTACTATAGTTGAGTGGATATATAATATAAAAGTATTTTCTTCGAAATTCGTACGTTTAGGGGGGTAAAATAGAAAAAGGGAATACAAATTGTACCAACCAAATGGCGTATATATTCCTTCGACTGCGTAGACACGAAAAGTAAAGAGGTTTTTCCAAATTATTTTTTTCAAGGGATACAATGGGGGCAGAGGGATAAAAATGGTACCCACTAAAGATCTACAACTAGAATGATGAACTTCGGTGTGTACATCCCACTAATTACGTAGACACATAACATAAAGAGATTTTCGAAAGACGTCTGTCTTTCCGTCTGTCTGTTGAAACACGCTACCTGCCGAACGAAATCGGCCCAGAGGGAAACATTTTTCTCTAACATGGACCCAAAATACCTCCTAATATTTCGACTATTTAAGCATTTTTTAATTTCTGCTTTACGTGCATGTAAATTTTGTTGCGTAAAAACACCAAAAAGTAAATAAAAGTTTTAAATGTGACAAAAAGGGATTCAAATTGTACCAATGATGCGACATTAGCTATAAACATGAAATTCGGAATGTATATCCCTTTAATTGTGTGATACGTAAAATAGAAGGATTTTTCAAAAATCCTACTTTTAAGGCGTACAATTGGAAAAGAGGGATAAAAATGGTACCAATCAATTCGCTGAAGTTGAAATCATGACATTCGGCGTATACACTCATATGACTGTGAAGATGCGAAACAAAAAGGTTTTTATGCGGAAAATGAGGCGAATAGTACCAACAATGTGCACATTTCTTTTCTGTCCCTTTATTTCCTTTTTACCCCTTAAAAGTACGATTTTGAAAAAATCCTTTTATATTATGTATATACGCAATTAGAGGAATGTACACACCGAATGTCGTGCCTCTATTTTATTTATTTTTATTCCTTTTTGGGTGAAATACACCCCCTACAAATAAGAATCACAAATGCCGTGTAAATATAAGCAGACATATTAAAAAAACATGCTTAAATACTCTGAATATTAGGGTTTACTGGGGGTATTTTCAGTCCTTTTGAGGGAAATTGTTTTCCCTGTGGACCGATTTTGCCCATTTTCAATCCCAACCTATCTACAGCTAAAGGGTGATTTTTTTAGCTATTATCTTTTTGGCAACACTGGTTTAAACAGCTGACGCACGTTTCGTGTTTTGTTTCACTGGCAAACATCTTCAGTTTGGTCCATAATTTAACCATGAATCGTCTTACAAACGAACAAAGCTTGCAAATTATTGATTTTTATTATCAAAATGCGTGCTCTGTTAAGAAAGCTCATCGCGCGCTTCTTCCATTTTATGGTCAGTTTAATCGACCCACTGAAGCGGCTATTCGGGCTAACGTGACTAAATTTCGCACCAAATTTACATTGTTGGACATTAAACCACCAACACGCTTACGTAGAGTGCGACCTGAAGAAAATATCGCAGCTGTATCGGCCAGTGTTAATGATGACCATCAATTATCGATTCGTCGCCGTTCGCAGCAATTGGGCCTCTGTTACTCAAAAACGTGGAAATGCCAAAATTGGACTAAGCGGATGGACCATTTGAGGCGCAGTCAAGGTCAACTTTTGCATGAAATAATCTTCAAACATTAAATTATACGGACCGTACTATCGATTCAAATAAAGATTTCATGCATTTTCCTGAATTTTATGTGTTTTTTTTTTTTTGAAAAACTTTCCTATAGCTTTTAAAAAATCACCCTTTATAAGACACATTTATGTCAAATTTGGGAGTCGTAGCTCATTTCGTTTAGATGCTTGCGTCGGACATGGGTAGATCGTCTTACAATTTTATGACGATCTAAAGTATATATACTTTATAAACTTAGTAAATATAACCCCATCCTGTAGGTGGAGGGTATAATGTGCCATTTATCTTGCATTAGGCCTGTTCGATTGGATTCATATTTGTATTGAACTTACTCGCTAAGCAAGAAAGTTGCTTGCTACTCTTAAGACAAACCAATGCATAACAACACTGCCACCTTATCAAGTCTCTTAATTGTAAGCTAGTAAGACATTCGAACAGGCCTAATACAAGATAAGCGCCAAATAAATGTTTTTATACAAAAAATATACATTTGTATTAAAATTAAAATAAAAGTTTAAGTTTTATTTTTAATTCAATAAGCAATAAATCTGATTTTTTTAATCATAATTGCACGAATTTAAATATTTAACAGAAAAACAAGTAGAAGGCGTTATATTCGGTCGCGCAAAATCATATATACCGTCCACCATGGTGTGAATTCCACCGTATTAGCATGTTACGAAAGTGATGATTCCGTTCTTCAATGCTTCAATTTTTCCTGACCCGGGAGGAAACTGGTGTTCAATTTAAATTTTTGGCATACAAATTAAAACAGGTCCTTCCTGACAACATTCTAAGAAGCAAAAGATAGAGTTATCCATGATGTTCCACTTGGCCATCTCTGTCTTTTACACGCACACACATTCTCAATATTTTCCGAATAAACTCGGTACTCAATTAACCGTGACTTAAATATTACATATATATACATATATATATTATGTTTTACAATTTTTAGCACTTTAAAGATGGTTGTATTTCCTTAAACAATACATTTATATACTAAGATTTACATTTAGTTAAGAACTTCTTTTAGTTCTTATTTCTATTTAACTTTAGAAGATTTTTTGAAGAAATTTTATTGAAATAATTTCATTGTTTTTGGAAGTTTAGTTTTATTTAAGATTTTTAGATTTAAGAAAATAGTTGTAAGACAATTTTAGTAACTTTTAATAAATTTTTGTAATTTAGATGTTTTTGGAAGTTTTTGGAGTTTTACTCATGACTTTCGATAAGGTACACCATGATCTGTCTTAAGTCAATTTAAACACAGGAAATAATTCTCAACGTGATCATGATTATGATTTTTTTGATTTAACATGGAATTACTACATGCACGAACAATATTTAAAACAAATTCCCGACGATCACAAATTGAACAAATTAGTTCGTTGTTATACATACATAGATGCATACAATTTTGTATAATCTATATATGATTCCGTCACTTAATCATTTTCGATGACAATACAAGGAAATGGAAAAATTTGACCAATTGGACAAAGGGGCGTGGCACCTCCCATACGAAGTTAAAACCTATTATTGAATATTGTCAGTTCTATGACACCTAGAGTGCTGAAATTTTGTGTAAGTGCATCTAGCATCAATGTGCATAGCTGTGCCAAAAATGGGCGGTATTGGAAAAGTGGGCGTGGAACCTCCCATACGAAGTTAAAACCTATTATTGAATATTGTCAGTTCTATGACACCTAGAGTGCTGAAATTTTGTGTAAGTGCATCTAGCATCAATGTGCATAGCTGTGCCAAAAATGGGCGGTATTGGAAAAGTGGGCGTGGCACCTCCCATACGAAGTTAAAACCTATTATCGAATATTGTCAGTTCTATGACACCTAGAGTGCTGTAATTTTGTGTAAGTGCATCTAGCATCAATTCGCATAGTTGTGCCAAAAAGGGGCGGTATTGGAAAAGTGGGCGTGGCACCTCCCATACGAAGTAAAAACCTATTATTGAATATTGTCACTTCTATGACACCTAGAGTGCTGAAATTTTGTGTAAGTGCATCTAGCATCAATTCGCATAGTTGTGCCAAAAATGGGCGGTATTGGAAAAGTGGGCGTGGAACCTCCCATACGAAGTTAAAACCTATTATTGAATATTGTCAGTTCTATGACACCTAGAGTGCTGAAATTTTGTGTAAGTGCATCTAGCATCAATGTGCATAGCTGTGCCAAAAATGGGCGGTATTGGAAAAGTGGGCGTGGCACCTCCCATACGAAGTTAAAACCTATTATCGAATATTGTCAGTTCTATGACACCTAGAGTGCTGTAATTTTGTGTAAGTGCATCTAGCATCAATTCGCATAGTTGTGCCAAAAAGGGGCGGTATTGGAAAAGTGGGCGTGGCACCTCCCATACGAAGTAAAAACCTATTATTGAATATTGTCACTTCTATGACACCTAGAGTGCTGAAATTTTGTGTAAGTGCATCTAGCATCAATTCGCATAGTTGTGCCAAAAATGGGCGGTATTGGAAAAGTGGGCGTGGCACCTCCCATACGAAGTTAAAACCTATTATTGAATATAGTCAGTTCTATGACACCTAGAGTGCTGTAATTTTGTGTAAGTGCATCTAGCATCAATTCGCATAGTTGTGCCAAAAATGGGCGGTATTGGAAAAGTGGGCGTGGCACCTCCCATACGAAGTTAAAACCTATTATTGAATATAGTCAGTTCTATGACACCTAGAGTGCTGTAATTTTGTGTAAGTGCATCTAGCATCAATGTGCATAGTTGTGCCAAAAATGGGCGGTATTGGAAAAGTGGGCGTGGAACCTCCCATACGAAGTTAAAACCTATTATTGAATATTGTCAGTTCTATGACACCTAGAGTGCTGAAATTTTGTGTAAGTGCATCTAGCATCAATTCGCATAGTTGTGCCAAAAAGGGGCGGTATTGGAAAAGTGGGCGTGGCACCTCCCATACGAAGTTAAAACCTATTATTGAATATAGTCAGTTCTATGACACCTAGAGTGCTGAAATTTTGTGTAAGTGCATCTAGCATCAATTCGCATAGTTGTGCCAAAAAGGGGCGGTATTGGAAAAGTGGGCGTGGCACCTCCCATACGAAGTTAAAACCTATTATTGAATATAGTCAGTTCTATGACACCTAGAGTGCTGTAATTTTGTGTAAGTGCATCTAGCATCAATGTGCATAGTTGTGCCAAAAATGGGCGGTATTGGAAAAGTGGGCGTGGCACCTCCCATACGAAGTTAAAACCTATTATTGAATATTGTCAGTTCTATGACACCTAGAGTGCTGAAATTTTGTGTAAGTGCATCTACCATCAATGTGCGTAGTTCTGCCAAAAATGGGCGGTATTGGAATAGTGGGCGTACCACCTCCCATACGAAGTTAAAACATATTATCGAATAGTGTCAGTTCTATGACGCGTATAGTGCTCAAATTTTGTGTAAGTGCATCTAGCATTAATGTGCGTAGTTGTGACAAAAATGGGCGGTAATGGAAATGTGGGCGTGGCACCTCCCATACGAAGTTAAAACCCATTTTCGAATATATGCCGTTCTATGGCAGATAAAAAACTAAAATTTTGCAGTAATTTTTCCTTCTACAAAAGATAACTAAAAAAGAATTTCTAGGCCCAATAGAATTCTGCTTGCATAAAGCATGGATTTGAAAAAAAAATTTTTTTTGATTTACTAGTTCCATTTGAACCCCAAAAAGTACGAATTTAGAAAAATCCGTTTATTGTACGTGTCTACACAATCATAGGCACGTATACACCGAATTTCCTTATTTTAGGCGAAGCCGTATGGTTGGTGCCACTTTTATCCCTCTATTCCCATTTTACCCCTTAAAATTACGAATTTGGCAAAAATACTTTTATATTATGTTAGAGGAATATATATATATATATATATATATATATATATATATATATATATATATATATATATATATATATATATATATATATATATATATATATACTTTGTGGTGCACGTTTTTGTTATAGGGGGAATGCGCATACCCAATATCAAGTATGTACAAGCAGACACATTGAAAAAAATATACTTAAATATTCTAAAATATTAGGGGTTATTATTGGTATTTTTAGTCCTTGTGAGGGAAAAATTTTTCCCTTTGGGCCGATTTCGCACAGTTCCAATCCCATCCGATCTACGGCTATAAGACGCATTAATGGAAAATGTGGACGTCCTAGCTCCTTTCGTTTAGATGCTAGCGTGCTTTCAACAGACGGACGGGCATGGCTAGATCGTCTTAGCATTTTATGACGATCAAGAATATATATACTTTATAGGGTCTCACCCCATCCTGGAGGTGGAGGATATAAAAATACCGTGGGATATATTTCTATTCATATTTGATTTCTCTTGAAAGTTTCCAGGTGAAAAATTTTAATTGTATCCCAATTTTTAACAATTTCTTATTGGTTTCATATGTAAAGTAATTTGTTATTTAAGAAGAGTTTCACTTTTTATTTCGTCGATTCTTCTAAAAAAACAAGAAATTTAAAGATTAACCAGCACGAGGGTTTAAGTATTGACATTATGTCAGTCATAGTATTGCCGGGAAATTAAAAATCGAATCGTCCAAAACATTTCCGGGAATTCCCGGGAAAACGATTCACACATTTCAAAAGCAGTGAAAGAAGCCCTAAAATCAGCGCTAATGCTGATTTCACTACCACATTATGCTGCACAAATTGCGAATCTTAGATGTCTGAAGTGTCGCATCTAAATGGGACATCGCGACCAAATATCAAGCATTTTGGAAGCAACATTGTTAGTGACGGACTGTTCGACTTTACCTTACACAAGTGCGTCTGGGGATGTACTGCATAACTTTTTGCTGGGACACTATGAACGGCGAAATGATGGAATGATGTTTGCCTAGCAAACACGAAGCTAAAAAGTATTCTTCGTCTTACTTTCTGCATTTTTTGCAAAGGCACATCAGTATACTGAAGCAAAAATCGTATTGCTTCCAAAATATAGAGATTTTTTGCTGGGTAACTAAATAGGGAAACGTTTGCTAGTCTTTTGTTTTCTAAAAAATAAAATAGTTCAGGACAAATATAGCGAACGTACAGTGATTTAAATAATACAAATTTTCATCGTAATCCGAAATATTTCCTTTTCTATGTGTTTTCCATATAATTATGGGCCACTCCAATGTCGTGCATACACACACAGGTACACATAGGTATATAGTTGGTGCAGTACAATAATGTGTCGTTGTTTGCCGAATAATGGGCTCTTAATTGTTTTTGGACACGTCCGTGCGGTATTAAATGTACGGTCCCGGTGTTTATTCGTCTGTGGGTTTTAACTATTCAAATGATAATGCACGACCATCATTCCGATACGCAATCACCCAATCACACCCATGGACATGCACATTCGAGCAATGATTATTCACTATCAGTTAATGATTATACTCATGCGCACATACACACACACACATTCCTATAATTTTTATGATAATTGATGTCAGTGTGTGTGTTTGTGGAGATAAAACGTGATCCCGAATAATTATTGTGTGAAAACAGCAGTAGCAGTTACCTGCCCCAAAACTGGACACAGAGACCCAAAGAGCCGTGAGAGCACCACAGCATTGACGACTTTTATTCGCATGTGTTTCTTCCGTTTCTCGCAGGGCATTGCAATTTGAATTGGATGGGTTTGGGCACAGGGTGCACCATTTTATCTCTCTCCTAGGATGATGTGGAGTCACCGGAACATAGGAACAGGCAACCTCTACTTCTTCGCACATCCTTAGTACTCATAGAATTAGAATTAGAATTAGAATTAGAATTAGAATTAGAATTAGAATTAGAATTAGAATTAGAATTAGAATTAGAATTAGAATTAGAATTAGAATTAGAATTAGAATTAGAATTAGAATTAGAATTAGAATTAGAATTAGAATTAGAATTAGAATTAGAATTAGAATTAGAATTAGAATTAGAATTAGAATTAGAATTAGAATTAGAATTAGAATTAGAATTAGAATTAGAATTAGAATTAGAATTAGAATTAGAATTAGAATTAGAATTAGAATTAGAATTAGGTTAAATGGCAGCATAAAAGAACAATGATGATTTAATTCAGGGAAATATTTATTTATTTATGCCCAGTATTTATATTTAAGATGAATTTAAACAACATATCGCACCTGTTCCACAAAAGGCCAACAACTTATAATTATATACCCTCCACCACGGAGTGCATTCCATAGCATTGCCGATGGATTAGAGGTTCATATTTTGAAAATTGTGATATTACTATATTTATTTGCTCTTTCAAACTATACGGCATACATATGCGCACTGTTTAAAATAAATTGCATTGCTTCATTATTATAATATTAGTATAGTAATATATATATAAAACTGCAATTGTCATCAAAACGTGAACATGAGGGAGCAGTCTTCAAAAATGTACAATGTATTGCCAATCGTCAGGGCCAATTTCTCCCATTTGCAATTTCTTGATTCAGCTACAAACAGAGTGACTTATCATTTTGATGAGAAAAGTGCAAATTTCAGAGATCCGTTATGTTTCGCGTCCATATTGGAATCAGCACATCTAATTTCATGATTCTAGGTACATCCGTTTACTTGGTACCACTTTACCATTTTTTTTTAAATATTGATCCTATAAGTACGATTTTGGAGAAATACTCATATTGTACGTGTCTGACAAAATAGACGAGTGTAACCACTGAGTTTCATGATTCTAGCTACAGGCGTTTTCATGGTACCAATTTTATCCTAAAGGTATGACTAACGAAACATATCTTTATTTTTCGTTTCTACGCAGCCACAGCAATATATGAACACCGAATTTCACTATTCTAACTGCAACCGTTTGATTGGTACCATTTTTAACCCTTTCGCCCCAATTTCCGCCTAAAAGTACAAATTTCGAAAAAAATTCTTTATGTTTCGCGTCTACACAGTCAGATAAAAGCATACGCCGAAATTCCAGACTTTATCTTCAGCTGTTTGGTTGGTACCATTTGTATCCCTCTTTTCCATTTGTATCCCTTAAAAGTACAAATTTCGAAAAATCTCTCTATTTTACGTGTCTACGTGATTATAGGGACGTACGCACCGAATTTCATGTTTCTAGCTGTAGCCGTATCATTGTCCCATTTCACCCGCTAAATCCCTTTTGTACTTTTTGGTGATTACACGTTACTAGAGGAAGGTACGAAACAAATTTCAAGTGTATAAAAATCGGAAATTTTCAAAAAATAAATGCTTAAATAGTCTAAATATTAGGGGTATTTTCAGTCCTTGTTAGGTAAAAATGTTTCCCTCTGGCCGATTTAAACCACTTTCACTCCCAACCGATCTGCAACCATAATACACATTTACCTAAAATTTCAACCTCCTAGCTCTTTTTGTTCGGAAGCTAACGTGCTTTCAACAGACAGACGGACGGACATGGCTAAATCGTCTTAGAATTTTACCACGACCCAGAATATATATGAGTCATTCGATGTCAAACGGTAAGGTTTTTTATGTATTCTTCTCATAAAAATATTGTATACATATTTGTGGAAAAAAAATATTTTTTTGTCACGAGTTAATTTAACAGTGAAAAAATACTACTTTTTTCAAAAGGTGTGTTCATTCAATCGCCTGTAACTCCTGAAATACTTTACCGATTTTAATATGTTATACCTTATTTTAAAGATAATTTCAATTACATTTAAAATGTTGATGTAGTGTGTTATAGCAGGGTTAGATTTTTTAAAGTTTTTGCAATTTGAATTATTTTATTTTGATTTTTGAAATTATTACACTAGTCCATTTTGTTGAAATTTTAAAGTACTGTGCTTAGGTCTATTTTTAAGCGACTGTGTGAGTTTGAAAGTGTTGAAATGATGGCTTCTATTTATTACCTGTTTTAGAGTAATAACCTGTTTCAGAGTACATTAGACACCGAGACTGCTAAATTGTTGTCTGAGTTAATTTAGTTGTAACCTGCTTAGACAATATAAAAAGGGCGGGATTTGAAAGATGATTTGATTTTACACGTTTTCTTTGGAATTTCTTAAATAGAAATATCCATTCTTCTAATGCCGACTTAAGTCAAGAAAACGGAAAGTATATAAATTTTTTAGTTGTTGTGTTGTTTGATTAGTGGACGATTTGATTGATTTTCTATGTGTTCTGAATGTAGTACATTCGAATTCCAGCTATTCGATTAAGCAATTTCTTCTTACGAAGATAGTTTTTTTGTTTTGGTAATGGAAAGGAGGAGAATCACACTCAAACAAAAATCAATTTGATTTTGATATTTCTTCCTTTATTCGCCGTAAACTATCGTTCTGTTCTTCAATGTTCTCCATGGAACTTATCCATTTCTTTAGTATCTCAGGAAAAATATAATGGGAAAAATCAATATGAAAGCTGATTTTAATTTTACCGTTTGTGTTTTTTTTTGTCTGGTGAAGTGGTGGGGGGTTCAGCTAGTAACCTCTAAAAATCATGTTTTTCTCAAAAACGGCGGTTGTATTTCACTATTTGACCAAATAATAAGTTGGGCAATAAAGTATGAGCGATTCCACGTCCAACGGTGTCAATACGTCATGACACCGTTGGACGGAATCAATGGATTTCTAACTATGGTTGAAAATTAAAATCAGATCAAAAACAAGTAAGGAAAGGCTAAAGTCGGGCGGGGCCGACTATATAATACCCTACACCACTCCCTGCGTATATACCTCCCTTTGATTACTGAACCCAGGTATTTCATGGGAGCAATTTTATATAGTTCATATAAATTATACAGTAATTATACTGTAAATTAACTATTGGTCAAATTTAACGATGGTATTTGATCCAATTTTCCGGCAGATATTCCGAGTACAGTAAATATAACATGATCTGGAAATTGATAAAGATTATAGAACGGTAATAGGATGAATCGGACGGACATTTGAAGGGGGCCTATAGCAACACTTGGGGTCTGTATCAAAACATGGGCCTATATAGTTCTCATTCACGGTAGGTATTCCTAGTTGAAATATATCATGATCCGCAAAAGTTGATCAAGATCCGATGTAAGATGTAGGTTTTCGAGCAGTAATAGAGTAGAATGGGGGACCCATTTGGGTTATACCAAAGTATGGACATTCATAGTATGTATTCTTAGTTGAAATATAATTTAATCTGCGAAATTTGAAAAACTTCCGATGTAAGATGTAGGTCCTAGAGGGAAAATAATAAAAATGAGGGCCATTTGTAAGGGCGCTACATTAAAAATTGGGCCCTTATAGATCACTTTCAAAGTAGGTATTCGTTATTGAAATATAACATGACCTGCAAAATTGTATCGAGATCCAATGCACGATATGGGTTCTAAAGCTGCAATAGAGTAGAATGGGGCCCAATTACCCAATATGGGGGGCCAAATACCCCAATACCAAAATATGGACCCATATATTTGACTTTCATAGAATGTATTGTTAGTTGAAATATAATATAATCTGCAAAATTTGATAAACGTCCGATGTAAAATGTGTGTCCTAATAACAATAATAATAACAAGACTAAATGATACACTCCACTTTCTATCCTATTACAATTCAATTCGGTAAAAAGAGATATCGTGTAGGATTTGTGTATCCTGTAAATGTATGTGTTTGACAAAAAAAATAAAACGGAAAGTACATCTGTATGGAGGTATATTGAAAAATGGAACGATGTGACATGGTGAAAGACCATGTATATTTATAGGTGAAATATAATATGTAAAGTTTGGCAAAAATCGGTTAAACATTTGGGAGCAACATTTGAATAAATAAATAAAGTTATATCTAAATCTGAACCGATCGTACCGTACGAAAATCGAGTAGTATATGTCGTTTCAAGAGCGGAAAATGTCAAATCGGAAGCGACATTTGTATGGGGGCTAATCTAAATCTGAACCGATTTTCTTCAAATTAAATAGCGTTCGTCCTTGTCCCGAAAAACTTCGTTGTGCAAAGTCTCGTTTGGTTCTGGCTACAATTGCGACCTGTATCGTGATTACAAGAATAGATGGGCAGACAGACAGACAGACGGACATTGTTAAATCGATTCAAAAAGTGATTCTAAGTCGATCGGTATAATTAACAATGGGTATATCTCGCTTCCTTTTGGGTGTTACAAACAAATGCACAAAGACATAATACTCTCGTGGAGTGTATAAAAATGGGTAAGTAAGTATTATTTATTGAAATATTACATGATCTGCAAATTTTATCAAGATCCAATGTAAGATGTGGGTTCTAGAGCGATAATAGTGTAGACTGGAGGCCCATTTGTATGGGGATATACCAAAACATTGAGTATAAATGTAACATTGTGTGGAAAATTTTATCATGATCCTATGTAAAATGTGCATTTTAGAGCAGTAATTTTGTAAATCCACAGTCCCTTTAGCTGTTTCCAGTTCAAATATATATATAAATTGTCATTATCCCATGTAAAATGTGTATTCTAGAGCAGTAATAGTGCAAATTATAGAGATATTTGTATGGAGGCTATATCTAAATCTGAACCGATTTCCTCCAAACTCAATACCAATCGTAACTTCGTAAAAGTAACTTCTGCCAAAATTTCATAACAATCCGACTACAATTGCGACATGTAGAGTGCGAACAATTATTTCTTGGTGTTACAAACATTTGGCGCGAAACTAATTTATAATGAAATGATGTTCGTTGGTAAACGCATCACTTGAGAACGGCAGAACCGATTTGTCTGATCTTTGTTACAAATTGTTCGTGGTAGTCCCAACTTGGTTCTAAGATCAAAAAACTTTTGGATAGTTGACCGCAAAATAGGAATATTTTTAAAAACTGAAAGTGCCTTTGTCTATAGAATTTTTGAATGAACTCAATGCTATAAGTCTCAATTCATGCAAAGGATATGCGAAATTCTTTTACGTTATGTTAGTTATGATTCTGCGAAAGTTTTCGGAACACAAAAATTCAAATAGTTATAAAGAAACGTCTGAAAATTCGGACAAAATGCAAAAAATCTTAATCTTTTTGTCAGAACTGGCGATAAAAACGACATATTTTGTTGATTCATTGTTTTTTGGTTAATAATTCCAATTTGTAATCAGTCATCAAATAAACTGAGAAATCCAGATACACGTATTTCATGTATTTTCAACGATTCGTGAACCAAATACAAAGAGGCATTGAATGAAGACATGCGATTAATATTAGCCCAACTAGGAATGACAGCGCCACACTATCCGATGCACTAACCATTTAATTAAGAGTTGCAATGCAATTCAAAAACAATGTGAATACGATGTATTCCGAGAATAAGATGCTTACGGAACACGTGGCTTATGAACGATTGAACTACCGGAAAATTCTTCTTTGAAGACTGCCAAAATGCACTCAGGTTGCGATGAATAAGAAATTCACGAAAATCCATTGTGCAAACATTCGAAGATCTGAGGTGGCTAACGTTTTGATCGGTCCGGAGGAGTGTACTATGGCGCACTGTTGGTTCAATGATTCTGTTGGAAGGTGATTTTCGATTTACATTACGGGCGATTCCACTGCAATATCCAGCTGACGAACAGAATCATGTGTCGTGGAAAAGCCAATTTGGAGAGAAAAATTCTGTTGATATTGCAAATATTGATATCTAGATTTTTTCACTACTTAGTACGTGTTCCCATACATTGCTCAAAGTCGTCTGTCGTTGAGAGAACATGCTACATTGGCTGCGAAAAACATTGAATTGGAGGATTCTGTTTCTAGAGAAAATTATATTGACAACCGCAGAATATCGCATCAGAATCTTCAGTTAATACTAGATTTTTGTTTGCAATGACACTGGGAAGTGGGGAAATTAACGAATAGCATATTGAAGAAACGCTTCTTAAAGGAAAGCACGAAGATGAAGACATTAACAGACGACATTAACGTACGACAATCATGAAATTTTTGAACGATGGAATTGTTTTCCTCTGGGCGATCACGTTGGAACCATTAGACAATTTTGATCGTGTAGATTTTGACTACGATTCTCTCGCAGAATTTAAGTTTACCGCCTTCATCTGAAATTGAACTAAGTTGTTGAAAAAGGTCGAAGAGCTCATCCAGCAATCAAATTGCCGCTGAATAAGAACTGTGCCGGTAATCATGGTTGTGCTGTAACGTAAATTGATCGCTCGGAATGAAGATACGATGTCTCACATAAAGTCTTTTGAGTAATTACACCGAATAATGACTAGGCAGGCAATTTTTATTCAAAATTATATTTTGAGAGGACTACACAAATGATTCTCATGATCTCAATATTAAAAAAATCAATTTAAAAAATTGCATATGTTGCATAGATTAAAAATGCGAGGATAAAAATGATTTTTTGGTGATTTTCGTGAGTTTCGAGTTGCAGAACGACGAATCTGCACAATTACATTCAAAACACTTGCTTGAAAGTGTCAATGACAAAATCGCATTAGAAATGACGACCTTCTGCATTATATTCCCCGTAGATTTTTCCAGTTCACCGTACGAAAGATCAAACTCATGAAACTTAGTTCAAAATACACTTAAGCGAACGTGTAGACACTTCCTTTAGCGTTATCTGAATTAGATATCCATGATCGTATCATTAAATTGAATATTAAGTTAATCGATACAATTCGATATTTTTCTCATTCCAGGTTTGTTTAAACATTTGAAAGAGCTTTTCAAAAAAGTCACACGGCGATCACAAACAAACTAATTGAAATATGGACAGGAAAATTTTTGTCGGGTCTTCTAGTACTATAATGAAAACTAATCAAAAAAACAAAATGTGGATATGTTTATTTGTAAGAAAGGGGTTAGACTGCGTAATTCACTAAAAAATGTTTATTTGTAACAATATATTTGCTGTTTTCGGCAAATGATATGCTTCCATTCGGCTGGGCCGAACTTTATATACTCTCCGCCATCGACTGCTTTCCACAGAGGTCGATTTTCGTAGACGCGCAGTAACATTACAGGAAAATTTAAGTTTTTTTAATATAACCAAACCAAAACAAATAAATATATTGAAAAAATAATTTTATAAGTAAATATAATATTTGTAATATATTTTTTACGTTTATACGATATGTATATGGTCATCTCCCAGTGGCCCGGAAGCGACATTCGCACTGAAAAAGTCGATCAGCCTTTTTAGCGTTCTAAAGCGCTTAAAGAGTACTACACAATTTAAACAACTTAACATTGAAACGGTCGCTGCAAAAACAGAAGTACTTTTGAAGGTCTTATAGAAATATACAAAGTTCAGCGATTTTTTGAGATCTTTTTTTCATATATAAATGTAAATGAAGGTCAGAGGATATATTTTGTTCGTAGATTTATGAAATATGAGAATTATATATTATACTTTTTTAATTAGGTACAGCAGAAATACGGACGCGACAAAAATTTCCACTCGTATTAAAAAAATTAGTAATTTTCGTTATAACACTTCAACTTTTAATAAAAATAAAAGAGAACAAGTTAACTTCAAGTTTCATAATTAAAAAAGGAGTCGAAATAAGGAAAAACTAAAGTTAAAAGCTATTAGTGTGGACTGATTTCATTTTATTGGTAGACCTTTTTTGGGAGATGCCCATATATCGATATAATACTTCAAGTCTATTCAAAAAGTAAATATAAGAAAGCAATCTTCAAAAAAGATTAAATACCATGCATATTGGTACAGTTGGTTGTATATCTATCCTTTTTTAATTCCAAAAGTAAAAATTTAGATAATCCATTATCCCACGTGCAACTTCATGATACAACCAACTTTTGCCGTAAAATTAAATAAGTACGAATTTGGAAAAATCTTTTTTGCGTGTCTAAGCAGTCAGAGGAATGTATACACCGAATTCCATTGTTCTAGCTGCGGCCATTTGGTTGGTACCATTTGTATCCCCTTTTTCCCATTTACCCTCTTAAGAGTAAGACTTTCTAAAATCTCTTTATTTTTCGCGTCTACGCAGTCAGAAGAATGTATACTCCGAATTTCATGACTCTAGCTGCGGTCACTTGGTTGGTACAATTTTTATCCCTTTTTTCCATTTTAATCCCAATCAGAGGTTGGTATCTTTTTTATTCTATTCTCAGTTTACCTCTTAGAAGTACGAATTTGAAAAAAAAAATATTTTATATTATGTATATACTATATTATGTTGTCGTTTGATAGGTACCATTTTTATCCCTTTTTGCTCCGATTCACCTAATACGAATAAAAACAAGTAAGGAAAGACTAAAGTCGGGCGGTGCCGACTATATGATACACTTCACTTTCTATCCGAATACAATTCAATTCGGTAAAAAAGTTAAAACGAGAAGGATTATTGTATGTTTCCTAATCATAGGCTAATATGACCTCACCAAATTTGTCAAATCGAGAAGAATATTTGTATCGGGACTATATCCAAACATGGAATAAAGTGACCCAGTAGATTCACAGTAGATTCCACCAGTTCAAGTATAAAGTGTTATGCTCAATTTGAAGAAATTCTGTGAAAATACGGTGGTTTCTGGGGCGGAAAAATTCAAGTCGGAAGCGAAATTTGTATGGGAGCTGTATATACATCTGAACCGATCTAACCCATTTTCACTATGGATATTTCTAGTTTTATATACATGTATTTTGCAAGATTTGAAGAAGGTCTGTTAAAATATGTGGTTTATAGAGTGGAAAAAGTCAAATCGGGAGTGAAATTTGTCTGGGACCTATATATAAGTCTGAACCGATCTGACCCACGGATATTTCTAGTGGAAATATAAGATATTTTGCCAAATTTGAAGAAGATCTGTTAAAATATGTGGTTTCTAGAGCGGAAAAAGTTAAATCGGGAGCGAAATTTGAATGGGAGCAATATATATAGATCATAACCTATTGATCTGACCTATTTGCACATAGTTTCCTAGTTTAAATATAAGATGTTCTGTCAAATTTGATTAAATATTTGGTTTCTACAGCGGAACAATTAGAATTGGGAGCGAAATTTGCTATATAAATCTGAACCGATCTAACACATGACATGGCTAAATCGATTCAAAAAGTGATTGTAAGTCGATCGGTATAAGTAACAATGGGTCTATCTCCCTTCCTTTTGGGTGTTACAAACAAATGCACAAAGACATAATACTCTCGTGGAGTGTATAATCACTTTACAGACAAAGTGAGAAGAAAAGCATACATTTTAAAGATATCCCCATTCGCCCCATTCTCCGCCCAAATGTACAAATTTCGAAAAAACCCTTTTTCGAGTCTTCATAGTCAGAATGTATACACCGAATTTCATAATTTCAACTTCAGCGGTTTGGTAGGTTCCATTTTTATCCCTATTTTAAATTATATCCCTTAAAAGTACGAATTTCGAAAAATCCCACTATTTTACGTGTCTATGCAATTAGAGGGATGTACACACCGAATTTCATGATTCTAGCTGTTGTCGTATCATTGGTACCATATTTTATCCCTTTTTGCCCCATTTCGGCCGCTAAAACTTTTATTTTCTTTGTGGTGCTTCCAAGCTGCAAAAGGAATGTCCGCAACAAATTTTAACTGTATGAAAATAAGAAATTTAGTTAATAAGCCAAGGCTACCAATATTTGTATACTATATATATATAATGGATATAATACTTCAATTTATAAAGTAAATATAAGGGAGCAATCATAAATACCCTAAATATTGGGGGATAGAGAGTGTACTTTCAGCTACAGTCGTTTGGTTTGTTGTATTTCCATCCTATTTTAATTTCAAAAGTATAAATTTTGAAAATACCTTATCTCTCGCGTACGCAGTATAAGACAACTTCATGATTCTACCATTTTTTGTCGTAAAAGCAACAAAATAAAGTACGAACTTAGAAAAAAAATATTTTACGTGGCTATGCAGTCAGAGGAATGTATACACCGAATTTCATGATTCTTTCAGCGGCCATTTTGTTGGTACCATTTTTAACCCCTTTTTCCAATTTTGCCCCCTCAAGAGTATGACTATCTGAAATCTCTTTATTTTACGTATCTACACAATTAGAGGGACGTACTCACTGAATTTCATCAATCTAGCTGTATTCGTTTAGTTAGTACTATTTTTATCCCCTGTATCTACGCAGTCAGAGGAATGTATACTCAGAATTTCATGATTCTCGCTGCTGTCATTTGGTAGGTACTATTTTTATCCCCTTTTTCCATTTGAACCCCAAAAAGTACGAATTTTGGAAAGTTCTTTTATATTACGTGTCTACGCAATCAGAGGAATGTGTATATCGAATTTCATTATTCTAGGTGCAGCCGTTAGGTTGGTACTATTTTTATCCCTCTATCCCCATTTAATCCCTTATAAATATATATATATATATATGTTTATATATATAAATATATATATGTTTATATATTTATATATATATAAATATATATATATATGTTTTATTTTTCTTGTTCATAGTTTAATTTTCCAGTGATTCCGAACATTTTAATAACGAAAGTTCTGAAAATTTCTACTTCACACTTGTATTTTCTGTTTTGCTTCTTTGCCATAGTTCATAGTATTCTATTTAAGGAAATTTTGAAAATTTTTGAATAGTATTTTTTTGTGTTATGTAAAAGAATTAAATTAACTTGCTATGTTAATTATAAAAGTCAGTATTATTTTCAATTTCTCATGAATTTCAAATTATCAGTGTTAATAAGCATTCATTTTATTAAATAATGTTTTTGAATAAACTTGTTAAAATTATAACCATGCTCTAAGCTCAATTCTATTGTCGGATTTCTCGATGTGAGCCGGTAGAAACATTTGAGGGACCTACATTTGGGTCTACCAAACATATGATAGCAGGATATGAGGTTAACAGGATGGGCGGGCTATGTGCAATTTCACCTTAGGCACATTTTGTTTTCGGATACTAGCATTCTTTTTCTGTTTCCTCTCTATAAGTGTATTAGTTCCTTCTCCCTATCTATAAAAAAATATATAGCGAAGCACGCTAATATCAACTAAATTTTAAAGTAGCAATATTACATTGGATAAAGACAAGAACCTACCCCACCGATGAGCAATAAGGCCGGACACCCTGCGTGCTTCCATTGTCTGCTCCATCCAATAAAACCAAATATGAAAATTATACTGTGGACTTTGATTCTATTGCAGAAAGAAAAACCACCTCTCAAGTTGCATGCTACATGTATATCTTTTAATCATAGGCTATTACGACCTGGTCCAATTTGTCTAATCGAAAAGAATATTTGCATCGGGGCTATACCCAAACATGGAATAAAGTGACTAACTTTCACAATAAGTTCTTCCATTGCAAACGTATTATGAAGAAATTCGGTGAAAATTTGTGGTTTCTGGGGCGGAAAAAGTCTATCCGGGAGCGAAATTTGTATGGGAGCTATATGTAAATCTGAACATATCTGACCTATTTTCACCATAGGTGTTCCTAGTTTAAATATAAGATGTTTTGCCAAATCTGAAGACAATCTTATACAATATGTGGTTTCTAGAGCGGAAAAACTCAAATAGGGAGTGAAATTTGTATGGGAGCTATATATAAATCTGAACCGATCTAACACATTTTTACCACAGGTGTTTCTAGTTGAAATATAAGATGTTTTGCCAATTTTGACGAAAATCTGTTGTAATATGTGGTATCTAGAGTAAAAAGAGTCAAATCGTATGGAGGCTATATCTAAATCTGTTGTAGAATGAGAATGAACTCCGTTTATATACTTGTTTGTATTTAGTTTTGGAAAAACTTGTTTGTTTGTTATTCATTCGTTCTATTACTTTCAATATAATAACAAGTTATGGGCCCCTTCCCTTCCGCGTAATAAGGAATAATGCAATTTGTTAATAGTCCATAATAAAAAGGAGATACCAAATATACAGTTGGAAAAGCTTCGAGGAAACGAGAATTTTGAAGATTGGAAATTTGCAGTTGAGGCGTATTTTCAAATGAAAGGTCTTTGGAATGCTGTTCAAGGAACAGAAGAAAAAGAAGACAAGAAAATTCAAGCTAAAGCTGAACTGATTTTGTTGGTGGACAAGTCTGTGTATCCCCATATACATATGGAATTTGGTGTACGTTGGGAAGAATTTATGAAGATACCCTGGTAAGGAGAGTTGGCTCCAGAGTGGAATAGACCATCAAACGACCGTACCGTATACTCTACAGCAAAATGACATGTCTGAAAGAATGAACCAAACAATAATTGAAAATACTACATGTTTTTTAATCGATTCTCTGCTTCCTAAAAAATTTGGGCTGAAACGGCAAATACTGCTGTATATTTAATCAATCGTACCCCGTCCAAAACTCTTAATGGTATATTACTCCTGAGGAAGTTTGGTCAGGTAAAAAACCAAATCTAACATACCTTGGTTGCAAAGCAGTAATACACATCCCAAAAGAGAAGAGGAAGAAGTTGGATCCTAAGGGCAAAGAAGATGTTTTTGTCGGGTATTGTGCTCACTCAAGGACATATTGCTCCTACCATCCAATTCGAAATGATATCGAATTGAGTAGAGATGCCAAATTTTTAGAAGATGTATTCTTATATGAAGAGCCACTTGAAGATTTCAAATTTTACGTGTTACCAGGATGTGATTCAATGGGGGAATTGGATGACTAAGATCGGCCGATTGGCCCGATCAATATCGAAGTGACTGACGACGTAATACAAACTTCAGGTCATAGACAAGTTACAGCAGAAGAAACTCAAGAATCTGAAGATCAGTACTACTCCGACGAAACTGATTGTTCACCAATTGCTGGTTTTGAAAGAGCATCAGATATCGCTTCTGTTGGTCCTTTCTTAATTGGAATCACACCGACACAGAATTTGAGAAGGTCAACAAGAGTTCCGAAGCTTATGAAAAGATATGAATATGAATGTCATGCGGTTAATTCAGGTGAAGAACCTAAAACAGTGCAGTAGGCATTATGTGGTCCTGATAATGAGCATTGGCAGAATGCTATGACTGATGAATTGAATGCATTGTTAGAAAATGAAACATGGGAAGTAACAAATTTACCAATATGAAAGAAACCAATTGATAACAAATGGTGTTGTAAGATAAAACGTGATTCCACTGGTGAAATTAAACGTTACAAAGCCAGACTAGTCATTATAGGATATTCACAACAATATGGTATTGACTACGAAGAAACATTTTCTCCAGTCGTCCGATATTATTCAATACGTCTACTATTGAGTTTGGCCGTTCAACATGATCTTGACATTGATCAAATCGAAATCTACATGAAGATTCCGGGGGGAATTCCATCAGAAAAGAATAAAGTTTGCAAACTCAAGAAGTCGCTTTATGGTCTGAAGCAAGCTAGTAGAAAATTGGATTGATGCAATCAAAAACTGAGGCTTGCATTTACTATAAATTGTCAGATGGAGAAATTACTTACGTTTCCATATACGTTGATGACATATTAATATTCACAAATAATGCAAAGACAAAACAGTACATAAAGAATAATTTATCAAGAAATTTTAAAATGAAGGACGTTGGCGAGGCACAAGAACTCTACATCAACAATGTGTTGAAAAGGTTCGACATGACTGATTGCAAGCCTGCCTCAACGCCTGCTCCATCAACAAAAGATGAAATTGAAGAAATGAGGAAGATACCATATCAAGAAGTCGTTGGTAGTCTGATGTATGCAGCTCAAGTCAGCCGTCCTGAGATTTCATATGCAGTTTACAGGATTTATACAAATACAATAACAATCCTGGTAAACCACATTGGCAAGCAGCTAAGCGCGTCATGAGATATCTCAAAGCAACTAGTGAGTATAAGCTTCAATGCACCAAAATGATGAGGAATATCTTCAAGGTTTTTCTGATGCAGATTGGGCAAGTGATCTTGATGACCGAAAATCGACATCAGGATATGTCTATAAATTCCAAAGTGGTTGTATTTCTTGGAATTCAAAGAAACTACCGCTCTATTAACAACAGAGGCGGAGTACATGGCTTCGGTGGCAGCTGGTCAAGAAGCGTTGTGGTTACAGTCACTATTTAAAGAGCTTGGAAAACCATCACCCGTCAAGATAAAGTGCGACAACAAGAGTGCTATTAAACTAACTCACAATAGTACGTATCATTCTCGTTCGAAACATATCGATATACGACATCACTTCATAAGAGGACTCGTCGAAGAAAAGAAGATAATCGTTGACTACCTAAATACTGAAGAGATGGTGGCAGACATCTTAACGAAATCCTTATCCACACTGAAGCATTTATATTGCTGTGAACTTATGGGACTAGGAGTTCAATCTAGTGGGGGTGTTATAGAATGAGAATGAACTCCGTTTATATACTTGTTTGTATTTAGTTTTGAAAAAAAAAAACAATATCGTTTGTTATACACTCCACGTGCGTATTATGGCTTTGTGCATTTGTTTGTAACACCCAAAAGGAAGGGACATAGACCCATTGTTAATTATACCGATCGACTTAGAATCACTTTTTGAATCGATTTTGCAGTGTATTTTAACAGATATTCTTCAAATTTGGCAAGATATCTTATATTTAAACTAGGAACATTTATGGTGAAAATAGTTCAGATCGGTTCAGATTTATATATAGCTCCAAAACAAATTTCACTCCCGATATGACTTTTTCCACTCTATAAACCACATATTTTAACAGATATCTTATATTTCCACTAGAAACACTCATGGTTATAAAATGGCTCAGATCGGTTCAGATTTATATATAGCTCCAAAACAAATTTCACTCCCGATATGACTATTTCCACTCTATAAACCACATATTTTAACAGATCTTCAAATTTTGCAAAATATCTTATATTTCAACTAGAAACAACCATGGTGAAAATGGTCCAGATCGGTTCAGATTTATATATAGCTCCCGTACAAATTTCGTTCCCGGCTTGATTTTTGCCGGCCCAAATACCACGTAATTTCACCGAATTTCTTCAAATTGAGCATAACACGTTACACTTGAACTGGTGGAACCTATTGTGAAAGTGGGTCACTTCATTCCATGGTTGGATATATACCTAATACTAATATTGTTCTCGATTTGACAAATTGGGTCAGGTCATATTAGCCTATGATTAGGAAACATACAAAAATCCTTCCCGTATTCACTTTTTTCCGAATTGAATTGTATTCGGATAGAAAGTGGAGTGTATCATATAGTCGGCCCCGCCCGACTTTAGCCTTTCCTTGCTTGTTTTTTATTGTATATATGTTCTGTCTAAAAGGAAAAATAAATTTTTCATTCGTTCGTTTAATGAAAATCGGGTACAATATGTGTTTTTTAGAGCGGAAAATGTCAAATCGGAAGCGAAATTTGTATGGGGGCTATATCTAAATCTGAACCGATCTTACCCGCTTTCATTACAAGTGTTTCTAGTTGAATTATAAGATGTTGTGCAGAATTTAAAGAAAATCGGGTACAATATGTGGTTTCTAGAGCGGAAAAAGTCAAATCGATCACAAAACTTACTTGTGCCAATTATTGTTAAGATCGGACTATAATTGCGACCTGTAATTTGATTACAACAATAGATGGACAGACAGACAGACAGACGGACATTGCTAAATCGACTCAGAAAGTGAATCTAAGCCGATCTGTATAATAAACGATGGGTCTAACTCGTTTCCTTTTGGGTGTTACAAACAAATGCACAAAGACATAATACTCTCGTGGAGTGTATAAACAGACTAAATTACAAAGGTTATCTGTATATCCACTGTGGACTATCACGGGCAATTGCTCTAAATTCACTTATAGACTTCTTAGTTTCGTGAGTAGTTTTAGAGACCCCTGGAGATCATTTATGAATAATAAAAATAGTATAGGCTCAAGATGACTACCTTGGAGAACTCCCGATGAAACCAGAATTGGCCTAGAACAAGAAGTTCCGAATTTGAAAATCTGCGAATGATTATTCAGATAAGAAGATATCCATTTCAAAAAATTACAGCTAAAACCAATTCTATCTAATTTATATAACAAAAGCTCGTGATTGACTTTATCAAACGCCTTGCTAAAATCCGTGTAAATGACGTCAGTCTGATTACCCAGAACAAACTCATCAATAACGTGTGAGGTAAACTGAGTCAAATTCGTCGTGGTCGATAAGCCCTTACGAAACCCATGTTGGCTGGGACTCAAAATAGAAGATCGTTTCTTCTGAGATACAACCTTAGTTACTAGTTTCTCAAAAAGCTTTAGGATAGCACTTAATTTTGCTATCCCTCTATAATTCGAAACGTCAATTAGACTGTCAGATTTATGTAGGGGATCCATCCACTGCCTCCAAGCCGAAGGGAAATATCCAAATATCAACGAAGTATTAAATAATAACGCCAGAGGAATAGCTAAACCACTAGCACAGAATTTTAAAATTATACTTGGCACCCCATCGGGTCCGACACTATTTGTTGATTCTAGATCATTCAAACTTAACAAGGCCAAGGGCAAGTCAGTAATTGGTATTTCTAATTGATTCAAAGCAGGAATATCATAGGTCGGAGCGATAAGATCTATTTGAATATGTGGTCGCAAAGAAATTCGCAAAACAATCAGCAATATCCCTGTCCTCACAATATTCCAAGCCATCCATTCTGATCCTAGTTGGTTTAGATGTGGATTTACGTTTCAAATTAACAAAATCGTAAAAAGCTCTAGGGTTATTTCGAAAATCATTATTCACTTTTACCAAGTATAGTCTATAACATCTCTGAGATTCGACGTTAGCAATAGAGTATCTCACATAATCGGAATTCAATCCAGATTTCTTAAACTTCTTAAAAAGCCTACTTCTCGAATTTTTCATTCTGGACAATTCATGAGAAGACCAAGGTAGTCTTTCAGATTGCCCAAATCGAATTTTCGGTACAGATTGTGACAGGAATTCCCTAAGAATTTGATAAAATTTATCCACAACAGCGTCAATATCCGTATAGTGGCTACAACTACTGACAGAATTCCAATCAACTTCATGGAGAAGAGAGTAAAGCTGTTTATCCGTGACCAGGACTCCATTGTCATTAAAATGTGGTTGTTATTCATTTTCCTCGATTCATTTGTTGTTCATCTCCTCGACCGATCGAGAATTGTTTCCCAGATTATCGAAAACGTGTTCTTGTCGCTTTTCACTTGCTTCTTTATCTATTTTTTGAGTTTTATTCGTCCTTATAAACACTATGCCACAAAAGTCTACAAAAACAATAGTAAATTCTATATAATAAAAACTAGTAAGGAAAGGCTAAAGTCGGGCGGAGCCGACTATATAATACCCTACACCACTCCCTGCATATGTACCTCGCTTTGATTACTAACCCAAGGTATTTCATGGGAGCAATTTTATGTAGTTCATATAATTTATAAAGTTACTATAAATTCATCTTTAGCCAAATTTAACGAATATGGTAAATAATATGGTGATTGATCCAATTATCCGACAGACAATTACAAATTATACAGTAGTAATATGATGAATCGGACCGACATTTCAAAAGGGGGCCTATAACAACATTTTGGGCCTGGTCCAAAACATGGGCCTATATATTTCTCATTCACTGTAGGTATTCCTAGTTGAAAAAAATATCATGATCTGCAAAATTTGATGAAGATCCGATGTAAGATGTAGTTTCTAGAGCTGTAATAGATCAGAATGGGGCCCCATTTGGGTTATACCAAAGTATGGACATATGGGCATCTCCCAAACAATTCTCATCACAATTCAATTATATCTAAATCTGAACCGATCTTACCCACTTTCACCATAGGTGTTTCTAGTTCTATTATAAGATGTTGTGCCAATTTGAAAGAAAATCGGGGGCAATGGTTTCTAAAGCGGAAAAAGTGAAATAGGGCGCGACATTTGTATGGGGGCTATATCTAAATCTGAATCGATCTTACCCAATTTTTGCATAGGTGTTTCTAGTTGGATTATAAGATGTTGTGCCAAATTTAAAGAAAATCGGGTACAAGATGTGGTTTCTAGAGTGGAAAATGTCAGATCGGGAACGACATTTGTAAGGGGGCTATATCTAAATCTGAACCGATCTTACCCAATTTTTGCATAGGTGTTTCTAGTTGGATTATAAAATGTTGTGCCAATTTTAAAGAAAATCGGGTACAAGATGTGGTTTCTAGAGTGGAAAATGTCAAATAGGGAGTGACATTTGTATGGGGGCTATATCTAAATCTGAACAGATTTCCTACAAATTCAATACCGATGGTCCTTGGCCAGAAAAAATAACTTCTGCCAAGTTTCATGACAATCGGACAACAATTGCGACCTGTAGAGTGCGAACAAGCTTAGATGGACAGCAGACGGACAGACAGACATCGTTAAATCGACTCAGCTGGTGATTCTAAGCCGATCGGTATACTTAAAGGTGGGTCTAGCTCGATTATTTCTTGGTGTTACAAACATTTAGGGCGAAACTAACTTATAATACCCTAGCCCACGAAGTGGTGTAGGGTATAATGAAATGATGTTCGTTGGTAATCGCATCACTTGAGAACGGCAGAACCGATTTGTCTGATCTTTGTTACAAATTGTTCGTGGTAGTCCCAACTTGGTTTTAAGATCAAAAAACTTTTGGATAGTTGACCGCAAAATAGGAATATTTTTAAAAAACTGAAAGTGCCTTTTTCTATAGAATTTTTGAATGAACTCAATGCTATAAGTCTCAATTCATGCAAAGGATATGCGGAATTCTTTTACGTTATGTTAGTTATGATTCTGCGAAAGTTTTCGGAACACAAAAATTCAAATAGTTATAAAGAAACGTCTGAAAATTCGGACAAAATGCAAAAAATCTTAATCTTTTTGTCAGAACTGGCGATAAAAACGACATATTTTGTTGATTCATTGTTTTTTGGTTAATAATTCCAATTTGTAATCAGTCATCAAATAAACTGAGAAATCCAGATACACGTATTTCATGTATTTTCAACGATTCGTGAACCAAATACAAAGAGGCATTGAATGAAGACATGCGATTAATATTAGCCCAACTAGGAATGACAGCGCCACACTATCCGATGCACTAACCATTTAATTAAGAGTTGCAATGCAATTCAAAAACAATGTGAATACGATGTATTTCGAGAATAAGATGCTTACGGAACACGTGGCTTATGAACGATGAACTACCGGAAAATCCTTTTTGATAGTACCAATTTTTGGAAAAAATACGCTGCGTTCTTTGAAGACTGCCAAAATGCACTCAGGTTGCGATGAATAAGAAATTCACGAAAATCCATTGTGCAAACATTCGAAGATCTGAGGTGGCTAACGTTTTGATCGGTCCGGAGGAGTGTACTATGGCGCACTGTTGGTTCAATGATTCTGTTGGAAGGTGATTTTCGATTTACATTACGGGCGATTCCACTGCAATATCCAGCTGACGAACAGAATCATGTGTCGTGGAAAAGCCAATTTGGAGAGAAAAATTCTGTTGATATTGCAAATATTGATATCTAGATTTTTTCACTACTTAGTACGTGTTCCCATACATTGCTCAAAGTCGTCTGTCGTTGAGAGAACATGCTACATTGGCTGCGAAAAACATTGAATTGGAGGATTCTGTTTCTAGAGAAAATTATATTGACAACCGCAGAATATCGCATCAGAATCTTCAGTTAATACTAGATTTTTGTTTGCAATGACACTGGGAAGTGGGGAAATTAACGAATAGCATATTGAAGAAACGCTTCTTAAAGGAAAGCACGAAGATGAAGACATTAACAGACGACATTAACGTACGACAATCATGAAATTTTTGAACGATGGAATTGTTTTCCTCTGGGCGGTCACGTTGGAACCATTAGACAATTTTGATCGTGTAGATTTTGACTACGATTCTCTCGCAGAATTTAAGTTTACCGCCTTCATCTGAAATTGAACTAAGTTGTTGAAAAAGGTCGAACAGCTCATTCAGCAATCAAATTGCCGCTGAATAAGAACTGTGCCGGTGATCATGGTTGTGCTGTAACGTAAATTGATCGCTCGGAATGAAGATACGATGTCTCACATAAAGTCTTTTGAGTAATTACACCGAATAATGACTAGGCAGGCAATTTTTATTCAAAATTATATTTTGAGAGGACTACACAAATGATTCTCATGATCTCAATATTAAAAAAATAAATTTAAAAAATTGCATATGTTGCATAGATTAAAAATGCGAGGATAAAAATGATTTTTTGGTGATTTTCGTGAGTTTCGAGTTGCAGAACGACGAATCTGCACAATTACATTCAAAACACTTGCTTGAAAGTGTCAATGACAAAATCGCATTAGAAATGACGACCTTCTGCATTATATTCCCCGTAGATTTTTCCAGTTCACCGTACGAAAGATCAAACTCATGAAACTTAGTTCAAAATACACTTAAGCGAACGTGTAGACACTTCCTTTAGCGTTATCTGAATTAGATATCCATGATCGTATCATTAAATTGAATATTAAGTTAATCGATACAATCCGATATTTTTCTCATTCCAGGTTTGTTTAAACATTTGAAAGAGCTTTTCAAAAAAGTCACACGGCGATCACAAACAAACTAATTGAAATATGGGCAGGAAAATTTTTGTCGAGTTATGAATAAAATAAGAATGTTGAGTAGATTTTTTAACTTGGTTAGAAAAGATTATTATATGTGAATTTTGTAATTTATTTTATATTGGGCAATGGGCTTTGAATTACAAGACATGAAGAAATAAATGAAATGAATTGCTGTTGTGTTGTTCAAACGCGATAAAGGCCAACAACATTGTGTGTTTATGGAGGGGTTGTTATAGGTATAATGTTAAATCAAAGTTGACGGGATTTTAGCCCATTTCTATCTTTCAAATGTCAGGACTCGGTGTCACATAAGAACAAATACTGTGCCACGCCCACTTCTAGAATACCTCCCATTTTTATGCACAACTACCCAGATTAATAGTGGATGGACTCCCATAAAATTTCAGAACTCTCGGTGTCATAGAATTGAATATATTTGATAATAGATTTTAAATTCGTATGGGACGCACCATGCCCACTTTTTTTGCGCAAGTGCACAAATTGATACCCAATGAACTCTCAGAAAATGTCCATACTTTTATTGTAATAAAATGTGGATGGGCAAGTATCGGCAGTCAACTTTAATTGAATGCGGTAGAGCAGTGAGTACTTTTTTATACTTTATTTGTTTGATATTGAATCTGCTCCTTAGGAGCCTAACAATATGTATACGGATCTTATAAAATAATATAATAATAAATCCCGTTTAGGATTTGGAATGTTCTACGGTCTTCTGTACAGTAACGACAGGGTGGATATTATTTTGTTCTGTTGGGTTTAAAAAGACAAGGGGTCACGCGATTGAGAGGTCCCATTATAATTTAAGTCGCGAGGGCGTTTTTCAGCCTCCTGAACTAGAGTGCAACTCCAATAATCAATTCTTTTCCTCTCGTATTTTCGCGGATTTCGAAGATTTCAAGATGATTATTTGTCGCGAGGGCGTATTTTAGTGAGTACTTAATCACCCTAAAATAATGACTTCAGAATCTAATCAAAACCGTTTTTAGTTATATTCCGCCAAAGTTGAAAAAGTTTTTATACTCTCCAACTTAGGATGAATGAAATATTCAACGGAGACCCCATAAAGTATATAAATTCTACGACGATTTAGCCACCTCCGTCTATCTGTTCGATACACGCTAGCTGCCGAATTAATGAGCTCCGTAAATGTGTCTTATGTTTTATGTTTGTTTTTAGATCGGTTGGGATTCAAAGTGGGCTGTACATACCACCAAATATTTAGATTATTTATATGCTTTATATGCACTTAAAATTTGTTGCGTACATTCCTCTTCCAAATAAGACGAAAAGGGATAAAAATGGTACCAATGATACGATAATAGCTAGAAACATGAAATTTGGAATACACATCTCTCTAAGTGCGTAGACACGTAAAATAGATGGATTTTTTAAAATTCGTACTTTAAGGGATTGGGAAAGAGGGATAAAAATGGTGCCAACCAAACCGCTGAAGTTGAAATCATGAAATTCGGTGTATACATTCATCTGACCCTTTGTTGCACATTCTTGTTTTCATTTTGTTTTTATACCCTCCACCTCCAGGATGGGTACTAACTTTGTCATTCCGTTTGTAACACCTTGAAATATCGACCTAAGATCCTGTAAAGTATGTATATTCTTGATCGTCATAAAATTCTAAGACGACCTAGCCACATCCGTCCGTCTGTTGAAAGCACGCTAGCATCTAAACCACAGGCGCTAGGACCTCCAACTTTTACATAAATGCGTCTTATAGTCGTAGATCGGTTGGGATTGAAAGTGGGCAAAATCGACCCAAAGAGAAAAATTTTTCCTTAAAAGGACTAAAAATACCCATAAAAAATCCAAATATTTTAGAGTATTTAAGTATATTTTTCAATAGCTCTACTTGTACTTACTTGATATTGGGTATGCGCATTCCCCTATAACAAAAACGTGCACCATAAAGTGCTTTTATTCGTAGCGGTGAAATAGGACAAAAAGGGATACAAATGGTACATATCAAACGACAACAGCTAGAAACACGAAATTCGGTGTGTACATTCCTCTAATTGAGTAGATACGTAATATAAAAGTATTTTTTCTAAACTAGTACTTTTAAGGGGTCAAATGGGAATAGAGGGATAAAAATGGTACCAACCAAACGGCTGCACTTAGAATAATGAAATTCGGTGTATACATTCCCCTGATTGCGTAGACACGTAAACTAAAGGGATTTTTCGAAGTGCGTTCTTTTTGGGGTTAAAATGGAAAAAGGGGGATAAAAATGGTACCAACCAAATGACCGCAGCTAGAATCATGGAATTCGGTGTATACATTCCTGACTGCATAGACACGCAAAATAAAAAGATTTTTCCAAATTCGTACTTTTTTACTTTTACGGCAAAAATTGGTTGAATGATGAAGTTGGGTTATGTTGCACTATGTACATGAGATATTGGATTTTCAAAATTTGTACTTTTGGAATTAAACTAGAATGGAAATACAACCAACTGTAGCACCCACTATCTACCAATATTTATGGCAATTAACCTTTTTTGAAAATATAAATAAAAATATTTATTCTTTGAATTGGCTTGAAGTATTATTTTGATATATATAGTGTAAACGTATTGGTAGCATTACCTTGTAAGCGTGGTTTGAAATAATAAATATATTATATTTATTTATAAAATTATTTTTTCAATAATTGTATTTGGTTTGGCTATATTAAAAAAATATATATTCGTGCACTTCTACGAAAATCGACCGCCTCTGTGAAATGCAATCCATGGTGTAGGGTATATAAAGTTCGACCCGGCCGAACTTTGTGTCCTGAAGAAATTATTCAATTTTAAGATTATCTATAAACCGGCGTCTCCAATTTTGAAACGGGTTTCGGATTTTGATCCCTAATAATTGGTATTATTAATTTTAGTAAAAGCTTTTATTAACTTTTTACTTTTGCCACGCCCCACAGTGCGTTGTCTTTTCTGTAGTCATCTGGCGCAGCTATTAATTTCGGAGAAACATCTCATCGCACACTCTAGTTTCGAATGCATTTTGATTGATTTTTTTCCATTTTTGTTAGTAACATCGATAACAGATGCAGATCTGGAGCACAAGTTTTAGAACTCTGTTCGATTCGAAGATGTGATGTCTACACGGCAGCAACATTAAGACTGGCTTCAATAGCTGTCCTACTTAAACTACAGTTCCGCGAATTCACCTATATTTAAAGATGTCGTAAATATACAGCTATCGCTTTAAATAATTTATCGCATACCACGAATTACAGTTGTCCATTAACTCTCACCGTTCATTTACGATTTCGAGGCGGATCTTCACCAGTGAGAAGAAAATGTTTGACAAGTAATTAAATAAATGAAATTAACGTTGGGCGTTAATCGGTTAATTTGCCGGCCAATCCATATTAAAGCAGGAGCCAAAATTCCCATGAGATAGAAAGGGCTGTTTCTGGTACCAAATACTTCGATGTATGATGCGATTAACTTCCACGGCGTTTATACTTTATGTATTTTGGTAATTTTTCGTGCAACTTCAGTTTATTGTATGGGGATGGAGGGTTAGTTTGTTCTAGAGAAGTATTGGGGATACATTGCTCATACATTTTACCACCCTGAGTAGTTAGCACGGCACGGCAATTTTGAATTGAACGAGCTCATATTTTTGTAAATTTTTTACCCTAACGTCACACAAAATTGACCTAGAATTTAGAAGCAGATGAGATTTAAACCCATCCATATATACAGAAGTCTACAAACGATAGTTAATTATAGGTCTGTTTGATTGGGCTTACTGGCTTAAAACTAAGAGATTTGATAATGTGGCAACGTTGCTACACATTGGTTTTTCGTAAATGGATTAACGGGAAAAATCTGGCAACACAACTAAGAGAGTAGTAAACTACTTTCTTGTTAAGCGAGTAAATCGAACAGGCCTTATGTATGAATAAAATAAGAATTGCCGTTGTGTTGTTTAGACCCACAGCACTCTTTGCATGTGATTAGGCAGTGGTTGCTAGTAGGGTTTGAGGTTTCCCGGACTTTTTTTAATTTATTTTTGGGTACGTCCAATATGGTTTAAAACATCAACATTGGTGTGCTTTTTAAACCATTAAAGTAGACCGTACACGTCCGTGTACACTATTTACAGGTTTTCGTACATTTTTGATAATTTTCAATATGAACGCAATTCCTAATAAAACTCTATAGCACAAGAGATCAGGAAGGACAGAACAAAATAATAGTAATCTAAAAATAAATATTTTTTATTATTGCAATAGTTATTACGAAAATAATTGAAAAGAAAATTAATAAATGAAAATAACATGTTAAAATATTTAAGAAATTATTTTCCATTTTAAAAATATTTTACTCTACACAAATCAGAAAGGATTGGAGCAGTCATAATATTGGACATGGACAACGGACTGACACCTACACTAGATTCAAAATTAAAAAAATGTTTAAGGAAACAAAGAACTTGTATGATTGAGAATGTTATGACGTGTTTTATTTAGAATATTCATTCGTCTAGAGATGAAAATATTTTACAGAAAAAGAGGAAAAATATTCTTAACTGTAGAAGCAATAGTAACATTAAAACTGTTAATATTGATTAAATGAATTCGTAAAAAATAAAAACATTGAAATAGTCATTAGTTCTCACAAATAGTCATTTAAATATTTCTATTCATATTAGATTTCTCTTGAAAGTTTCCAAGTAAACAATTTTAAATGTTATCCAAGGCGTATTTATATAGGTGATAGCAGCAGAGCAAAAACAAATTCGGCAACAACAAAATACAAGTCAAGTATTTGAATTGTGAGCCATCCTATGAAAGCAAAATATATGGGATTTTACAGTTTCGGTTACTATTGAATGAAAAAAATTTCAGTCAGCTGGGCTCCTGCTTTCACCTGATATAAATACACCTTGATGTTATCCCTATTTTCAGACCATTTCGATTTTTTTTGGGAAAACAAGAAATTTAATAGTATTTTGTCAGTATTGAATAAAAATCTTGCAAATATCTTCACAAGAAGTGTGTATTCATTCCCCTATCTGATTTTCCTTTAATATAGTATAACTAAATTAGTGCTCAAAATAATCAATAAAATATTTTTTAATATTTCCCGTAAAATTTTTTCCGAGAATTCCCCACAAAATTTGAACGGTATTCGGGAATTCCCGGACCCCAAACCCTAGCTGTTAGATATATCGTCGTTCGATGTCACACATCTCCAAAAAAATAAGATATTATCTTTTAACTTTCAACAATGTAAATGGTGATTCATCACGAGGTTTGAATTATAATGTAAAATAAATAATAAAAAAACATAAATTTGAAAGTGAACTTAACATTATTATCGGTTAAAATAACAATTAATGACATTTACTGTTTTTATTATTATTATTAAGGGTATAGATACAATTATCCTTACAGACTAGAAAAACTAATGTACATATATACACTTAGCAACTACTTAATAATTAGGTATTTAAATACAATATTATCTTTCTTTTAATAGAGTTTTTATTTTCCGATAATTCAATGATGTGTAAATTGAACACACAAGCGGCGGAAAGGATCATTATTAGCATAATTTGTGCGGAAGTAATCAACGTGAATCAAATGAAAATTTCTAGTAGGTCTGGTAGGAATATTTATAAACATTCTATTCATGATAAAATCTGAATCGATGTTGCCCTGAATAACATTCATAAGGAAAGTAATGTTCAGCATAGTACGACGACTTTTCAAAGATGGTAACTTAAAGAGATTAAGCCTTAATTCATATGATGGCAGTGTGCGGGGGTTCCACCCACGACCACGTAGACAAAATAAAAGGAATTGTTTTTGCACAGATTCAATAACGTTGTTATGTATAGAATAAGATGGGTCCCATAGAATAGAACCATACTCAAGTATACAACGAACCAAAGAGGTATATAATTGTTTGGTGACTGAAGGATCAGAAAACTCCTTACTCCAGAATAGAGAGAGAGAATATTAGAATATTAGAATGTCGAATTACAGATGGAAGGTCATTAATAAATAGCGTAAATAAGACAAGGCCAAGATGACTTCCTTGTGGTACACCGGAAGACACCGCGAAGACACCGTGAAATAGCATTTCCGAATTTTACCCTTTGAATAACATAAACCATGATAATACTGGGTTACTAAAGCCCATAAAATCTAATTTTCTCAAGAGAAGGTTATGATTAACTTTATCAAAGGCCTTACTAAAATCTGTGTAAATGGTATCCGTTTGCATTCGGTTTCTAAATCCATCATTTACAACTGTAGTAAGCTCCAAAACATTCGTTATGTTTGATGGGGATCTACGAAATCCGTGTTGACGACAAGACAACAATGACGAAACTTGATGATATAGCATGACCGTTATAATTATCTCCAAAAGCTTGGGAATAGCGCTAAGTTTTGCAATGCCTCTATAATTCGATACGTCCATCTTGCTGCCAGATTTAAACATTGGTATTATATATGATTCTTTCCAAAGGGGTGACAAATAACCACAACATAATTATCTATTAAAGATTAAGCAGAGAGGATACGAAAGAACATCAGCACAATATTTTAGTATGTTAGTGGGGATTCCATCAGGACCAGTATTAAATGTGCTCTTCAATTTTCCAAGACCGTACACCTACTTATATTTGAAACATTTACTGGTGAAGATTCAACAATGTTGTATGGATAAGAACTTGACTGATCAAATACTTTATTAGAATAAGTCGTTGAAAAAAGTTAGCAAATATGTTACTAATTGATATATCATCATCAGCAACAGGGCCGTGCGCAGGGGGTGGGGGGTTTTGGGGTTTCAAACCCCCCAGAGAGGTTTCGAACATAAACTTTTTAAAACCGTATAGACTTTCTGAAGCAATAAAATATAGAAATTTTAAGGTATTTTTAAAATAACTAGTCTGAAATGGTAATTTTGCAGTAAAATCTTGAAAACACGAAAATTACATAAAAAATCGTGGACACTTTCTTGACTTTCAGACAAAGGTTATGAAAAATACAAACAAACTAAACGAATTGTGCCAATTTCAAGATTGTGTATCGCTAATTTCGCTAATGGACACCAAATTCTTCGGAAAATTTTAATTTTCATTAACCGATACCACTTCGTGACATTCGACTAGAGCTATATCTAATAAACTTTTAATTGTGTACTGCAATAAAAGTTTGGAAATTTAATAACAAAATCGTTTAGTAATTTTAAAAAAGTGTAGATAAGAATCACTATAATATGATAATGAAATCTAAAATATTCATAATAAAAGCAAATAATTAGCTCGATGCTTGTAGAGCGCTAAGATGTAACATTTGCGATTGGACATTTTTATGGAGCTGTACCTAAATCTGAACCGATGTGTCCTATTTTCATCACAGATGCAACTACAACGGTTTATGTTACTTCCAATGTTTTGGGAGTTTGCAATTATAATACAAATCCATTTCGACAAACGAAGAAAACTGTTTGATATACATAAACTTATTTCTCTTTGTTCATTTACAACAACTGATGACATGTTTACCGCAAACAAACTAATTTTTCCCACAAGTGTTTAAAATTTTATTTCTACGAAATGCATTTTTTGTCTCTATTTTAAAATCTACTTTAAACTTGCGAAACAAAAAGAAATGAGTTTTAACTTACCAACAATTTTTGTTATATTTATCACTTATGTCAAATATTTTTCAGAGTTAGTATTTTTTGTACATATGTAACAAGTATTATTCACAAGAGAAACAACAAATTCAGTATCTTGGATCTACTTAGGAAAACGAAACTCTAAAATACCAATTATTTTTTTTTTTTGGAATTAAAATTTCTAATTGTTTCTTCTTGCATTTCATCGAATACAAGAAAACTGTAATTGTTATTAAAATTTATGCATATTTAAGATTATAAGAATGAAGAAACATTTCCAAATATTTTTTTATTTAATCGGAATATGCGTATAAAGATTTTGATCGTTTTTTGTGTAATATTTCTTCAAAATATATATCGAGGGCTTATATTCAAAAGTGGTTATGGACCATTTTCTCAAAAATGAGTTTTTGATGCCAAACTATTCTCAGATTTGGATGTCATCTGTCATATAAATTTGGAAAAGATTTTTTTCTAAAGCCATTTTTTTAATTTTCTGATTTGGCTGTCCCCTCGCACGTTTGTTTGTGACTGCATAAGTGGCTATGAACATAAAAATAATAGAAATAAAATAGTTCAACAATGGAGCAGCATAAAACCGAAGGTTATAATTCGCTACAACGATTTTGTTTAAAACATTTTTCTAGATTTAGGGAATATCGTACTATCAAATTCCATCATTTCGCGTTAATAGCATTTTGATTCCCCAGTTATCAGGCTAAAATAGGAAAAATGGTGGCTGTAAAGTCAAAAATTGTGAAAAGTATATTTAGAAAAAAAGTTACATATTGAGAATACCAATAATATTTCTTTGGCATGTGATTGCTGACTTCATGGGGAATATTTGTGTATGAAAAGTTTCAGAATTATGAATGAAGAAAGTTAAAATATAAGGAATTACAACGGCGAATTTTGGATTTTTCATCAATTGCAGCGATTTTCGCGACTGGCTACATATATTTACAAGCGATTCGCTTTGTACATCACAGAAAATGCTTTTTCTATACAACATTGCCAAGATTTCATGAAAAAAGTTATGGAGTTTACAATAAATCTTATTCTTATTTCAACATTCATAGTGTTCAATTTTAAACATACAAAAGTGGCTATGAACCATGAAACCGCGAATAATAGGAAATTTCGAAAACTTTTAAATCGTAGCATAGTAATCATTTTTAAATTAAACTGTAGAAGAGCGATTAACAATTTTTCTTCAAATTAAGGAGAAAATCAGTTTTTTCGCTCTCCTGAAAAGTTATGTTTTTGTTCATAGCCACTTATGAATATAAGTATGTATGTAATTTCAAGCAACTATTTAAAAAAGTTCTACACTTAGAGAACAAGTCTGTTAATAAAATCAGTGATTGTCTGCTGCCTATCAGCAGACACTTTTCTGCTATTACAGCTGTTTCTTTGGCATAACAGCAGTTTTCTGCAATCTTACATCACCATTCACACTGCTAAAGAGTTTGCAGTCTGCTAAAATTGGCTGTTGTTAATTAGCTGGAATTTTCTTTTATATTAGCTTGGGACAATATGCGTATCATATATATTGCTAAAAACAGCTGTTTACAATCTCAGCAGATACAAATCTGCTGTCTCTTTTTTAACAGCAGAAAATCTGCTCTTTCAGTAGACTTTCTGCTTTCTTTTACTGACTTATTCCTTTGAGAGTACTGATAGATGGATTACTGAAATGCAATTTTGCTATTTTGTATCAAAATATTTTTCGAAGATCCTTGCAATAAAATATGAGTGGTTTCCAAACGCTCCAGTAAAAATTTCCTAAAAAGTTGGAAAATTAACTAAGTATTAGTAGAGTTTCCTTCTTTCAAAGCCATAGTAAATAGTTCATTTACTAGAAAAAGGGTAGTAGATTTACTTAAAAACATTTCTTTGGATCTAATAAAAAATTCTTACAATTGAGTAAATTCTAACTTATGTGGAAGAATATTTTCAAGGTTTTAAGTGAGAAAAAAATCTGAAATTTTTTGTATGGAAAAAATTTCATTTAGGAAATTTTAACTTAAAAGTTTTCCTAAAATGAAGTTAAAATGTTTACTGAAATTTGTGCCGAGTTTTTCATACATTTAAGTATTAATGAACTTATAATAAACATTTGAAAATGTTAAACAAATTCTTGAATATTAATCTAAGAAGCAATTCTCGTTCGTTTGCATAGACTTATTTCTTAAATACTTTATGAATTATTCTAAACAACCACTGCGAAGGCGCCTATCTTGCCTTCGCAACAATCATTAATAGCTCAACTCCTTATGTCAGAGGTATTACGAAGGTTTTGAGAAATATTTCATGTTGTCATTTTTTGTATCAGTTTTGCATACTCTAAAGCAAAACTATTTGTTTAATTTTTGTAGTTAAAATGAACTTATTTTAATTTCACCTTTTTTCCTCAGTTTAAGTAAAAATTTACTCGTTTTGAGGAAAAAAAATCAGCAAAATTGTTGTCAGTTTGAGTAAACATTTACTTAGTTTTAGGAAATTTTCAACAAAGTTTTACTAAGAATTAGTACAAATTTGCTTAGTTTTAGGAAAATTTTGCTTAAATTAAGTAAAAAAATTACTTAGTTTTAGGAAAAATGTACTTAGATTTAGGAAAAATGTACTTGGTTTCCTAAACTTTAGTTAATTTTAACTCATTATAGGGTTAATTTTTTTATGAGTGTAGGTGAAAACCCACCCCCAGGGGAAAATCATGCGCACGGGCCTGATCAGCTACAATGGAGGCAAATTTCAAAGATTTTGGAAAAGTACGTAATCGACGTTTGGAATTTACAAAATTATAAAAAGATTTAGGATTACTTTTCAGTTGGGTTTTCATAAATATTATGTAATTATTGTATGCTCTTCTGTTCTCAGTATTGTAGTTAGATCTTGCGATGGAATATTTAGAAAAGTCAGTAGAAGAACCAGTTTTTTGTATCTTTTAAATAATTTGTTTTCCTTATTCTTCGATCTTGCCAATTGATTAGTGTTCCAAGGTGGGCCAATATTATCATGTTTTACTATTTTGGGAACTGATTTAGAAATACATTGATGTGACGCACTGTAGAAATTATCTATCACAACGTCTAGAACCTTGGACGAGAGAATATCATTCCAATTAATAGTAGATAGAAGTGAGTTGAGTTTAGAGTAATCTGTTTTAGAAAAACAGTATTAATTTTTACTTCTAATACTTTTTGAAGTGTTAGTACAAGAGTTTGAAGGAATCATTATTTTGAAATCAATTGTAGGATGATAGCGATCTTCAGGCTGTGTCACCGGATTAGACGAGTTCAGCGAAATTTTTAACGGCTGGCTAACAAAAATTAGATCTAAAAGTTTACCAAGTTATAAACATTATAGTTATAAACATTATTGACTTGAGACAGTCCATTATCTAACAATGATTCAATGCATTCGTTAACCCAGTTGTTTGCAACAACAGGCACTAGAACATTCGAGTCGAATAACTGATTTCATGTGATTACAGGTAGGTTAAAATCACCAAGAACAATTAGAATATCACCTGAAGTAGAAGTTTGGAAAGCTAATTTAATTGCGGAGACGTGTTTGGTGTAAATCGAAACATCAGAACCGGGAGGAATGTAAGAACATGAAAGACAAACTTCTAAAACAAACTTTTACTGCTACAAATTCAATACCAACAATGGAAGGTAGTATAATTTGTTCGGCAGGAAAGTCGATTAGAACCCCACCGCCTGTTTTTTACTTTTATCCACACGATCACATCTGAATATCTGATATTTTCCACATAGAATTTCGGAATTTAAACTTTTGTCTGTAAGCCAGGTAAAGGTAATGATATATAATTAAAATTGAAACTATCAATGTATAAATAGCCAATTTAGAATTTAAGCCTCTAACGTTTTGATAAACTAAATGTACATAATTATCGGAAGGTAGATGTATTAGTGTTTTGATACCTCACTTGACCGCAACGGTAAATATGCTATATCAGATCGACCATTATCTCTGTACACATATTCGTGAATTATGGCTTTTGGTGGCCAGAAATCAGGGTTAACAATAGCATCGAATACGTCTTCTGGATACTTAAATCTAGAAACGTTTATCTTCTTCCAACTTTGATTTAACATAAGAACCAATATGTTCTATTGAAGTATCAGCAGCAAATCGAGCAGCAAATATTGTTTTTTTCGATGGCACCACTACTAGTTGTTTAGGAGGGTTGCATTTATCATTCGTGTTTGTGGCCGAGTAGTATTTAGTAGATCCAGAAGGTGTTACGTCCAACGAAGCAATTGCAGCATTGTGCGGCATAGTTTTTTCAATTTGTAGATGAGTAGCGACATTTCCGGGAACTTCAATTATATTAATTTTTGGAGCCGTACGTTGAGCTGGTTCAATAATTAGATTATCCAGATTTGGATTGATGAAGCAAGATCAGACGTTTTCTTTCTTTTGCGTAGGGAATCAGATGACGATTGAAGAAAGTGGCATTCTCAAAACTTTCCTTGTATTTGGAAAACTTTTCCATGAGGAAAATGAGATCATTATTAATCTGATCAAATTCTTTGCGGGTATTTTTAAAGAATGAATAAAATTCTACATCAAATATTTTACATTTTTTGCAACACCAGCGAAGTCCTTTATCTTCACGCGGCTAATTCGACACACTTAGCATGGTACGTTGTAAAGCAGAGCCAGCAGGAGACTATTGGTTCATCAACTTTATTAATTTTGCAATTTACTTTTGAGCAATTCGTTGTTGTTATTTATTATTAAAAATATTGAAGACAAAATTTCCAATTGGGATGATAAAAGTCTGGTGAAAAGCTAGCTGTGGTGAATATCTAAATCAACAACCCAGGTTATCCAATAAAACAACTATATTAGCTTAACGCTTAACGATGCTCTTTAAAATAGGCTTAACGAAGACAGCTGATAATCGCGTATTTTATATGTGCTTTTGTTTGCTTTCTTTCGTCCACTTCAGAATTTGTAAACAACAACAATGTCTATAGATTTTATGAAAATATAGTTTTTCAAGTTATAGCCAAACGCCGGTACAGCACAAATCAACTAAAACACAGATCAAAAGCGGTAAAATAAGTTGATGCAGGAAAAAGGTAAAAACCAGCGGTAGTGTAGATTGTATGTCTGATATAACACGAGCGATCAAAAATACGTCTGCACAGTAGGAGATATACTACTATACTATACTATACTATACTATACTATACTATACTATACTATACTATACTATACTATACTATACTATACTATACTATACTATACTATACTATACTATACTATACTATACTATACTATACTATACTATACTATACTATACTATACTATACTATACTATACTATACTATACTATACTATACTATACTATACTATACTATACTATACTATACTATACTATACTATACTATACTATACTATACTATACTATACTATACTATACTATACTATACTATACTATACTATACTATACTATACTATACTATACTATACTATACTATACTATACTATACTATACTATACTATACTATACTATACTATACTATACTATACTATACTATACTATACTATACTATACTATACTATACTATACTATACTATACTATACTATACTATACTATACTATACTATACTATACTATACTATACTATACTATACTATACTATACTATACTATACTATACTATACTATACTATACTATACTATACTATACTATACTATACTATACTATACTATACTTTTTTTTTTTTTTTTTTTTTTTGTTACGCTGGAGGTGTGGAATCTTCAAAAGATGTATTCCACCCGTGTGGAAAAACATGTACGATTCTTACGTACTAAACCACACCCCCTGGGAACGTCGACCCTACTCCCCGCGGTACTGCCATGTGGTATTACGTCGCGGGGGGGTTAGCTAGTTGCTATTCTCTCTACTGTTGGGTATTGGCCTTACGGGCCTTTTCTTCCACTTGCAGTCTTTGGGTTACACACTTCACAAAGTTGTTCACTGCGGTCCAGTTGCTTTCCGAAAAAAGCATCTTATCAACTATGTTATTCGGGGTGAGACCTATGCCCACCTGCTGCTCCGTTGTAAGTCTTACGTCGTTAAAACGGGGACATTTGAAAAATACGTGTTCCGCGTTTTCTTCTTCATTAGTGCAAGATGGACAAAATGGAGAGCTATCGAGCCCAAATCTGTGAAGATAGCTCCTAAATCCTCCATGACCACTTAGGAATTGTGTAAGATTATAGCTAATTTCTCCGTGTTTCCGATTAATCCATTTGTGAATGTCCGGAATTAGCCTATATGTCCATCTACCCTTTGGCGTGTTTTGCCATCTGTTTTGCCATTTCTGTATAGAGTTGTCTCTTTCTGTTTGTTTTAGCACCTTAATGTCTGTATCCGGGTTTCTTCTCTGCATTTCGTATATTTCTGCGAGTTCGGTCGCTACGATATCAATTGGTATTTTTCCAGCCATGACGCATGTTGCCTCCAAGGATATTGTGCGGTATCCGCAGCACACTCTTAGACAACTTCTCCGGTAAATTGAGTTAATATTTTTTCCTGTATTTTTTATGGAATTTGCCCATACTGGGGCTCCGTACAATATTATTGAATCAACTACTCTAGATATCAACATTCTCCGACTCTGTCTGGGACCCCCTATGTTCGGCATCATTCTAGCCAGTGCATTCGTCACGTTTGTAGCTTTCTTGCAGGTATACTCCATGTGTTGCTTGAATTGTAATCTGTCGTCTAGTATAATGCCGAGATATTTTATGTGGTCTGTAGACATGATTTCGGCACTCCCTACGCGGATGTTTATAGACTCTTTCCTTCTTTTGCTGCTTACTAGGACTGACTCCGTTTTATGTGCTGCTAGTTCCAGGTTCACCGATTCCAACCAGATTTTAATGGCTCTTATGGTTTCGTTGGCGTAGAGTTCAACTTCTTCTTTCTCTCTAGCTTGGACTATTATGGCTATGTCATCTGCATATCCAACAATTGTCGCTTCCTCTGGTATTTTTAGATCAAAAATTCCGTTATACATTATGTTCCAGAGTAGGGGTCCTAGAACGGAGCCTTGTGGAACACCTGCAGTAACCTTGTGTGATTTTATTCCATCGTCAGTTTCGTACCATAACGTTCTGTCAGAGAAGTAATCTTTGATCATTTTAATAAGGTTTTCTTGTAAGTTTAATCTCCGCAGCGAGGCCATGATGTGCATCCATCCTGCCGAATTAAAGGCGTTTTTTATATCCAGCGTTATTATTGCACAATATTTTCTTGCCGCTCCTTTACCATGAATGGCCTTCCTCGCTGTGCTTACCACGTATTTTATTGCGTCGATCGTAGATTTTGCCTTTCGAAAGCCGTATTGCATCTGAGACAAACCGTTAGTTGCTTCGACGGCGAGCAGGAGCCGGTCGTGGATAATTCTCTCCAGGCACTTGCCTACTGTATCCAGCAGACATATTGGCCTGTATGATGCTGGTTCTCCAAGGGTTTTACCCGGTTTGGGGATGAGGATTAGCTTCTGCTTCTTCCATTTTTCGGGGAATACACCATCTCTCAGGTTGTTGTTGAAAAGGTTAGCGAAGACCTGGGGTCTCGTTTTTATCGCCAACTTTAGAGCTCCGTTGGGGATACGGTCTAAACCTGGAGCCTTGTTATCTCCAATTTTTGAGCATAGCCCCAGGATTTCATCCACCGTCACTTCTCTCGGGTTGTCAGCTGGGGGATTGGACATTTGTTCAGAATATGGTTCCCCTTGAGGGAATAGCACACCGATAATTCTCTTCAACAGTACTGGGCACGTAATTTGCGCTGATTTCCTACCCTTTAGGCGGGACATAACTATCCTATATGCATTGCCCCAGGGGTTAATGTCAGCTTCGTTACACAATGTTTTAAAGCTTTCTGCTTTGCTTTTGTTTATGGCAATTTGTAGGTTTTTTCTTGCCTCATGGTACGCCTGTCTCCTTGCCAAAAAATCTACTCTGTTTCTGCCCCTCTGATATAAACGCCTTGCCTTAAGACATACTTTCCTTAGTGAAGATATCTCCTCGTTCCACCAGTAATTTCCTTGATGTCTTTTGCTCTGTCGTCTTCTGGGCATTGCAGCGTCGCATGCGGTTTCGAGTGCTTTCAAGACGCTATCTGCCATTTCCATTTCACTGTTCTCATTTATTACATGATGAGAGAATACTTCCACGAATGTTGTTTCATCTAGTTTATCCTTAGCCCATCCTAGAAATGAGACTTTATCTGTACATGTCCGTATAGGCAAACTTTTATGTATAGTGAATATTATCGCTTGGTGGTCGCTGTTAGTATAGTGTTCGCTTACATGCCATTGTAAATTCCTAGCTAGTGAGGAACTTACAAATGTAAGATCCACTATAGATCCGTGTCCTGCTCTTCTGAACGTCTGAACATTTCCATTGTTCGCGAGTATCACGTCGAGTTTTGAAAATTCTTCCAAAAGTATTCGCCCTCTCTCGTTTGTCCTTTGGGAGCCCCAATCGACTGCCCATGCATTGAAATCTCCTCCGATCACTATTGGATTATGCTGAGCTGCGTCCCTTGTCAGGTTACATATCATCCTCTTAAAATCTTGTATTGGAATGTTCGGCGACACGTAGCAGCTATAGATATATATTCCATTTACTCTGACTCTTACGAAACCTTCTTGTGGTTCTTGCATGCCTGCCTCTATTGCCATATCTCCACAGACCCATATGGCTGCTCTATCTGTCGAGTCTTTTTCCCATATATTTGTATCTCTGTTCCTATACTGCTCGCTTAGGATTGCTATGTCTATTTTATGTTCGCTGACCGACTGTGTCATGAGGTCCTGGGCTGCGGCACAATGATTGAGGTTCAATTGCATGAATCTCATTTACGTTTGTTGTTCAGCGCCTTTTTAAAAATTGGACATTTGTAGCTACCAGCCACATGTGCCAAATCTTCGCCCCCGTTCGATTTGCAGAGCATGCAATTTGGCTCTGATTCGCAGTTCTTCGCTATGTGTCCTTCGGCTCCGCACTTTCTGCATTGGCGTGACCTATCAACGATAGATTTACACATCTTCGACATATGCCCAAACTCAAGACATCTAAAACATTTTATTACTGTCATTGCCTCTCTTATCCGACAAACTGACCAACCTATTTTAATTTTTTGTTTTTTTAAGGCCTTCCAAGCGATATCGGCCGGCAGGCTTATTTTCGCTGTTTGTGTACCACCGTAGGATTTCCTCAAGGATTTGACTATTCCTTCGTCTAGGCTGGTTATTTCCAGTTCTCTCTCGAGTGCTCTGCAGATCTCGGCTTTTGTGGTGATGTCGTCCATACCGTTGCACTCTAACACAGTCTCGTTTGTGCGTGTCTTTACTTCCACGTTCCCTTCCAGAGATGTTTCGATCCTTTTGTTGAACTTGTCTGCTATGTTCCCATTTGAATTTCTTAGTTCCAAGAGGAGGTCTCCTTTCTGTGTTCTCCGGATTTTGTTGACTTCCTCACCCAAGTCTTTTAGTTCGGGGTCGGTTCGAATCTTTCGAAGGATATCGGCATAGCTCGACTCTCCTTTGGACGATATTATAACCACGTCTGGTTTAGGCTTTCGGGGTCTTATATTGCTTTTTTTCTTCACTTTCGTCCACTCATTTATATTTGCCCTGTTTGCATCTTTTTCTCTCCCGTTGGTTGTTTCTCGTGCAATATCCTTATGAGGTCTCGTTGGTTCGCTCAATTGGGGGGAACGTTTTTTCGGCCTTTTTGGCGTATCAGCTCCTGATATTGTCTCGTTTGGGTCACGATTCCTCTTGGCGTCTATCTTACTTGGCCAGATTTTTGGAGATGTCTGGGTCGCACGTTCACTATTTCCAACTGTTTCGTGTTTCTCCTTGACAACAACATTACTTCTTTCATCGCGTAATTTATTGTATGTGGCTCTTATCGCCCTCACCTGTTCTTTAATGGCGTGGTGCACATTGTTTCGACACTTAACGTAGTCCATAAGCCCAACTATCATTTCTCCTAGTACCGAGAAAGTATCTCCATTAGAGGAGGTTGCCTCTACTTTGTCCGCGATTGTTATCTCATTGACCAGTGTTCGAGCATTTATTCCTGCTATGTTTTGACCTGGTTCTCCGGTTTTATTAATAGGTCCGGATGGGGGAGTTCTTTTTATTACGGAACTTCTTCCAAAGGGACTCGCAGTGGCTGTTGGCACCATGTTTAGCGTTCCACTAAGAGGGCTCTCGATAACTATTGGATCGCTTATGTTGTTATTATTATAATTACTGCAGTAGCTGGATATCGACGACCGGGGGCCTGCTTGCTCACCCCCCTCTGCCGCCGGCACTGGGTTATTAACTCCCTGCACCGTAAGTTTTATTCTGCTTCCATGACTTTCCATAATGACTTTTCTGTCAGGGATCCTACCCTTAGCGTTTTAGACCTTCCGCCAGGTTCTGTACAGCCGCCCCTAACCTGGGGACAGTCGCTGACCAGGGAGCCGCCCACTCTGGGTCAGTCGCTCCTGGATTTGCATTGACTGGGGAAACCACGGAGGCGTCAGGCTCCTAGATGCTCCTCTCATGAGGGCACCCCTGTGGGAGATACCTATTTACTGGCGGTATCCATTCGCCATGTCGCAGAGTCCTTATCGGGCACTTGTACTTTTTTATAGTACGCCCTGGGAATCTGTCGCTCTTGGTCGGGGACTGCTTATTAATCGCAGCGAACCTACATATCTGCAGGCCGTCCAGCTATCCGCCACCCGCTGACCCCCATAGTAGCCTGAGCTCGGCCCTATG